>JAOXJK010000001.1:81422172-81464077 GCA_025774025.1 Xenus cinereus
GCTGATGGACCGAGCGGCCTGGGGGTGGTCGCCGTGCCGTTCCTGAACCAGGTCGCCACGCCTACGATAGGCAACAGACTCTGGTCGGTACAGCAAAATCTGGGGAGGCAGTCCGAATCTCGCCCACAGTTTCATAGAATAGTTTTGGTTCGAAGGGACCTTCAAAGATCATCTAGTCCAACTCCCATGATGATTTGGATTTTGTACTAGCTTTTTTCCCTTACCCTCTTTCTGAGGTCGCTACTGAATTGAAAGTTAACCTGGGAAAAAACATAAGTAGAAAGATTTGCTGAGCCAAAGAGCTGCTTTTAGGGCAATTGGCCAGAGTTGCTATAGCAATTTTTAGGAGGAATAAGTTTGCTTGCCCAGCACAATATTGTCCATTGCCCCAGCAGAAGTGATTTCAAGGGCCGGCAATTAGGACAGTGACTAAGGCAGAGGGTTCTCCTTGGCAAAAATTGAATCCAGGCTGGGCCATAGCTCTGCCGTTTGGGTCAGGATGAGCAGAGCCTGTGTCCGGCCAAGAGCGATTTGAGAGCCATCCCTGGCTCAAGGTGGACTGCAGAGCTGGGGCTAGCAGTTGCTGCAGAAAAAGGGCTGGTGTGGCCGTGGCACGCTGCAGTCGGGGCAGCCCAGGTGGGCTCTCCAGGGACCTGCCGGAAAGGCGAAGCACAGGGCTGAGGTACATCTAAGAAAACATAATGTCTGCTTGGTGGCCCGTCTTTCTTGTGATTATTTTCTACCGTAAAACATATGTACTTGTCTTACTACATCTCCCAATGAGTATCAGTTATGTAGATGAGAAAATGAAAACGGGTTTCTAGTAGACCAAATAAGTGCTTCTACCCTGCACATTGCATTAGTGTGACTAATTTTCAGCAAGGAAAAAACTCACTGTTGTTATCAAAATGGTTACACTGAGAGAGGATAAGCCAAAGGATGGTCCTGACCCATCACACTACTCTCAAAACTGCCATCAAATCCACATCTCCCTGCCGGTACACAGCTATATTCGCAACGTATCTGGATTCACAGAACTCAAGTCTGGATTATGCAAACATTTCATTCTTTTGTTTTCTTTTTTTAAGAGTACAAATTTCTGCCCTTTTTTTGGTGCCTCAGCCCCCTCTGGGTTTTCAGGGTCCTGCTGCCTCTGTATGCACCTGTGCCCTGGGAGACGCTGGGTCTGCAATAGCGAATACCGGAGGTAAATGGCAGGATTGGGGATGAAGATGCTCAGGTTTTGCTAACCTGAAATAGACTTTTTCCGCTACAGATGGGTTATTATGGAACAAAAAACGCTACATTCCTCCTTTAAATTCTGCTCATAAAACAGGGGCAGCAGGGGGGGAAGAGAGCAAAACCCTCCTTTAGAAAGGTGAGAGAATGGGTGGGGAATTTTGGTGGTGTTTTTTCTTAAATCTTTTGACACAATTTCATACTCTAAACAACAAAGCAAATGGTAGCAGAAGTCACCATAGCAACAAAACCTTGGTCAGTGAAAGACTTTCCAATAAGTGGTGATTATGTCCTTCAGGTAGCAGAGAATAAGACCTCATTATATTCAAGCTTTTAATACTTTAATTTTCACTTCGCTTTAAGGGAAAAACGCAAAATTAAGAATGAGAACAATGAAGAGAATTGCTTTTTTTCTCCTGTGTGGTGAATGGCGGAATATAATAATACAAGCAACAATAATCCTGTCACTATCCTTCCACCTTCGAAAAAGAGAAAAGGATAAATATTCCCTTATCCTTTTAAAGGTTATAAAAGCTGAATTACTCTGTAATAATTGTGGTAACATACTTTCTTCATTCTAGCCCTCTAACCCCAAATTACGCCCTTCTGAAAGCGGTAAAATATTGAAAAATATTTTAACAGAGAAGTGGTTAAGCTTTTTCCCCGGCACAGGTGCCAAAGGAAAAGGGAGTCCTTTTCCATCGAGCCTGGTGCTGGGAGGGGGTTCCCTTGCCACCACATGGCAAAAGGTCCAGATTGGATTCTTAAGCAACTTTAGGCTTTAGGGATCTCAGTGGAAAGCTGAGGGTGTGCTAGTTTTTCTGGTAAACCACCACCTCAGCCTGACTTTGCTGACATCTACACAGATGGAACGGTATGGATTTGGGAAATGTATCCCAAAAGTTTTAATTTCTTTTCCTTGCTATTTAAATGTGTTGGTGCAGGCACATTTATGCAAAACTCTGAGTAAAAATTACAGGCATGCAGGAGCATTTCTGAGATATACACTAATTTTTCTCACTGGAAATACTTTTGTAGTTAAAATAACAGAGTTTAAACTTGTCTTGAGGCATTAGGCCTGCTGCTCCTCTTTCATTCATGAGGGTAAGCTTGACAGATGACCTTGTTTTTATGCAAATTAGCCACTTTAAATATATTTTATCTTCTATTTAGACTTACTGAACTGGGCAACTAATGGCCAATAGAGAGCAAACTCTTAAGTACATTTTAAAATGTTTTGTTCTGCCACACAGGATAAATTAAACTAATCCTTATTAGAATACATTTTATCATTATTATCTCTTCCAAGTTTAATTTACTATGGACAGAAGAAATTGCATTCTTGTCCTAGTTTTTCTGTTTTCATTATGGGAACAAATAATTTAAACGAAAGCCTTCTTAAATCTTTGGCAGATATAAATGGGCACAGGGAGAGGGAGAGGGCACAGGAAATGTGGCTAGGGAGTCCCTCCAACAGCTGTCAAAGCTGCATGGTTGAAATGCGTGCTCTAGATAGATGCTTTTTGAAAGTAAGAATAAATTATCCATTGATATTAGCGTCAGGATTTCACCCTTTGTTGTTCAAAGAACCAAGAAAATTTAGAGCAAATCCTGCACACTTATGTGCAGTCATAGTCAGCTGGCTAAAAAATATTCGAACACCTCCTTTCTGCTCAAGGACAGACACTGTAACTGAAACAAAAGGTTCGAGGTATCTTCCCGTTCTCTCAGCTGTATTATATAATCTCATCTAATCTACTTAATAAATGAGGTTTTTTAATTTTTTCCTTTATCTTTTTTTTTTGGGTTTCACAGATCCCAATGGGTCATTATTCCAGAAGCTCTGTCCCCTGATTTGGCAGGCTGTACTTATACCAAGAGGATAATAATCTCAGAATCAGCAATTCTGCTTTTACAAAGGCAAAAAATATTTTTGAGGAAATTTTAAGTGCCCCAGAGATGTCTTTTCTATACCTCAATATTATTATCAGTATTGCTAGACAAAATAGCAATATCAGCTAGATCTTTCTTAGAACACTGAGATAAAAAATACTGAATGAAAGCACGCTAGATCATCTCTGCTTAAGAGAAAATTCAGTTCATGGTTTCATTTCTTGTATACCTGAATGTGAGACATATGCTTATATGATGATTTATAGAATTGCTTTGAAATGTATTGTTTTATTTTATTTTGAATTGATAACTTGTAAATGTCATGTCAAATAAATGATTAGATGATGCTGATAAACAATCCTGATTCAGGGTTCCTTCCCCCTTGATAGACTTTCCCTGTGGCCTGAAAGTGTGGCCATCAGATTCTTCCTTGCTTTTGGCATGTTTCTATCACTTGGCATTTTTATGACCCATATTTTATTTTCCTCTTTAAATAACTTGTTCATCACTCTGATTTCTCCTGCTACTTTGCAATACTTTTACTGCTATATCTGTTCATTTTGCCTGTGTTAGAGATTCAAAGGTATTTTCAGCAGCCACATTTTTAAATAGTCTTTCATTTAAATTGTATATAAGCCCAAGGATGGTCTCAGCTCCTTACCTTTATTTAACATATTTGTCCTGTAGTACATAAATGCCAAGCAGATGAGCCCTATTATGTTAGGTTCTGTACAAGGAAAAGTAACTTTTGTCCCTTGATCAATCTGTAAGGCAAAGTAGGGAGAAGTGGCAAGGGGGGTTTGGTAAAGGGAGGAGTAGTAGAAAAAGAGATATATGATTACTAATGTGTATATATGTGTATACTAATAATTTTGAAGTAGCAAATACCAGTGAGGTGAGAAACCTTCCCCAAAGTAGATGATGATTTCTAGGGCACCTGATAGAGAAAGTTTTTTCTTCTCCATATCCTGAGACCTTCACATTTGCGGTGGCTTGACTGCAATTCAGAACTATTTCTCGCAGCTAGAAATATTATCAATAGCGTCCATCATAAAATGGTCCTTATGAAGCCATCATTGAAGATATTGTGTGTTATTTCTTCACAGTGCACGCACTGTTTTAAAGCTTTCAGTGCCATTCCAGCCTGAATGAAATAGTTCATTTTAAGTACTGATTCCTCACAGGGTAGTATCGTAACTTAATTGGTCAAAAATTCCCCATGGAATTCTTTTTCTTTTGTCTATAGCTTCTGTCTGCTTGAGACTGCACACCAGTCAATGGTAAAACCAAGAACAGGTCAAATGTCATAAAAAAATAGACGATGTTGTTCAGCAGGGACAAATGCAAAGTATATTACTTGGGCAGAAATCACAAATTGCAGAAATTTCGGCTGAGAAATTGCTGGTATGGTAGCAGCTGCATAAAAGAGGATCCGTGGATTGCAGTAGATCATAAGCAAGAGTTACATCCATGAGATGAAGTTATTCAGAAGAGGACAAATACGATCTGATCTTGCAGAAAGAGAAATGTGGCCTCCAAAATAGGTTCACTAAATATGTACTGAACTTTCTTTCAGTACTAGGCAAGTTTCTCATGGAGAATTGCCCAGTTTTGGACATGACACTTCAAGAAAGATGTTGTTTGACTGAGGACAGTCTAGTACAGAGTAATGTGATCAATCAGAGATTGGGAAGGATGACTTATGAAGGAAATGTGAATGAGATCAGGAAGTTGAGGCCGCATTTCAAGTACTGTGTTCAATTCTGAGCTGCCGTATATGAGAGTATAAGAACACTCCCCTCAGCATCTCAGCTTTTTAATGAATACCCTTCTCTGGATTCAGATGTGCTGCTGGAAGTGTGTGCTCCCAGATGTTAGTTTTCTTCTCACTCTTTGACGCTGCCATCCTGCAGACCTGCTGGCAAAGCAAACTGTGATCTCTCACTAAAGTGCTGAAGACACAGTCAGCTGTCTTGGCTCAGTCAACAAGTTCAGATCCCACAAATAATATTTTGGTGTAAAGGGAGATGTTCTCTGGCAGTACGGTGCTTCTGTAACTCTAATTTTATTTTGGGAGTAGATGAATCGCCATCTCATCTTTTTGAGTGACCAATATATTTGGCTACTAACATGCAGAAGCAACTTTTTATAATTACATTCCCCAAGATAACATACAAATCTATACCTAGCCCTGTAGAATATATGCAGGTCTCTAATTTGCATGTATTTTAATATATTGTTATGGTAACTTTATTCAGTATTATTCAGAGTACCAGTGACATATCATTGTACTAGCAGATGAGGAAGGAACTAATAATGCTTTAAAAAATTAAATCATTTACATGAGAGCTGTGAGACTACATCAAAATGCCATTATGAAAATACATTCTAATGAAATTAGCTCAGTCTTGTATTTGAAAGTATAGTTGCCCTATGAATATTCATACAAGCTGCAATTTTTTTAGCAGTAACATTCATTATAAAATTTTAAATTAATCATGCCAATATGTGTTTGCCCTGAAAATGTTGTGAATTCTCAAATGACTGTGTTTGCATGAATTTTCACTTCTGTAAAACTTACTCAAGTCCTTTTCCTTTTTCTTGTAAGTGTGACTGGATAGTAGAGACAACCAAATGAATACCCTGGGATTTAAGATGGTAGCAACACTGTATAAACAGCAAATTATAAGTAAGGAAGCCAAAAGCAAGGCTGGCCTCAGACAGTTAAGGAAGCCACAGGCAAGAATATGATCCCTTAAAATCCTTTCTAAACAATGTCAACCAGCATATTTTGTAGAAATGAAAACAAATGATTCCTACGGCCAAGTAGCAAACACAGAAAGAAGGGGCTTATATTAAATTCATAATTCAACCACCTATAACTAAAAAGTTAAATACTGCCTATTGCTCTTTTCCTAAAAGAATTTATCCCTGCCTTAGGATGATGAACTCTTCTGCTGTAACCTGTGCAGTATGAGTAAAAGTTTGTCTTAGCGCATTACTAACAGAAAACCTGTTTATAATTTTGACAACAATCCAGCATTGTACACTAATATTTGATATAGCCTTAATTCTTGCAATCAGAATGCCTGAAACTAGTATCAATATTAGATTTCTCCCTTGCTTTGGTCTCAGCGTGACAATTCACACGAGTCGTTGCTGCCCTAGGAATTAAAATCAGACATGAACAAAACCACAATCAGGAAAGGATCTGGGATAGGGACTTTGAAAAGATAAAACAGTGTTTGGTAATTTATCACTTCTTTCATAGTCATACTTTTCCCCACTCCTCCTTTTCTAGAGTTCAAATATGAAAGAATAAGTACTCCTCTAACCCTTTAGTATAAGTTATAGCCACGATAAATAGCCAGAAGATCACCTGCATTTTTGTTAGGTGACCCATGGCAAGCTGTATTATAAATAGCTTTCAGAAATGAATACAAAAAAGCCAATTGACCAGCGGGTGAAATTTTAACATTATTGGGTTGAAAAGCATGTAATCAGGAGAAGAGGAAGGAAGAGTAAAGAGGAAGGGCCATATGTTCTAATGAGGAAATGAGTGTTAACTGAAGCTTCATCCACAGAAAAGCCATATGGCAAGGCAACATGAATAATTTGAGCTCTTATCTCAGAAGGATGGAGCTAAGAAGCTCTGACAAGGGAAAATAAGTGTTTATTTCACTAGAAACTAATAGCTTTAGGAACCCATATCATTCATTTGAGTACATGGAATTGCCTGTTCAAAAGAAAAATCTTCACGATTTATTTCCTGGACAATAATTTTTTTCTTAGTATAAAATATATAAATAATCCTGGAGGAGAAAGTAGTTCTAGCACAAAGGTTTTACTCTTCTATAGTCTCTGAGTTACATATACTCTTATGGTAGACTTAAAGAGGAGCTTGTATTCTCTTTGTTTTAAGGTGAGCATCTCCCAGTTTTACTGTCTGAATTTGTGTCCTAGCTGCTAGCTGTCATACTTGTTACCCTTTAAAAGAGGCATCCACTCTCTGTAGCAGATTTACCCAGGGTGGACTCTTAACCTTCACTGGTAGAGAGATCTCATATCTACCTGAGCCAGGCAGCCATTCAACTAAGGCAGTAAATATGTCTGGGAGCTGTGGACGTACCAAAGATAGATACAGTCAAAAAAGTTAGGTCAGACAATGGTAAATTACACCAGTTCTTCATTTTTTTACTGTCAGAATCCAACTCTGCTGAATTCTTCCTTTTTGTTTTTTTCCTGCTTGATGCTGTTGTAGTGCAGAAAGGAGCCATTCTCTCTAACTCTGTTTATGCATTCCAGCATTTAAAAGCCTAATAATAATTCTAATCACAAAAGATGCAAAATTACTAAATTTCTGCAATAAAATCAGTAATTAATGAGTGTTACTTAGCACTCTGGTGGTAAAGGATCAGTGGATTCAGAGAAGGAGGAGAAAGGAACAGTTATGTCAGTTTTAAACCAGTACTTTTTAATCCATGGTGCATACGCTCTACTAATAAACTAGGAGGGCACAATCAGGCAAAATATCAAGCTATTGACTTTCTAATTAATCAGTCAGGAAACTGAAATACCAGGAAACTCAAAAAACTGTATGCAGCTGTATCCAACTGTTTTTGGTGTGAGGCAACTTAAGATCTTGAAATTACTTTATTCAAAGATTTCTCCTCTAGATAATATAGATGAATAATAATAAGAAAATCATGAGAACAGGTGAGCTTAAAACCACTGGCTTTTTTTAGAACGGGGGAGTACTATATATTTCTGCCAGGCTTTTCAGTTAGATGGAGATCTATTATAATGAAGAAACTGAGTCATGTCCTCTAATACTGAACTGTAGAGAAGAGATATTTGAAATTACACTGACAAATGCCAAAAAACATTTCCCGGGAGCATGCTGAAAAAGTAGAGCTAGTATGATAATGCAGAAAGTCCCACTGAATAAATGTCTCTCTATCACATCCATTAACTACTGAAGAGCATTATGAAATATACCTTTTCCATTCCACTTAGTGCTCTGAATGGAAAAATAATTATGCAGTAACACCAAGTGCTGAGCAGATAAAAAAGTTTAGACCCCCACCCTCTTGACTGACTTTCATCTGAAAGTCAACTGTATATCTAACATTTGTATAATGATGTGACTATTTTAAGCACAGGTGGGGCTCATGGACTTCGCACACACCTCTTTATTTTTCCAGATCCCTGCTCAGCTATCAGAATTGTAGACTTCTTTTAATTTAGTTGGCACAAAAGACAAAGACGAAACTGAGCTCAGGTGTTTTCTGCCTGTCTTCTCTTACACAACCAGACAAAAAGGTAAGAGCATGGGTTATTTCCAATCAGTTTTGGTTTATTCAGAAGACCATGACCTGCCAGCTTTCATTTGTGTTTCTTAGCAAGCAGCAACCAGGATTTTGGCCAGCAGAAACAGGAATAAATATACACTGAGTAATATTAGCAGCATGCTTTGATGATGAAAAAATATCTTGTATCAGGTAGCAGAACACATTTAGAAGTTATCAGAGTATTGGGTGTTGCCTGGATCTAGTCTGAAAATGGAGGGATTGAAAAAGTGATCTGGACAGTATTTCTCACCTGGGATGTTTGTGAAAGTGGCTAGTTAGCTGGGCCATCAAGTTTGTTATTTCCTGCAAGTGTACTCAGAGGAATGGGGACGAATGAAGAGAGATGAGCCATCCTGGCAGAAGCCAGCAGAGGTGAAGAGCCCTTTGAAGCAGGGGAGAAGTAGGGAGTTTCCAAAGGGCACAGTACAGCTCCTAGTATTCTTATTCTGGTAAATCCTGTGCATCTAGCCACTTGATGAATACTCTCACCTTTCACAGAATCGCACAGAATCATTTATGTTGGAAGAGACCCTTGGGATCATCGAGTCTAACCATAACCTGCTTGGAATTCTTGGATTGGAAGATTCTGCTTTGCGTTTTGGCATTCAACAAGCGGCATTTAAGTACAGCTCTGCCGTTCACATGCAGCACAATGTAAAGTGACACCTTGCTTCACCAGCCGAGCCACATCATTTCAGTGTTCTTTTCTCACCAACCCGGAAAGACAGTAGCTTGGATGACTCCTTCTCTGGGAAAAGAAGTGTCATTCTATGTGGGAAGGGAAGGTGGAAATAGCATTTTGAGCCTCTGGAAAAAATGTCTAGAACAGTCTTGAGAGGATTCGCTGTACCCTTGGGAGGAAACACTTTTGTGCTGTAAAAAACTGTGGAAGTTACAATATATGTCATTACCTGTGGCCATGTAAGGCTTTCATATCTTCCTGTGGGTGACACACTGAAGAACCACTAGTGAGATCCTTCCTGAAAAGTTCTTTAAATATAAAATCATTTTGCTATATTTTATACATATAGTACCTTAATTTAGTCCCAAATGGATGAGTTATCACAGCTCATTTAGACCTACATTAGAAAGTCTCAGTATTCCTTTAGTTTTTCACCCCTAATTTCATTTCCACAAGCAATCATTTATAACCCAGACCTGCAGTGATTTAAGGCACTCAACACACATTCACATGAAAATTTCTTAATAGATTTATGCCAGTAAAAAAAAAACTTAACCAAAGTTGAACCATTGCTATGATACACAAAGGAATTAATGTGTTATTTTAATTCAAAAAAAAGCCAACACAACAACAATTCTTGCAAGGAATAGATAAAATTACTGGAGCTCTGAAAATTAATTTCCTGTTTAGCAGTGAATAAATTGAACGACCAAAGATGCTCCTGAGATTAGAAGGCTGTCGAAGGATTTGTCTGGGGGCAGACTTTCATGCTAAACTCCCTACAGAGACATTTGTTTTTTACTTAGACGGTTTCCTACCAACAGAGATGTAGATTAATCGCTAGAAATGTACAATAAATACTAGAATGACTGGTATAATTGCCGGAAAGTTGATGGCTATTCTTAAAAGATCACAGTATTACAAACCTCCAAAGTACAACATTTCTTTTTCTGTACCTTTTTGTGTAGAGCTATGAAAACACTTTTTTCAACAATTCCATGGTCATTGTCCACCATCTGCCAGGTATCTAAAGCATTCCCAAAAGGCTAAGAGGCACTAGTATAAGATTATGCATCATTCTGTAGGAACAGGAAGACAGGTATAACAAGAAATAAGTTCAACAAAGTTACACAGGAGAGACATTTTCTTTCTTCCCATTTGAAAATCTTCCTGCATTTAGGGCTAACCTATCTGGCATTGCTCCATGTCCCTTAGACACCTCTGCCTGTCTTGCATCTCTGGAGATTATACTTTTCTGCTTTGGTAGGTACATTATTCATTGTTTGAATTGTTACTGGACAAGGACCAGGCCTCACTAAGCACTGGGGACTGACAACATTAGTCAAAGTTTCCCTAGCAAAAGAGCTAGAAAGCCAAGCAAACTGTAGAGAAGAAATACAAAGGAATATCAATTTCATCTTTTACGTATTCTAAGTATTGCAATGGTGATTTTTGGCACTTATTATATTCTGAACATCACTGTCTATGCACCTGACTTAAATGCTGACTTCAGGAAGCGCAGATTTTCCTGCATAATCATGGAGGGAAGAGAGAATTTTCTCCAGTGACAATGAAAATGAGGATCTTAACTTTTTTTTTGTCCTGTGTAAGAAAGGCTCTCTCTCTGCACTGAGTGTTCAGAAAGACTCAGCAGACCAAACTACATCATACAAAGAACTTCCTATCTTGTCTGGATCTTGGATTCCTAACTGTGGAGTGGAAATACTACTCATCTTCCTCTCAGAGTGATTGTGAAAGTAGACTGGGAGCTGCCTATGTACAGTCATGATAGGACCACTGAAATATGCCTAATAAGCTCTTTTTCTCTTTCTAAATCTATGTATATTTGCTTTTCAGAATCTGAAATTAATTCTCTGTTATTGGACATAAAATACGTCATGATATTAGACATTGTTCTGTTAAATAAAGGCTTATGGCTTTCTAGAGAAAAAATATTGAAATATTGACCTATTTTTTCTTGCAAAGGGTTGGGGGTTTTAGAAACAAAAAGAAAATGTAGAAGAAATAACATAACTGAATCATTTCATGTTCCTGGATCACATTTTTTCTCTGTGCAAACCAGAAAAGAATTACAAGAATGGATAAAGGAGTTCATTCTTATAAGCCAGAAGTGGCACTGACAATAAATGTGAAAGAAACAGATTATGCTCACCAGACTGTTGAAGACAAGAAAGTGAAGATGGGTTATTGCTGAACAAGTACATCCTAAGTCAGGTAAGTATGTGGCTTTAACTACAAAGTAAGGCAGAGGATAGCTCTTTAGAGGTTAATCATGTGCCCCTCCATTTTCTCTCTTCAAAATACTTAACTAGCAAAGAGCACGCATCTTGTTACTTCTTTTCTACTCTTGAAAACAGGTTACCCTTGCACATTCCTCTGCTTGTGTATAGCCTCGTTATTTATAGTAACTGGAGTCCCACATTGTATGGGGTTTTTCACAAGTTGAAGGATTTTGCCCAAGGACTATCCTTTTCCTGAGGGTGTTGGCACATCAGTGCAAGGCCAAATAAATTCACTCCCTGTAATTCAGAATTTTGCCATTGATTTCAAGGGAAGGTAGCAAGGCTGAGGTTTGGATATCTGTAAACAGCAGTGATCGAACAATCATGGTCTTTGCAGATTCAGAACAGGCAATAGAGTGTTGAGAAAAGTACAGAAAATAATCAAATACATAGCAAATAGATAATATAGCTGAATATGCACAATCGTTTATTTTGTAAAGTTCTTGATGTAGCTTCAGAGGAACAGTGAAAACACCTTTAAAGATCTCCTGGATGGCTGCATGTAAAAGAAATCATATAGATGCTGTAAATGTTACTTACTCCTAGGTGTTCTGGCTAAGATCTTAGGTCAGATCCTTTTCTGGTGATAAGTGGTGTTCCATAACTTTTTTTGCACTTACCCTGCTGAGGATCTGGATACTCGTGTGGAAAAACAAACAAGTCTGAAATTACTTAGCATTGGTACTTTACAATTGTTGGAGACAAGTGTTCAAGTTTCATATTTTATAGACAGACAACAGGTCAAAATCTGCTTAGTGCTTTCAATACAGTGGATAAGACCAGCAAAGTAGGGATTTGCAAAGTACACCATTTGTTTATGTGAATAAAATTATGTACAGTGATCAGAGCACATTTGTGAAAATCTTACAAGTTCTTTAGAATATACGATGCCTATTCTTTATGAGAGGTAAAGTTGCAATTTATAATAAGTCCTCTCCCACACCACTAAAATATATAGTATTTTCAGGAAATTAGAATTTCAGTTTGTTATTAAGTGACTAAAAATGATTAATTCACTTAAGAGATGAGGCCTATGCCGAAAAAAGGGGAACAGTGATAATAAAAACAATATCTTGACTTTTGGCCACACGGTTTGTATTTATTCCACATCCACGTCAAATGTGCCTTAATTCTCTTCTCTATCCTTCCTGAAATAGAAGAGTATGCAAGCGTTCCCCCTGTAAATGGCCTTCATAGAAATAGCTTATCTTCACAATGAATTGCTTAGTCTGAGTGACGAGTTTCAAAGGTTGGGCACAGCACATTTCCGTTCATTTGTATAGCACAATCCTATTTATCAGCACCCTCCAGGCTCCCTGTGTGGGGGAAATAACAAATAGGACAAATTTTTTTAAAGAATATTTTCTATTTAACCTTTTGAGCAATGAGAGAGACAGGATTACTCTGTAGGTGGTGAAATAGCCATTAAGCTGATAAACCAAACTTCACTAGGATATTTCAAATTTTCTTTTGTCAGCTGCCCAGGAAAGAGCGGAGAGAGTTCTTTTGAACTCGGAGGTGGATTCTCTTATCTGCTGCCCACAACTGCTATGTTCCAGCCATAGGTAATATGACATAAGTGAGGTAGGCTTGGCTGTTTCATAAAGCCGACTTATAAAGACATTCTTTCTTAATGTTTTCTCATGTGTTCTAAGAAAACTTTGGAGTTCGGTGTGTCAGTCTCTAATAATGGTCTTCAAAATCTCGAGGCAAAGTGAAGAAGCCCTGTGACTGGGAACCAAACTCTCAGGGCCCAGTTTTTTTGTAGAAAGAGTCTGTTAAGTATAGGCTAAATATCATGTTGCAGAGGGATCCGACTACTGTTTTCATTTCCATATGCATATTTATTTATAGGCATAAATAAAATAAATAGCCTACTCAGTCTATTTATTCACAGCACTTTCCAGTTGATCTGTTGCCTTCTCTGCTGTTTTGAATGCCTGCAGGAAATGCTACATGAACTCTGACAACTGCTTTCCTATAGAAGAAAGCTTTGCTCCTCATTCCCTCTGGGAGGTAGTTTTAAATCAAATCAGATTTCCAAAAATAGTAGCAACTTGCTGGAAAAAAGAATAGCAGCTATTAATCACTGGCAGGAAGAAGATATAATATCCTTTGAAGACAATTTATCCTCTAAGTTACAGAGTAATACATATTTTATTTAGCTGTAATGTATTTGGGATCTTGAGTTTCTATCAGCGTGTCACAGCTGTATCACCACCAGGCGTCAGGGACTGTGAATGGGGGATTCAGCTCAATTTATAGTTCAGGCACCTGCTGATGTGAAGCTGTCATAAATCACAGAAAACAGTATAAAATGGCTGAAGCTAGTCAGTCTACAAAGTGCAATTTCTTCCTCCTTTCACACGGAAAAATCAATTGACATTAGATTAGCAAGTGTAGAGCTGAGTGAATAATTTATAAGGAACAATTTGTCTAATTGTGTCTGCTTCCGTTATGGAGATGAGATTGGATGTCTGAAATGATTTGTGTATTTCTTCAAAACAAGTTTTCCATGTGAATATTTTGTGAGTAATTCATTGTGAGTAGCTGAACTTCAGAAGCGATGATGGTTGCTAAGTTATATAAGTCACTGGCATTGTTTTGTTTCTCTAATTAGATTATTTGCAAGTCCAGACAAAACACGGTGAATTTAAATTATTAGAACTGAAATATCGTGGCAGTGGAATAAAAGCTGTAAAATATCTGAGCGTTTGAACTTAATATACTTGGAGTTAAAGCAGAACCATGGAAGTAACTGGCAAATTAATACAAAAGGGCCATAGATATCATTATATTTACCTTTGTTTTCCATTGAGGATATTACTTCATGAAAATCTTTTTATTCTACCAGGTCTAAAAGAACTTCCTTTTACCATCTGCATTTAATTTCTGTGTTGTTCAGGGAGTGGGTGTCTTCCATTAATTAGCTGTTCATGTGTGGAGTTTGGCAACGTCAGCCCCAGACAGCAAAAAAAAATCCTGGGTGAAATGGTATTTAAATATTTCCACTGAGTCACCTGCACTGTGATTTAAATCTTTGTTCTGAATATCTTAATTTTACAGGAGAATCAGATCTGGATCTAGTTTTGAAGTTGTTATGAGAAATACTAAGATTTCTGAAAATGAAAGAAAAAGTAAAGTAGAGCATGACGAAAGGCCAATGGAAATATTATTAGAGGTCCCTGCAGATCCCCATTGTCCTGCAGTGCCAGTGCTCAGGTGGGCTTCACTGAGTCGCGCCTGGATGACGCCAGTTTTGACAGGCATCTTTTATCCATTGAATATATCAGAATTTTACACCTGAGCCTGCATGCTGTTTTATCAGATTTACCTTTGTCTTGCATGTTTTTTCTGCCTGGCTTTTTAGAAATAACCTTCTTTCCTCATCTTGTTATTTCAGTCTTGTCCAGTGGGTTGCACTGTGTCAAATGTGCTCTCAGATTATCAATGAAGGACTTTTACTAGAATGCTTCTTTTCTGCATTATCCTAATATTGATAAAGGCTCTTCCTCAGCATTTGGGCATTGCCCCCCGTTTAATGGGTCAAATCCACAACAACAAGACTTTTACTTGAGAGGTTTTTATGCACCCACAAACCGTCATGGTCAGCTATTTACTTGTACCACTGAGAGCGGCCCGCAATAAGCAAATTTTTCAGGTCACAGGTTTGCTCTGGGCACCTGAGTAGATATATTTTAACCTTAAATTATTTTAACCTCTTTTTTCTTCATTTAGAAATCAAAACCAATCATACTTTCTTATGTCACAGATGTTTTGTAAAGATCAATTAACCTTTGAGAATCCCAACATATAATAATGGGCATATATATGCCCATGAAGAAATTTATGTTTCTGCCTTCAGAACAAAGTCTGAATTCCCTTTCACTGAAAAAGGCTTACACCTAATATTGCACCATGAAAATAAAATTAAAAATTGAAGAGCTGCTCAGTGAGTACTGCTCACTGTTCAACCAAATAAAGCACATCCTTTAAAACATATTATCTGGTCATGAGATTAAAAGCAGTGCATGAACACCAAAGAAATTAATGGTTTTGCAACACAAATCATGTTCCTTTGGCATACCCATGATGTATGTAGAAGGTGCTGCCCTCTATCTTGAAAGAACTGTATCAGTGTAATTGTTATGGTTTGAGAAAACCCATAACAATTTATGGGTTAATTCAGACAATTATTCTATCACCTGATGACTCCTCCCCACCCGGAAAGGGGAATCAAGGAACACAAAGAGATATGAGGGTTGAAATATAAATAGATTTAATGGAATGAGACTAAATATTTAGCAATAATACTAAAGAACCAGTATTAGTCCCGGTACTGATATAAGATATACAAGAATTATACTTAGCCAATTCTATCGGTAGGAAGCTGTGCACTCCCAGCAGGGGACAGCAAATGTTGGAAACTGTGAGCGCAATGGCTTCAGGAGGAAGGGAAGGGCTCAGGGTTCAGGCAGAGGGGCCAGGATTTCTGTCTGGACTGAGGCTATCAAGGGAGAGACACCTATGCAGTAAACATCTCAAATTTATTTTGCATGTGACATTTATATTATGAAATAGTCCTGTTGACCAGCCTGGGTCAAATGCCCAGGCCTTGCTCCTCCTTGTCCCTGCACCTGGCAAGGCTCGAAAACAATAAGACATTTAATCCCACATAGCCTGGCTGGCTATAAAGTAAATATTTTCATTAACTCAGACACTAGAGTCTTCTAAAATTGCAGTTTTCCCCAACATTAGAAGGAAAGTTAGTCCTGTGTTGCTCAACCCAGGACAATAATTAAATGAAGAAGGGAAGTGGAATGGTCAAGCGAAAGCAAAGTTTTTATTTGGTAAATATTTCATGGGGCTAAGAGATATGTTAGCAATGGATGCTGACACTCAATATTTCACTTGGGAAAGAACACAGAATTTAGCACTTTCAGACATGTCCTTTTTGCTTTGGTCACAGCACTGTATCAGCAGCATTTCTTAAAAGCTGTAAAATGCTAAGATGGAAAGGAATGATAATTCACAGCTCCTCACACATGAGGGTTTTGGAATGAAACCTAAAATTTCATAGCATCAGCTGTTCCATCTAGCCTATACCTGACTGATATAACTTAGGCTTCCTTCCTCTCTATATAATTGCCTTTTTTTCTGTGTTCTGAAACAGTTACTTGAGGGTTATTAGTCATCAGGTATTTTTCCTATAGGATACTACTCCGGTCACATCTATCTCCCCAGCTGATGTTTAGAACTTTAAAGCAGAAATTTAGAAGAGGGAATACCATACCAGACAGTGCTAAAAATCACTAACACTCCATGTGATATTCAGAAGGTCTCTCAAATGAACCCTGTTATGTGATTCATATTCTACATTTTAGTTGTTTTGCTTTTTTTGCATTTTCCAGCCCCATCGTTGCCAGATAGCTAATATTCCAGGTTTGTCTTACTGATATGCATTTCCAGTGTTGCCCAGTTCCAAGATCATTAAATATTTCGAACTGAAGTACAGATAATTTGAGCTTCACACATGAAAATATTTCTGTTTCTCCTTATAGAATAAAACCAAAAAGTCTGATTTATTTATTTTTATTTCTGAAGTCAGTCATAGAGGCATCCACATGAACTGTGGTAATCAGATTTGCAAATCAGGAGTCCCAGGAAGTTTCTGCAAGACCTACAAGAGCACGGAATAATGGGTTATACCCTAAAAAAACCCCACCATTTTACTATTGGGTTTTCGCCCAGGCTTGAATGATCTTATATTCAGGGTGGAGATAAGTGTGCCGTAGCCCCATTAGCACTGCTGGAGTGTAGCATGTGTTCACGTGAAAAAGGAATAGCACCTCCCAGAGCCATTCCAGCCAGCCCTCCTGCAAACACTAACTCTAGTATGGCATCAGCTCTCCCCATGGATGAGAGAACACTTTCTGAGAATTTCCATGGCCAAGAGGGAATCTTGTCTAGTAAAGGGCACTCTCTGTAGCTTCGGTGCAGACTCTGAAGCCATAAAAAGAGTAGCCACTGTTCTCAGCATCCTCTGTGCACTCTTCTCTTCCATGTTGTGTATGAACTCGGTTATCCCATTATGCCAAAAACCAGGAGGTGCATTCAAGGTCCACTGCCACTGCGCATGATTTCAATTTGTGCTGTGCACATTGCTACCTGGACGAGGTTCACCTGAAGCTGGGAGTAAGTCTGACTTTTTTCACCCAGTTGAGGTGCTCACATGGGGAGTTTAATTGCCTTGGGCTTTCTCTAAAGTTCATGCGTATGAACCTAGAAATATAGGTATTTCTCTGACTCTTAAGTGACTGGACAAGGGCCATAATGTGGCTCCAATTTTGCCCTGGACATCTTGGTTAAACGTCTCATGCTTGTGGCTATTCAATATATATGTGCTAGGAGAAAAGATTAATGAACTCTAGCAAGGGCATTGAAACTCCATCATACGTACATTTGTAAAAAAATTTTTCTTCTTAAATTTATATGAGAGAAACCTCAGTCCACAATATTTTACCCAGCAGACTTCTCTGTTGTCATAGTGTAGAATAGGTGAAAAAGACATTGTTTACTAGACTAAACCCTTCCACACAAATATACCCAAATGAATTGTTGACCTTTACATTGTGTGTAACAATAATTTACATTGTGTGTAACACAAAAAGAGTGTGTTTTGCTTGCAAGCTTTTCCTTTCTGTTTTAATATTGAAAGTTGGAAAAATCACAGATGTAAATATGGAGCTAAATCTCTTTTCTGTTTAGGAAGTAGTGTCACACTGTCCAGGCATTAGAGTCACTCCAATACATATGAACTGAACGGCTGACTCTGTGGTGGGGAGGGGTCTTGAGGGGTCTTGGCATCATTAAAATGTCCTTTCTTTCATTTTCGGCACTCATTTCTGATAAATTATTGTCATTTTCGCATGTAAGCCAGGCTGAGGCTAGTTTCTGCTATCAGTGGCTTGTCCACCTCTATGTCTTTCATAATATTTGTAAGTGGAAAATAATATTTAAAATTATTCAATTTGACAGGCGATGCTTTCTGCTAATCAAAACTGCATTAAATTTCATTCCTTTGGTGCTGGTGGTATTTCACATTGATAGGAGCTTTGCATATAAACAGGCTTCAAAATTTAGATACAAGGTGGAAAGGCAGCAATGCTGGATTCTTACAGGCAGGAGCTGGATTTCTCCGACTCTTGGATCCTTGACAGCAATATTTTGAATCTAATAAAGTTCTTATGACAGGAAACCAAGCACAGGATTTGTAGCGTAAACTTACTAATTAGGGTGACATTCCTTTTGGCAGGCAAGATTTTAATAATGGTACCACTTTGATCTGAGAACTTCTCTTCAGAAATGGAAGGTCTTTTCATGTGTTTTTAGTTGGTTACTGGGGAGGTGAAATACAATATAGGCAAACACAAAGTCTTGAGTAAAATCAGCAACCACCAGAAATGTGAGAGTTCAAGCTTTTCTCAGGGCAAATAGATATATATACCTATGCCAAATGCATACATATGAAGTAAGTTTTAATCAGTCCCTTTACCCACCTTGAATTAGTATCTATGCTCAGGTCCCAAGCTGGGTGGAGGTGCAAGTTCAGGTCCTAGAGCAGCACAGGTGAATTAACATGGTATTCTACTTAGACTAATTAGCCTTGCCTCAAAGAGCAGGCACATATTCTAGGTAGTGCAAAAATCCATTAGCTAGCAGCGACCGTCAGAGTTCCCCAGGTGGAGGCAGCCAGATCTTGCCTTTCTTCAGGGCTTCTTAATTGACAGATAGAACAATGTAAATGTAGCCAGACTGCCTTTGTGGCACATTGTGATACTGCATCGTACAGATATGTGGCCCTGCTCTGTATGTGGATGTGTTGGTACATTATGGGGAACCCCTCTGCCTTCCTTGGTCCACATATCTGTGCCTTAAGCAGGGCTCATTGGACTACGGGCAGCACCATTATGCCATATCCTACCCAAAGGGATGGAGTTAGCTCAGTTCATGCGTATTCAGGGATTTCTCCCCTGGAGGATGTCCTTAAGATGTCTCTGGATGAGGTGACCTATATTTTTTCTCCAACAGAGAGCTTACCCTTGACGCACCCAAGACCAGTTCCTACAAAGTTGCTTGCTTATATTAGAGAAGAACAAAATCAATCATGTGGATCTTGGCTCAGACATTGCAGATTCATGTTCTGACTTTGGGCACTCATTTCTTTTTCCTGGGTCAGCTCTGCATGTTAGCCACAAGACCTTGCTCCTTGGGTGTCCTGGTTTGAGGTGGAGGAGAGCCAACTTTCTGTTCAGTGATAGAGGCTATTGCTCTTACTTTTTGCTGTGGCAACTAGGGTCAGTTGGCTTGCTTATTTACCCTGTGGAAGGAGAGCTTACACCTCTGGGCATGAGTGGACAGGTCAGATCACCCAAACTGACCAATAGAGTATTCCATCCCATCTGCCATGATCAGTATAAAAACTGAGGGATGAAAGGGGGTAGGTTGTCTCCTCTTTGAGGGTTGCTTCTGGAATGGTTCTCTTTGATAACTGATGCCCAGGGAGGACCCGGTCAGTTTGTCTACCTTTGATCCCCATCAGTGTGTTCTGGAATCTGCTTTGCAGTTGGTCACTGAGACCAGCCTGGAAATTTCCTAGTGCCTGCTAGAGACATCTCCTTGGGTGCTTGATAAGATTTTTTTATATATTGTAGCTATTTCATTTTTCCCCTTTTTTATTTTAGCATTAACATTTCATTAAAGTAGATCTAGTCTTGGTGTTTTCTAAACTCCTAACTCTATCTCTCTTCTTCCTCACCTTGGAGTGAGAGGTGGGGGAGAGTGTCTGTTGTGTTTTCCTTTCATTGGTTATCTCAGCTCAAACCATGACATTGGGAAAAGAGACCAAGCCTTACCTTGCCACAAGCTCCTCTCAGGTAGCTGCAGAAAGCAGTAAGATCTTCCCTCAGCCTCCTTTTCTCCAGGATAAATAACCCCAGTTCCTTCAGCTGCTCTTAATAAGACTTGTTCTCTAGAGCCATCACCAGCTTTGTTGCCATTCTCTGAACGTGCTCCAGCACCTCAATACCTTTCTTTTAGTGAGGGGCCCAGAACTGAACACAGTATTTGATGTGTGGCGTCACCAGTGCTGAATACAGGGAGACGATCACTTCCCAAATCCTGCTGGCTACACAATTTCTAAGACAAGCCAGGATGCTCTTGCCCTTCTTGGCCACCTGGGCACACCCCTGGCTTATATTCAGCCGTGTTTCAGGAGTCCATGTAACAGCAGCTACTAGAGAGACAGTCAGAAATAGATTGTTGATTTCGAGATCTAATTAAAACTTTTCAGCTGCCTTCATAAAATATTCAGGAGAGTCTAATGGTGATTTAAATCAAAATGCATTAGCAAACATTTTAGTGGTGACCACCTATGACCTGGCTGGTTGCAAAATTTTTGTAATGGTGTGTCAAGAGGATGTTTTCCCCTGGGGTTGCGCTGATTTTCTGATGTCAGCGCACGTTCAATAGGATCCACTGACATCATTTCATACTTCCAGGCTGCTATGTTTGTTTTTGTTTAGGCTGAAGTTGCAGTGCTAGTAATGTGTTCTCATCTGACTGTAGTTCATTTCTTGGATAAAGTACCTTTCTTTCACTTATTCTCTGGGAAGATAAAACATCCAAGGATAATTTGGGAATCATTTTCACGCTGCTTTTCTAGCTATCAGGGGCTTTCTTGATGGTAAGGTATTGATTTGTATGACATGAAGTAATAGCCTTCTGCAAAGGAACAGCACCATTCTTTCAATGCAAAAGCTAATTTAATATTTGTCCTTCGCTTATAAAATGCAAGGATAATTCTTTCAGTGAAAACACCTTACATCAGGGCTCCTGTGGCTTTCCCAATTCAGTCTGAATATCTGAGCACTAAGGAATTCTCATTATTGAGAAGTAAAATAGCAGCTCCCTCAGCAAAAAGGTCACAGAAGTGTGAAATAGCCTTTGTACTGTATTCAGCAGCAGCTCTTGAATATACGCATTACTCATCCATGAGGCTCATGATGTTTAAATGCCATCTACAACAGTGCTCCTTCCCTGACAGTCATTTTACTTTTTCTCCTTTTTGCCTTTAATAAAGCAAAGATTTACAAAGATTTACAAAGGTTTACAAGAGCTATTACTTTGAAAGTCACGTTTTGTCCACGTGTCACTTGCAATTACACAGGGAATATGTCTTCTATTAGAATACTTATCTCAGTGGGTTTGGATGTTTAGGTTTCAGCAAGCCAAAAAATATTTAAACGTGTCTCTGAACTTTGAGGTTTTCTTCCTGATACTATACCAGTCATCTTACCTTTCCTTCCATCCCCACTTCCCTTTCAGCCAAAACCATTCATTTTTATTTTCTTTTGTTCTGTCATTTCATTCCCTCAATTTCCTCTGATTTGCCTTTTGACCTGTCTCACGCCATACTGCAGTTAGATCTTTCTTTTTTCCGCACTCCAGCAACATCCCACACTTCGTTTGATCATTAAAATCAGAGGAGCTTGAAGATATTGCTTTGGTTTTTCTCCCAGTCTAATTTCGGTTGGTCTTGTTTTTAAATAAAGACTTGTAGAAGGGGTAAAAATAGTATTAAACAAGCTTTTTTCCAAGGCTTTTAGTTTTCTTGGCCTTCAGAAAAAAAAGTGTTACATAAGCAGTCTAGCATAAGGAGAATCGGAGAGTAACTGGATGGGGAATTCCTGAAAACAGTAGAACAAAAGAAATTAATGGGAGGTTACTTCAAAGGAAATCTGGGAAAAAGAGAAAAACCACAGGCATCTATATACCTGAGGAGACATACTCCATGAGGTCTATTCTTACATGCTTGCAGTTCTATAGAAAAAGGATTTTGCAAATGAATTATGCACACAGGGAGACCCACTAGCTAGGGTTTATTCAGAGACTTCTGATGGGGAAGAGCAAGGAGTAATTTTGCTTACATGGGTCAGTTTTTTTGGACTATGGACAAATATCCATTTCAAAGATTGGAGAATATCTTTTGCATTGGAGGCAGGGCTCATTAAAGGAGATGGCATGTGTAAAGTGGAAAGAAACAATGGAAATAATGATATGGGTTTCACTGACAATAAGTTTGGTGAATGGAGGAAATTATGATAAAAAAGGTCAATATTTTAGAGATGAAGGTATTACCTGAAATGCCTTGGCCTTCAGAATGTGGCAGCCTTGTATTCCTATTCACACTACCTAGTGTGAGGGGAAAAACATTGAAAAATAACCTGTAAAGTCTATACTGAACCTGTAAGAACATCCACAGCGGACACTATGATTGCACCATCGTGCAGAGCGATACTGCAGGCAAGTTTTTTCTTACAGGAAGAGACTCTGAAAGTTCTTTCTTTGAATTCTGGCTCTCAGAAAAAGTTTGCTTTTATTTTCTGTGTAGGACTGACCTGCCTTTTAAGCTCTGCATCCTTCACCTGGTAAAAAACGCTCCTTAGAGATATGTCCACAGTAGTCGCTGATGCCTGTGCCAACCCAGCCATCGGAACAGACTGGAGGAGCTGCTGTCTCTAACTAGTACACACAGTTCATCCTTCTGTTATGTGTGTCTTGCTCTTTGATGCTATGGAAATACATTAATTTATGCTTTGCAGCTACATCCCAGATGATCATGGTTGTATTTTTAGACAAACAAAACAAATGGGGGGAGGGTATGTGCTTTTGGAGGATGCTGTAGTTCAGCAGTTGATAAGAGGAATTAGAAAATGCTTTTTGTTCTGAGCAGTTGCAAGCATAAAAGCTGTGATGACATACATGTAGTTTGAGCCTTATTCAGATACCGGACACCAACTTCAGACTCTGCTGGAGATGTGTGAGTGCTTCCCCCCCCTCTATCCCCCACCCATGTGAACACACGGATACTCACTTAATCTGCCTTTTGAGGTTCCACAGATCTTTGAAGGCCTGTGCTTCTTGATGGTGGACAGAACTGACATCAAAACTCTTTTGCCACCTGCAATCACGTTCAATGTGTTGCGCTACATTTTTAAGTTTTGCTGTTCAATGCTGCTTACTGAACTGTGCACAAGCACTTATCCTTTATAAGGTGTTTTTCTGCTAATAATGCAGACACATTCAGGGGAAAATGTTGAGTTGTTAGTGATTTGTTTTAGGCTTTTCCCTCCATAAAGATATTTTTCTGGCAGGAGATGATGCAGTGACACCTCTCTCCGCATACTCCTTCCTGAAAAGTCTGTGCAGAGTCTATGTCTTTGTTTTCGGGAAAAGCATTGGCAGGGTTTGAAATAATGAATGAAATGAAAGCAGTTTTCCCTGTGGGACAGTGAGGCTGAACTTGGAAACAATATGCAGATGCCTTCTAGGAAGAGCAGAAATAAGTGTTTTGAATCCAGTGTCTCCAAACAGGATCGAGGAAACAGTTTGTTCTCTGGCCTGATATGGCAAAATAATTCATTTATTCGAAAAGCTCTGGGTAAAATTTGCCTTTTGTGTTTGCTTTTCTGATTTATATTTTCAGACAAGGCCATGTGTTATCTTCCATTAGTGGAGAGATAAACTAGATGATCTCATTAAATCATATTTTTTAGCTCTATTTGGATTCTGTTGTGAATAGTATATAACAGCAAAACAGATTTTACAGCCAAAGTACTTATCTACGCACAGAAAAAAGCTTTGCTTGTGTTTAGTTTTCTTTTTTTTACATTGTAGTGAAATTACAGCTTTGGTCTTACGGCACAAGGAGGTGATATATTACATAGTGATATGTTATCTATGTGATATATTACAGTGACAAAAAGGGAAAAAAGTCCTGACAATTTATCCCATAAATGCCACCTGCAATCTCAGAAAGTGGAGGAGGAATGAAGCCATAAATAGCAAGAAAGATTTGTCAGGCTGTGCAATATCAGAGCATTGATTCAGCCTTGATTGGACTCCCTACAACTGTCCTTTCGTCATTTATGTCAGGTTAACCTCTCACTTTCAGCAATGACATCTGTCCCCATCTACTCATTTCAGGGAAAATACTGCGGTTTCCGTTTTTTCAGCTGGTTTTCCTTCTACTGATTACTTTGGAGCAAAGCTGCTGGGGTGGTTTTTATTTAAATAATGCCTAACTCAAAATGAAAGTGCTTGCTTTGAGATAGGACATGTGATAAGACATCGTACATTCCATGAAACATTCCAACAACGTTCAAGATGAAATGAAAACTATTAGGACCTAACGGAGAGGTTTACATAAGGCAAAGGCGGAAGATAGAACAGGCCAAGCACAGGAGTGGAAACTCCCAGATCTCGGGGCAAGACTGTTTTTTAAGGAAATGTAATCATCAAATACCCTGCAGTTGCACATGGTACGCAGGTGAAGTGCCACTAACAGAAGCTCTTACGTCAGTGTGTGAGCAGGAGCATATGTCCACTTGTCGCTAGAAGTCTGCTTCTGTTCACCAGTTAGTTCAAAAATATCTGACGACATTATTTCTGAATTTAGATTGTTTGTTTTCAGTTTGAGTGAGGTCTGTTTTCAAAGGAAGCCTTTGTACGATGCTTTAGGGCTTTTTCTTCTCTCCTCTCCTGTGTGTGTTGGTTGTGCAATGCTACTCTTTCGCTTGCACGCCGCAGCTCCTGCACAAAACCCCTCACATTTCTTGAGCAATGCTGGCAGGGAAGGAACCTTCCTGTGCCGCAAACTGTGCTCACAGAAAAGCATTATATATTTTCTGCTAGAGCTATTTCTTCTTGTACAATTATGCTTATTTACTAAACAAACTGCTCTGCTGGGATAGCATAGAGGCATATCCCTGACAGAGATGCTTTTTTTTGCCTCCTTTGTCTGTATTCATTTCTCTGTTCTTAAATTGTAAAGACAGATTAGAGCTTCATGGAGACGTTGTAAGCTTATGAGAGTCATTTTGTGAAAATCAGTGATTATGAATTATGCAGGAGTCAAGCTGGTAGCGAGTACTATATTTCTTTAAAATTGCTTGAATCTCCAGTTTTAATCTTTAACTCAGGGTTACTGGTTTTGAGGGCAAAAAACACCAGCTAGTATTTTAAATACTTTTTACCTACAGTGTTTGCAGTGCTGTAAATTCAATTGTGGTGCTGATTCTGGCTTAGGTCGCTTTACATCTTTATTCTGGACTTCTCCAGGGCAGGTATTTCATTGCAGTTTGTACATGATTTATGTAGTCTAGCTATTCAATTTCCTAGCTTCATAGGACAGCGTGTCTCATCTGATAGTATATAGTTAGTATCTGATAGTATATAGTTAGTACTCAAAGAACAATAATAATGAGTCTACCTTGAAGGAGAAAAGAACCATATAAGCAAAGTAAGGGAATTAATAATCAGGAAAATCTTACCTCTGAAAAAATATGAGGCTGCTTCCTTACCCAGAGAGATCAATAAAAAGCAAAAAAATCTAAAGTACACTATTGTATTATCTCCATATAGACTGCTTTATCAATCTCCCCCTCCCCCCACTTTCTTCCCTGATGGTGTTTGAATTTGCCTCTGTATTTTATTCTAGGTTGTCTACTCTTAGAAAACGTTGCTGCTTAGGGAGATTAGCATTACAAAAGCAGACTAAGAATCTTGGTGGAATATCTCTAATTCTTGAGACAGGAAGATAGTAAAAACAATTCCTGCTATCCCATTATATATGTTTATATATCCCATTATATATGATTTAACCATCAATGTAATTAACTCCCAGACTGAAGGCTTTTAAAATAATCACTACCATTTCATACGGAAGCTTGTCTTCAAAGTATTCTGCCAACTTTAACTAATCCTCGGAACTTGCTTTAAAGAACAGTTTTAACTCTTGTTTAAAGATAAGAGTACTATGGTCCAGAGAAGCATTTTACTGAAAGTCAAAGGAAACAGACGGAGTCAATGCTATGCCCGTGACCAGCAGTGCTACGTTATGTGGTCAGTCGTTTGCCAGCCTTTGCCAGCAGTTGATCTCAATATGGACAAAGGATTTAGGACTGCCCCAATGTCCTCCATTTCTGTGATGCCCTATTATTATGAATGTCTTGAATCTTCAGCTTGGTCCCAGGTGGCCCCTGCTTTCAATATCGTTTTTGCAGTGTTTTCCAAAGGTAGAGAAAGCGAGACACACAGGTGTTGCAAGGTTTTGACCATCCACGCCCCGCCTCCCGCCAAGAATAAAAAAATAATTATTAATATGTACAAAGGGATCCTTCCCCTTGTATGTGTTTCCCGTTGAAGGACAGTCTGAGTTGAATGACTGTGTTTAATGGTTACCACTGGATCTAGCTGAGTCCCTTTATTGTATAATATTTCTCTAGTGTATTGCATAAGGCATTAAACATCATTGAATACATGTTAAGAAAAACATGTTTAGACATAATTACAAAAAAAGACTTCTGTGAATGCTTCATTTAGGTGGGAAGTGTGTGTGCATGCATATGTACATGTCTGGTTTAAAAGAATATAGTGAGAATACATGCTCATATAACATGTTAAAGATAATTTTCTCTATTTCCAGATCACAATTTTCCTCTGGCTTCTTCAATGTCTAATACTCTCAGCTGCTCCTAGTGATTTTCCCAATGAAACACCTGTGTTTATAGGACACTCTCATACAACAATATCTCGATTGCAAATGTTCAACACATTCATAATTAGACAGTCTCCTCGTGAAAAATTCCAAAATAATGTCCAAGCATTTTTGTCCCTTTTAGACCTCCAGTTACCTATTGAAATTAACGTGCAATTAAGTATCAACATAGAAAACTGAGACTATTTTACCCCGTTACAACTGAAAAAAGCACGGATAACCACCAATCAAGAAGGAAATTGCTCTCTATTATCATGACATTCACATGTTTAGACTGCAGATCTTCAGTGTTATAGTGTAAGAAAAAATCTTTACTATATTGTTACAAATTAGGGATAAATTAATTTCAAAACTATCACACACCATTATCAGCTGGCTAGGGAATGCCACATTACCCCCCAGTTCTGGGACGCTCTATTATCCTGACTGTCTTCGATCTTGGTCCCAGGTGCCCCCTGGTTTCACTATTGGTTTTGCACTCTTTTCCAAAATTAGAGAAAGCAAGACACACAGGTCTTGCAGAGTTTTTATTTCCTCCCGCAAAGTTATAAAAACTTTAACATACTACTGCTATTAGACCAATGCTAGGACTACTGTAACCCAAATTAGTTTCAGCACTGTACGATACAGCAATTAGCAAAGACATGAAGAGGAACAATAAGTAGGTATGCCATTATTCTGCCAAACTTTACAATCTCATTTTTGGGAATTCTACTTCAAAGTGCCTTTCTTGTTTGAAACAAGATCACTTACATAAGCAAGTAGCAGACATGACTAAAAATAAGCATTTTGTTATTGCTTCAAGCCTGTGTCCTCAGCTACTGAGAATCTCTTATTCCTATTATCCCTGGCTGTTCTACAGAATAACAGTATACATATATACTGTCTATGTATGCTTTTAGCTTCTTATTTTTATTAATTTATTGCTTTATTTTTAATTTTTTCTCCTCTTGTGCACCTCATTTTTCATCATCACCTCATAATTTTTAAGGGATGATTAAAGATGTTGAGTAGGACTGGACAGATAGGGTTTAAACCACTTCTTTTCTTCCTGGTGGCGCTGGTTTTAAATGCTTTAAATGTTTTAAATGTATTACTTCAGGGTAACTCAGACCTAACAGCTCAATCTACACAGTTTGTTCTCACAGCCTGAGACCTTCATGCTGCAAGAACTAACCCTCTGGTTAAGCTGCCTCCCACATTAGGAAGCAACTGGAATTCTAGCTTCCTACTTATACATATGGAACTTGCTGTTTGTTTTGTTTGCAGAGAGACATATAAGGATTAAGTCCCCTGACGTGAACAATTTTTTGCTGGTGTACGCTACTGTATGTACTGATGTTAGAAGAGAATAAGCTCTGCTAATTCTCCTATTATATGACCTCATTTTGCCAAAATATTAGCTGAATCTGCTATGAAACATAGCACTAAAATAAAGGCAAAAGATGCATTCCACTAAAAGAGATGTTTAGACTGCTGCCAAGAGAGGAACTGAGAAAAATCAAGCTTTACAACTGTAGATATGCCTACGAAGGATACACACATATTCAAGTGTCATCTTGTCTTTAAGTGTATTACTCTGGTACTTTTGTTTGTACTTGAATGCCGACATTGAGACACAAAGCTACTAGAAAAATCAATTGCTAGCAGAATGAACTACTGCAAGTACCAGCCATCCCTGCTTTCAATACTCAACCTTAATCTGTAACTTTTTAAAGTGGTTGGGTTATCTGCAAATACTGCACAGCTTAATTGTCTACAAGTGCCTCCAGATATGTGTCAGGCATTTTAAAGCACTACCAAGGATTAGTCATGTCAGAGGTGTGAAATTCAATATTCATTGGAGTACTTGCAGGAGGCCTCCACAAGAGCAGTAGTATCTACTTACAGCAACCTGTCATTTATTGGCATCGGCAACATTTTGAAGAATAAGCAAGCTTGAGAAAAAGCATCCCTTTGTAAGAAGAAATTGCAACAGAATTGATGTTGTGAGTACCACTGCAGGACTTTGACAAAATAAATCATTCAACTTCTCTGAATGTAAAGAATGAAACAGGAAAGTCTTTCTGTTGGGAATTAGCACTTGTTACGGTTTCCAAACTGCATGGCTAGCCGAACTGGCAGAGGCTAGCCATGCAGTAATGTATCTCTGCCTAGTGCCCTTTTTAAAAGCTCTTAGCTGAATGCTAATGACCATGACTTGAATTAACAGGCACAACAAACAAGGTTAACTTTGATAGTTCTTCCTAATGCATTTTTAAATCTGGGTTCAGGAAGAGTACATGAAAAAGGCCATGATGTCAAAAACCACATGACCAAACTCATAATTTTCTTCTATGAAGACTAATATCACAAATGTAGTGCGCTACAGGAAAGAGTCAAGCTAAAGAGAAAAAGAAATGGAGGAGGGGGAGACAGAAAAAAATCAGGTGATTAATCCAGTGGAGTCAGTAACAGAGCCACAGCATCATTTCAGTCTTAAATTCTTGACCAGATTTGCAAACTAATTTACTTTGATTATACCCCCAAATGGTTCCAGACAAAGGCTTTCAAATAAGTCTGAACTATGTGAGAAAATTTACCAAGAGGGTGGCAAAGATGTTGAGGTGTTAATCCAGGTAACATCTGGAACCAAATCTAAAAGGAATTCTACATTTTGCTTTATTTGCAAAATAATACTTTAGGGCTGTGCTTATGCCTAGGACCCTGAAGCGTTTGGTGACCATTTGTGAACTTTCCAGGCATATACTTTTCACCATCACTATTTTCTTTGAGTCTACGCATATATTAATAGAACGGACAAAGTTGAAAGTAAATGAAAATATCTGGTATTGTAAAGGCTAGGAGATTTAACAGAACTACATGAGAAAGAGGTGGGAGTTACCCTTTAAGTTAATTCAGCACTGAGCCATTGATATTTCCTTTTGAACTGATCATTTCCATCTCTGCTCCAAAATGCGTGGTGCTCTGGGACTCAGAAATCCTTTTCCTTAACCTGCCAGCGATCTGCGCTCTGACCTTAGTCAAATAGTTTCATTTTGCTTTATATATAAGTATATTTTACTGGTATGACACTGAAGGACAAAGGTATTATATGAAAGCAAGGTATTATTACTGCTAGCCAGTTCCACCTCACAAGATCAGATATAAGGAAGAAGAGGAAAGTCAGAAAGGAATTCATCTGGTTTGTCATTCTCTGTATCATCTGCTAAGAATAACTGATCAAATTTCCTTCTAAAATTTCCAATGTAACTCAGTAAGAAATCTAGGTTGCTCTTAAATATGAGTAGCAGCCAAACCACTAATTTGTAGGAGTTTATTTTGGGGTAATAGATTTCTTAACAAAGGAGAAAAATGGTCGGTATAAACTTTGGAAGTACATTTGGAGAAAACTAGGAATGTTATATCCCTTCCCCAGCAAGAGCTATGGTAATTTAATTAGTATTTCTCCAAAAATGGCTTCAAATATTGATGCGATTTCAAAGAAACATCAGCTATTTACATTCCAGGTCATTTCCAGCTACTCTGGTTCCATCTAGATCAATTCTGTAAGCTCGTGAAAATATAAATATTGGATTTTAACCTAATGCTAGAGAAACATATGGGTCATTGAGTGTAATTCAGGCCTTGCAGGCTATTTGCTGACTCTCCTGAATAAAAGCAAAAGCATTTCCTCCCTGTCAAAAATAACTGTTCTATTTTGTTTTGCAATTTGGGGAGGTGGGGGGGTGGTCAGTCTTTTTCTAATGCCAGTATGCATTCAGATGAGAGAAACCAAAAAAATTCACCCGTAGAGATATGGCCTCTCCTTGCTCAGTACACTTTTCAAAAACGAGATTGGCAATGGAGGTTAGAAACAGTAAAGTCATTATTTATTACTTGTTTTGCAGTAAAATATAGGAGCCTGAATAAGGACCAGGTACAAAACTGCATGCTTGGGATTTGCCATGCAACCCCCAACCCTGCTGGGAAGAATATGCTTGGGTGTTTTTTTCTTTAGGTGATTTTCTTAAGGGCCTGTCAGTCAGGATCCGCAGAACGCTAGGAAATTTGGTACGTGTCTCTAAAAATATCTTCTTGTAATAAATAGTCCCGGATATGACTTGTAAGGAGGAATGGCTGCGTAATTTATTATATTATGTTTTTTTAAGGGAATGTTAGGAAATAAGATCTGTCCTGTAGCTCAGGAAGTTGTGTTTGTCATTTTTATGTCCTGAGCAATCTCAGTTCTTCAACTGTCTTTTAAAATGTCAGCAGCCCACAAGTCTGTGGGCTATACAAGACAGTGTACCCACAAGTCTTTTCTATAGTCTTGTTTCTGGACTCATTTCCTTTGCTCCTGGCTGGATTCCCTAGACCCAGTTTATGCCAAGGCCTCTTCAGTGCCTGGGGCTGTCAGTGGACCTGGTTACCAGCACTCACCTCTGTCTGGTGTCCTGAGTTTCTATAGGACTGTGCCCATCAGTGAGAATCTAGCCTGTGCTGGGCTTGCCCTTGACTGCTAGCTTGCCTTCCCTTGGAGAGCAGCTTACTAGTTCAGTGTCCTCCTGCCTGCAAAGGTAGGCCCAAATATGGCTTGAGATCTGTGTTAGTAGTGTGCAGCCTTACAGGTGCTTTGTGGTTTTAACACTTCTGTAGTTGTTTGATAAAGTGGCTGATAAGTGTTTATGAAGCTTTGTACGGCACAAGGACAGAAGTGCTGATGGAATTTGTTGTCAGTTCTCAGTCTCTCTATCAGTGGAACTATGTTTGTGGCTAATATGAAAATGAGGATGTGTTGCATAGACTGCCTTTAGACAGACCTCTTAATTAGAATTGGACAAACTTCTTCTGCCATACTCTCATGGTACTGACTCCAGGAAGCAGTACAGGCTGCAAGGCTAAGTGAGACTTGGATCTGGGTTAGTACCTGGCATGTCAGTGCACCTGAGTGACTTTCTTCACCCCTGAACCTTGGCTGTGCCAGGGAGAAAGCAATGAGTTGGATGCTAAAGAACATGGCTGGCAGCTGGGGCAGATGTTGTCATTTCAGGCAGCAAGAACTGAGATTGCTGTGGGCAGAGGCAGGCACAAGATCAAAGCCAGGGACTTGCTGAACATGGATCTTGTGGTGAGGAACTGCTATGCTGGTAGGAAGGAGGCCAGACCAGTCAGAGAAGGACAATGGGAAAGATCAGGTATTGCTTAATTAAGCATGGAAGGTCAAAACTATGAGAGAAGGGAACCTCAAGAAGAAGTGGGAGCAGAAGAGCAAGTGTGTTTATAGGCAAAGAGGTGCAGGATGGATAGGATGTGAAGTCAAATAGGGTCAGAATTTGATGTCTTGTTGTATGAGCTCATGCAAGCTCTTTTTTTCAAAGTGGCTGGTATTGAAAAAGTACCATCTGTCCCAGGTTAGACTTCTAATTTTATCTTTTCCTCAGCTATCTATATAAAGCCTGAGGTAAAAATTACTTTTGCAGCGGTTTTGTGAAGACAAATTAATATCTGCCAAGTCCTTGGAAGAGCTCATCAGGAAATCATTTAGTCATCTAAATCCTGGCCTGTTAATTCAGTAGGGGGTGGTGGGGTGGTGGTGGGAATTCTGGATGGCTGCTCACCTATTAAGCACTAGTCAGTCATTGTACTCAGAGTCTTAGAGTTCCCCTGGAAGAAACAGTACCTGCTGTGTCACAAAAAAACTAGGCCCAAAGAACAACATTAAATTTATGTATGTAATTCTTTTTCTGGAACTTTCCTTAACCTGAGAGCTTCTTCATAGTACCCAATTCAAAATGACAGCAGCCTGATTGAAGTTCCTAGATTCTGAGTGTCTCAGAATTATAACCAAGTACATATCTACATTCAACTGCTCCTTGATATGCATTACCCTACCTTCTATTCCCCGAAAATCTAAGTCTGAAGAGTTCAGGTGGTACACAAATTCAATCAATACCTGGCCCAATTACTCTGCGGTGTCACGCTTGCTTGCCATGTAGGCTGGGGTGGAGGCAAGCAAATGTTTAAACATCGCTACTATGAGAAAGGAAGAGTGAGAGGCTGGTGAGTTAAGCTTTTCAGGGTGAGAAGGGCCTCAAACCTGTACAGCTTCTTCCTGGCAGTGGTGCCAATACACAGGTGGCTGTTGCTATGTTTTGGGGGATAAAATAACCTTTGTTCATTGAGGCATTTTTAGAAACCTCATCCCTAAATGTTGAATAGAGGAGCCTATTTTGTCTCCTACTAACATGCAGTATAGTGGGTGGCTCAGAGTGCACAGAAAGGCATATTTGGGTCTAATCTGGGTGATCTGAAGCACCTCCCTGGAGTCAGGGGCAGAACTATGGGAACCTTCATGGTTTAGCTGGAAATGGTGAACTAACTCCTCTGGGTTGGTTTTTTTGTTGTTTCCATTTTTCTGTTTGCCAGATTTCTTTGACTATTTTATGTTTTAGCCTATATTTCAGTGGCATCACTTTTTGTTCACTTCATATTCAAGCAATTGCTGCAGGAGAGTATGATTAAACCAAAATGAGGATAGCAGGAATGTTAATTTGACTCTTGGCTAGGTGGAAACTGATCTTAATGTCTACGACCATTTGTTCCAGCTGGTAGTACACAGCATGTAATAACCTTTCAAAATACTATTTAACTAACAGCTTTAAAATGCATATTCAAACTGCAGAAAACCCATTTTTTTAATCAGATCATTTTTCTGAAGTTACTGCTTCCTGATCAGAGTCTCAACAATATTCTTGCAAACTCTTCCAGCTCTGTCTACATTGAAACTTTATATGATTGTGACAATTGTGTCCAAGTATGCTTTTGGGAAAGCAAGAGCCTAGACAAAACTACATCAATGCACTTAAGAAACTTCTATGCTTCATTAACCAATATCAGAATGTTGATATAAACTTCCAGAACTTCTTGTTTTGTTTTATACCCCTCTGGGATTCTGGGTGCTTCTTATTTTCCATCAAAGCTAAAGAGGGAATTCATATGGATCTACTGCTGATGCACCACAAATGATGCCTGTGAATGTAAAGGTGAACTCTTGACTCTGAAATCAGAGGATATTTCCCACTGGGCTGGATAAGGCTAGAATTTAACTTCTATCCTCTTGTAAAAATATTGGGATTTTTAGTTGTCTGGTTGTGTTGATAGGCTCGACTATCACAGTTAACAGCTTGATTTCTCCAAAACTGGAGTGTTCAGCAATTGCACTTGACAAAATTGCTATCAGCAATAATATTTTGACATTTGGCTGCTTGTTTTTCTGGATCAGTTCCTTGACCCCGTTAACAATATGGCTGCTCAAGCTGAAGCAGGTGCTGTGTTGAGCCAAGGGGTACAAGTAAGATTCATGGAGTGGGAATAACTTCAGTAAGCATTGCAACTGAAAGCTCTTTCTTGAATTCAAAACAGCCTTCGGTTTCACATGAATCTAGAGAACTGTCTGGGGCTTGGATCGCCTTCTCATGTGGAATAGTTACCAGCTCTCGCCAACAAATTGACTCTCTCGATTTTGTCAGTTCTAAGATATAAGACATAATAGTCAAAATGACTTATAAACAGCATTTAATTCCTCTGTAATTTTCAGGATGCCTACATTGTCCAATTTATTATGGTATTGTGTATTCGAATAATAATGCTTCATCATTGCATCATTATATTCACAGAATTTACCTTCAGCAGACAAAAAGGAATTTCTGACTAACCCTGTTTCTCCTGACTCTTGGCCTATAAACAATAACAGATATTCCCTTTGAAGATGAATTGCTGTTCTCCCATCTTTAAAAAAAGTCCTGCCCTTTCTTCCAGGCGCAGCTGCTGAACTGCGGTAGTTTACAGCTGGTATGCAGGTAAATTTGCCATGACTTAATTTTCCCCCATAGCATGGTAACATCCGACACTATAGCAGTTATTTGATGAGAAGATGAGGTCTCTCTGAAGCAGTGGGAGCAAACTACTGAGAGTAAAATAGGAAAGATGGTGGTGAAGTAATCCCCAGCTGAGAGCCCTCTGTTACAAAAATCAAAGCTATTTCGTTTTCTAAACTGAACCCTATCTTCTTGGAAGATGTGGATTGTCATTTTTGTGTTTCCTGATGGATTGTGCTGAGGTGTGTGTGCAGCTACAGTCAGACTAACGTGCTCTGAGGGGAGCAGGGATGGATGTTTATGATCAGTACGGGAAAGCTTCACAGGGAGGAGACATCTGTATCTGTCTCTTTCACTGCTAAGGCAAAGGACATGACAGGCAGGCTCGAGTGATTTGAGGAACAGTGGTCACAGATTTCTATCATCAGTATTTTATATGTCTAAAGGCAACTGGCCCAAAGTAGGAATAAAAACAGGTAGTGTCACACAAATGTGTGTCTCTGTTTACTGCAGTGACAACACAGAGATTTCATCCCCACTCACTAATAAATTTGAAAACTGCATAGATCTTCTATTACTAAACCCCTGGGCATTTTGTGGCCAAAAGTAGTGTCTATGGCCTTAATTTGTCTGTACTAGCAGGTTTGGTATTTACTTACATTTAGTGCCCATTTTATTTATATCCCTGTATCATGCTCAGCAAAGTGCTTTGCAGTAGCACATTAGGTGATAATGGCTGCCATCTGTCATGGACAGATTTTTTTCCTTCTGTGGAACTCTCTTCTGTTTCTAAAATCTGTCTACATGTCAGTAGTCTCATAAATTGTATAAAGGACTAATTTTTTTTGATTAATTGAAACCGAATCCTGGGACCTCTGACTCCGGATGCAGAAGAACTATAAATGTGCTGCACTGTCAATTATTTGTAATGATGCACATGTTTTAGTATTCAAATCCATGGAAATAAGCAGGTGATACATGATGAAGAATCAAATGCAGTTTTTCCTGAACATTGACCACCTGCTCACAGTCCCTTTTAGGAGTTGTATCTCAAGACTATTTGCAGCACTTCAAACCTGTGAACTCTTTTAAAGCAGTTGCCATATTTGTCTGGTTAAAAAAAGCAGCTTCTGAAGTAACACTCCCTCTCTCCATATGTCTCTTTGCTACGATGCCTGAATATTGTGTTCAGTTTTCATATATTTCCTGGGAATCCTCTAAGGCAAAAATGGAAAGAGCCTATTGAGGAGGAGTAGTGTTCTCAGCTGTATTAAAATAGAGAAATAAATACAGACAATGTGCACATACCTGTGCATGCCTCCTGGACACTTTGGGTATGTATTTGTTCTGCCTTCATAAATACCATTGAAATAAGTACGCTTACATCCTTGCAGATGTATTTGCAAAACTGCAGTATAGGCAACAGATCCATCCAATTGATTTGTGTATTTCCACACATGAAGGTTTTTGCCAGCTGTCTCCTGTAGACTCATGTAGGCCTGAATTGTCATAGGTGGAGACTTCTTTTTCAGCTTTGCATGTATGTATATATATGCTATGGTCAGATCACAAGGGATAGACATCACTTACATACACTACTTGCTTCTGTTATCTGAATATATCTTACAAAATCTACTCACCAAACACGGGTTGTTTAGTGTCTTGCATGCATCAACACAAACTACATGGCCTCTTAACACTTGTTGTCTTGTTATATCATGCTAGAGGCTTATTAAAAAGCGACTGCCCTTTGGGTCAGATGTCAAAAAAAAACATATGAAGCCCTAAGGATTTACTTAAAATAGTTGCCCTTTCCCCTTCTACAGAAAAACTGTATTTAGCAGCTCACTGACTCAGATGAATTGACTGTAAGAAATTCCCCTGCACACATGGCCTTTTTTTACTAAAAAGAAAAAGAAGGACCTTGCACTCTTAACTGGGCCCCAGGTACAGATGCGACTGGAGACATTTGCATTTTGCTTCCTATCAGTGCTATACCTCAGGCCAGCCTATTTAATTTCCTTCTCTAGGGTTACAGAAGGAGGACTTGTAGACAGATATTGCAATATTAAAGATTTAGGTAAATAGATCTTGTGACAACCTTTCTGGTAGCTATTCATTGTCTGTCTGCATTCTTTTCATTAGCCTGTATTTGGTTTTACTTCCACTCTTACTGAACGGCTGCTTTCTTTGGCGTTGCAGGCTTTGAATTACCCTGAAAGGAATGCAGTTCCTACTCCTACCTCAGACAAAAGAGGACTCTGGAAAATCAGGTATTTTTTCCAATGAAGTTGCCTAACAGATTAAAAAAGGGAAAGAGGATGGTTATGTGTTTATCTCTGATGCAGCAGCTAAAAGCCTCAGTGCTCAGCAGCACTACATTTCAGAAGAAAAAGGAATAATTTCTTTTGGCTTGTGTTTTGCTCACCCATTTGCCTTTTACTCTCCATCCTCCAAGGAAAAGCTCTAATGGCACACCTAACAAAGGGCCCTGCCAGGGAGGGGAAGCTAAAAGCCTCTTGCTTTTCTGGTTTTGGCAGCCCTAGTCCAAAGCATCCCTGCTATGTATAAATACTGTACCATCATACTGCAATTATCTCTTGATTGCCACCTTTCTCCCCACAAGACAACCCATGAGAACAAAGAATGCCTGTCGTACCGCAGCACTAAATGGTCCGGTTCAAGCTCAGCTTTATGCTTATTTTACCTATTGGTTCCCTGAGCTAGTAAAGAAGCTTGAAAGTTGAGAAGACCCCATTTCTTCACTGATCTGCAGGGAAAAAGAATCCCTTGAATCTTTGTGATTCAAGGCCCTGCCCAGACAAGTACTCAATCTCTGAACATTAAGTAAGATTCACTAACTGTAATTGTTGTCAGCAGCGGGAAACAGAGGATGTCTGTACTGTTTTATACCCTGTGGATATTGGTATTAAAAAAACCATGAAAAACAGCACCCTTTCCCACCAACCCCTTAAAAGAAAGGAAGCAGAAAACATGCTTGACTCAACTAAATCTTTAATAAGATATCAGTATTTTATAGTTGGTTTGATAGTAAATGCCAAAGATCTATTGCCACGGGGGGGAACAGAAAGGAAATATTTACTAAATAAGTTATGTATAACAGACAAGGAGAAAATCGCATCTGAAGTAAAAGGCAGGGGGACTGGAGAGATTGTAGCTGTTCGTACAGCTTTTATACTTTTACAGATCAGTAGTGAGGAACTTTTATTTGGAAGTTTGGTCTTTGATTTTTTATGTGAGTTTGAGTCTCTGCGTAAACAATATCTTCCCATATCAAGGTGTCTTCAGGCCAGAAACCTGGACATGCTGCAGCAGAAGTGCAAATTAAATGTAGGGTTTAGCTTTGGCATTGATGCCCTGCTGAAAGTCAGGTGGAGATTTCACTTTGCCTTTTTTTTTTTGTATATAGGATAAGGCAAGACTGGCTGAAGCTAATAGCCTACTTTGCTGCAAAACTGTGGTTTGGAGAGATTTCAGCTACTTCAGAGATTGAACACCTTTTTCTCTTGACACATCAAGAGAAGAATATCTTGTGTACCTCTGAATTAAGGAATTTTGTCCCATGAGCCTTGAAGCCTGCCAGGTAAGTAATATACGTCATGGATGCTGCTGTCCTGACAGATCTTTAGCTGAAGAGTAGATAAAGCACTTTTCCTGTTAAGTGGAGAATGGTGTGGTTTTTTCCCAAGAGATCATATGAAAAAATACTCAGCTGTGACCAGAGCTATGGTTGGATATATAATTGTAGCTTTGGTGTTTTATTATTCCGCAACCTTAATGTTCCTTGATCTGTAGAGGTAAAAGTTAAATTTCAAACCTAAATCTTTTCATTTGTGAGAAGTTATTTTTATGGTGATTGTATGATGTTCTAAGTTATCTTTGGCATCTACTGTACTGCAAGTGAAGCCCATGAAAGTACATAAGCCTGAAGAATTTCCTTTATGAAGGAAGTTATAGGACTTAAATTACCTAGAATGATTCACAGCCTTTTAGACCAGGATAGTCAATGGACTTGGCAGGTAGCAATGGTAGGGTCTTGGCTCTGTTTAAATCATGAGAAATAATGAATCCAGTGATGTAAAGGGGAGAGCGTGATGTGGCTATTCCAGTGACTTACATAGAGCTTTTGTGGAAATTATGTGAGAATATGTAAGAACGGCTTTTGCAATTTTGAAAATCAACAAATTTGAAGGACAGTCTTCCCAAACTTCTGTTTGATTTAGATTTTTTAAAAATGATCTCCTAACGGCAACATTGCTCTGTGCCGTGTGAAATAGTGTATTCCAGTTCTGATAGTGAGAAATGGAGAGTATAAATTTAAAACAGTTTCCACAGTAGGTATAATTGTTGAAAGAAAAGTCTGATCCATATCCAGGTATTCTGGCACAGCTGCTGCCATCCTTATCCCCTTGGGATGTTGCAATTCAATTCGTCTGACATAAAATGTGAAAGAAAGGGGTATCTGATGTGCAAAAGAAGGGTCCAATGAGTTCCCCTCTAAGTCGAGGAATCAATTGGGCTTTGTAGCAGCCAAGAAGAGCTGTTACTTGATCCCAAAATAACTAAAGGACAAAACTGGGGAAAGAGGCATGTATCACTGATAGGAAATAATGTGTTCCTATTCAAAATACTATGGCAAAATAAGTTTTTTATTGAAAGACTAGCTAGAAGGGACAAAAGTCAGTGAAGAAAAAAGAATTGCATATTTGCTGAATGTTTATTCCAAGATCAGATACATGCTAAAAAAGGAATGTTGTACAAAGGCAAGGCAAATAATGGATGAGAATGAGCATAGTAAACCTTCCCATTTGATACAGATCTCCACCTCTAGAGTAGGCATAACGCTGTATTTAGGGAAGAGCTGCTCACTCCTCAACAGAGCTGGCTACGTCATGTTTCTTCCATTCTTGTCAGTTTTGCTTTTTGACCTACACTTGGACAGCAATGTGTATGTTCTTTTGGGGAAAAGTGTTTCATAGGACCTTTTCCAGCTCTGATGCTCAGGAGACTTGAGGGCTAGTGTCTTATGTCCTGAGCTCTTGGAGAAGGCATCATCAGTATCTTCTTACTATTTAAAGTATCAAAAAGCCCAACAGTAAGTTTCAGCTGTCCCATGAGTTATCTTAAAGTATGGACTGAATATGAACTTCAATTGGTTAATCTCTGAAGCCTGCCATCACCTCTAAATACTAGCAATGTTTCCACATTTGTTGCTTAATCTCTTTAACACTGAAAGTCTCACTTTCTGTATGTAAACAACCAGTGTTTCCTCTTAGAGTCACTTTCAAGTTAAACACACTGTCCCAGCTGTCATATCTAGCTATTTAATCGGAAAGATATTTCCTATGAACATAAAGCAGGAGGTGATTAAGTTAAATTAGAGCCTATATTTACAAGCATCCCCTTAAGCAAGCAGATTTTTCTGCAGCTTATATGTATTCCTAAGGGTTGTTCAGTGGTGGTATCTGAATAAATGAGACTGCTAATGGATGAAGTGCACAGTATTAATCCCTCTTCTAGACACCTTGCTCCCTCTTTAGCAACACAAGTGTTACAGGTTGTTCAGCAGTAAAACTAAAGTGCCCAGGGGCAGCTGAGCTAGCACTTTCCGTTTTCTTTCCTCTTATCCCTTTCCATCCAACTCTAGCTACAAAACAAACACATTTTTAAACACAGCTTGAGGCATCGGAGGTGACAGCTCCTTCCTGCATCCGTCAGGCTTGTAGTTAGGACACTCACTCCAGACAACCTCACTGCCTCCTCCGGAAAACAAAGGGGGACTCACAGCCTGTTGCCTCTGGAAAAAAAGAGGGGTGTTTTTCTCTTTTCCCAATAAGGCAGTTCCACCACAGAAACTCCAGGAGGATTAACAGGAGCAGGACACAGGACATGCAGGCCTAAGTACTGAGTCCTATCATTGTTCATTTGCCATCTCTCAACAAATCTGATTTAAAAACACACTTGCTCTCCACATTGAACTAAATCACAGCCCTGAGAAGACTTAAAGACAATCCAAAGACTCCAGAGCAATTGGCTGCAGCAAAGGAAAGTTTTAGAGACAAGTCAGATATTGAAATTATACTCCCATTTTTTCATAGAAGTGTTGCCAAAAAAAAACCAAAACACCATGTTATCTCATTTTCAGTTCTGCTCTTTCCCACCAAATCTATCCTCTACCTCATGAATCACCCTCTTGGTATTCTGTTTATACTGGATAGAACAATAAAGGAAGATACTTTGTTTAAAACCAGATACTTGCAGTAGTTTTTTTTTCACATTCTAATATATTGTACATACATTACTGAATATACAAGTAGAAATTGCAAACAAAAATATCTGTTTTAAGAAAAACATCTAGCATATTAAAATTATCCTAAATAAATATGAACATTTCATCAAAATACAGACAGGTAACATAGAAAACTGGATGGTATGAAATCCTTAACTCGGGAGCAGATGAGAAAAATAAGACCATTTGTGATCTGCAGGCTAAGGTAGTTCACTCACATCACCTGGAGATCTCAAGACGTAGAAGGAAGTAGTAAAGTAGGAAGAGTCTACACATAGAATTAGTTTCCACGTTAACAGTGAAGCAGTGAAGGCAACCCTATCTTCTGAAGGGGAGACAGACATCACATGCCTACTGTTAGGGAGCTGAGGGAAAGGAGGGTGCACTAAGACACCTCTCCTCTTCCTCCCAAACTGCCAGCTGATTGCATGCCAGACATTGTTCCTCCAGAGTTCTCACAGGTTTCTCTTGCTTTAGGGTTGCTTTAGGGTTTTACATAAATCAAGTGTTCAAAACACTCATTTTCATGACATTAAATGGCCTATGGAATCGGGTCACTTGAGCACACTGGTAGGAGAGAAACTGTTTTCAGAGGAAAGGGTCTGTTTTCAAATTGGCAGGCAGATATTTAATTCCCAAAGTCCAGGGA
>JAOXJK010000001.1:81467978-81483343 GCA_025774025.1 Xenus cinereus
ATTTATACATAGCAGGGATGCTTTGGACTAGGGCTGCCAAAACCAGAAAAGCAAGAGGCTTTTAGCTTCCCCTCCCTTGCAGGGCCCTTTTTTAGGTGTGCCATTCTTAGAGGTTTTTCCTCTACGTTATTCTTGACAGGTATACCAAAGCTAATATAAAGAAACTGGTCACTTTGGATACGGAAGCATGGATTTAATGGTCCCTTCAGAGAGATTCAGACTTAGTGTACTTTTGAAACTTGGTTTTAGTAGGAAGGAAAGTGATTTCTTGCCTGGTTCACCCAGTTCTGCACATGCATGAATGTTAATTCCTTGGAAGACAAAATAAAATGGGATCCTTAAAGTAGTGGATTTCCTCTATTTTTCCACTGAAGAGGAAGAGTGTAAAACTGCATTTCAAGGAAGAGCAGTTTTTCCTTATTAAAAGTTGTGAAAATGCTTCATTCTGAAACTCATTATTCTTTTTAATGAAAAGGACTTTTAAAGGAAGATGGCTGTCTCCAAGTATTGTCCATAAAATAAATTTACCCTCTCTTAGTTCTTCCTGACCATCTTTAATTATGTGGTCAGAGGTGGGAAAAAAATTGAGCATAAAACTTATCCGTGTATACTCAGTGAAAACTGTCTAGACCAGTTTCCGTATTTTTCCAGAAAGTGTTAAAATTCTTGATTACTAGTAAAGAAGGAATTAACCCTGCTGTAGTTAAAAGATAAGCTACATTTAACAAGTCTAAAAACAGGTCCTCTTCTACTAGCTATTTCAACCTTTTTAAAGATGATGCTTGATGACATCTTAGTTCCTTTTAGATGTTGGTGCCAATAGTTGGAGAGTTCATAGGCTGCTTAAAAGAAAAAGCAGGGATAATGACAGTCCTCTGTTATGTTAGACGAAGACAAAGGCAAACAATGGCATTTGCGTCTTGTTCTACGTTGTACTGAAATGCTCCAGGGTACAAGCTCAGATTTTGCTATGTGACATGAGTAAAATGATCAAAACTATATTTTTTGATAGCAATATTAAGTATTCATCTGGGTTATTGCTTGGAGAACCTTTCTTTAGTCTGAATTCTTGTGTAGCACATGTGATAGAACTTCAAGGATTCTTGACTCTATCAAGCCTATTTAAGTTATGTCCATACTAGACAATATTGCTTAGAAAATCAGATCCAGCTTTAAGTGTTTTGAGTGACAGAGTGAACATTGTGGTTTAGCTGTTCTCCTGTCTAGTTAGTGGCTAAATTTAGTGGGGCTCTTCTCGTTAGAAAAAAGGAGGTTTAGTCTGGAGGATACAGGAACAGTACCTGTATGTAAATGCATGTAATAGCAGAGAAGCTGGGACGAGACAGACACAGTCTTGTTGATGTGTTGGGAGAGGTGGAAGTGTGATAAGTGGCAGGAACAAAATGATTCCCTAAGGATTAGAGAGGGGTGTGGGGAGTAAGAATAGGGGATATATGCTGTCACATTTTGCCACCTGACTTGCTATTCATGGTAAGTTGATGTCTAACATGTACTATAGCAGAGGTGAGCTGTGAACGTAGTCATGCTTGCTCAGACCTGAATTTGAATGCACAGAGAGAAAATTAAACCACTAACTAAAGTGGGTGCTTACATGTATATGTTTATGATGTGACAGTACTTCTCACTTCAGTGAGAACACCTTTTAGTGGCTCGTGCCTATAGCTGATATAGGCAGAGATTGTTGCTATTATAAATGTTTGCAAATAGAAGATATACTTTCAGGAAAAGTATCCCTTATTATCTAAGACAGGTTTGGACTTAGCTTAAAAATATTATCAGGGGATATATATTCACTGATACCATATCTGGGTTCTCTCCATAGTATGGAAGTATCCTTTTGGCCTATATCAGGGCTGTTACAGTAACTTGAATGTTAACTGAATCTATATTTCTTGGAACACTTATATGCTGGCTACAAATGAGCAGGCAACACTGGGTACAGCAACAGTTTTTGGGTGACACAGACGCAATCATTCAAAAAATATATGGTCAGTTTGGCCTTAGAGATCTGGTTTTTTTGTTGGTTTGCTTTAGCTGGTCCTGGCACTTTAGATTCAGGAATAGGTGCTGAAAATGTATTTATTGTCCTATGAACCAGCAGCTTGAATACTTTATGTAGAGGAACTTAGCTAAAAGAAGTAGTTGGCTCATAAAGCTTTTATAGCAAGGGAAAAGATCTCCCATGTTATATGCAGGTTACATAAAGCTATATACAGGCAAGAAGATGCCTGAAACACTATTATGTTTTTCCTTGTGTAGGGAAAAAACTTGGCTTGAAGCTATAGTGCACAACTACGTTTCTTCAGAATTGCTCTTATTTGATTACTCACAGTTATAAATATTAGAGGAAGAACTCAGTGATGAGGTAGACACTCACTGTGGATTTTTAAAATCATATCCAGAAGTGCAACTGTCACTAACCTAGACATTAAATCATATTTCTGATGAAGAAGGCAATTAGAGTGTTTTATGATATAAATGTTCACTTGCTAAGCAAAGTTTCACTCTCTAGATTTCAGCTATGTAGATACTTCTCAGAAATCTGCAGTTAGAAGTTAATTTTTAATTTTTTTTAAATTGTTCCTATTGCAAGTGTTTCTCAACAACCTTTTCTTTCCTGCTTTTGTTCATGTCATTTATTTCAAATGCCTTGGCCACATGTAAGCTGCAGAGTGGTTATGCTGAAAATAGACTACACTTTTTTTTCATCATCTTTATCGTCCTTTTCAATCTTGCCCTTTAACAATCCTAGCAGTGCTGGGATAAAGTGCAGCTTGCAGGTGGGAGGAACCACTGAAACTAATGGGGCCACCCACTGTAAGATTATTGAAGACCCTCCACTTTCAGCTGGGAGTAGTTTCATGCATGGGGGGTGGGATGTTTACACTGACTCTTTGCTTAGGTTTTGACAGCTTTTATTTCATGTATAGCATCAGGCAATTTAATAAAACCTTTCCCCCTGCTTTTCTCCCCCCTTTTCCCCTGCACAAATATACACATTCATATCGCAGCTCAATGTATTGTTCTTACAGCATTGCCAAAACGCTTTTGCATAATCCTTTAATAGGATTTTAAAGCAATACTTTGAATCATTGTTGTGGCAGTTTAATGGCTTAAAAATGATAGGGGAAAAGGATTTCTGTGCATGATATCACGTAAAAATTGAAAGACTATACAAAACTGACATGACTATAGGAATTCCTGTCTAGGCTCTAGAGTTATGAGGAAAAGAAATAAGAAGGAATTGGAAGAATGGAAAACTTGCCACAGGAAGGGCAATGACTTTAAACTTAAGCAAGCTACAGTTAGGGGACTTCCAGCTTGTAAACACTGAAACAATATTTGCATCTAGCAGATACTGACAAATATTTCTTCATATGAAGGGAACAGAAGGCAGGCAGAGCAAGTCCTCTGTGACAGGCTGAAAAGGGCTGCAAGTTAAATAGCAACAGAAAAAGTGACTTTTGGCCTAGATTTATCTTAGTTTGATATGGAGGATCAGTTATTTTTGTTTCTGATGGACTGCAATGTAAAGCAGCAGCTTTCCACAGGCAACCTGCAAGACCAATTGTAATGCATTTACTTTAAGCATACGCTGCTTACAGGCTGTAGCCTGTCCTACAAAGTGTGAATTGGCCAACCATAAAATCATAGAATGGTTCAGGTTGGAACAGGCCTTAAAGATCAAGTTCCAACCCCCTGCCATGGGTTAGCAGAGTTGTAGAGAAAAAATGGTATTAAACTCCTGTACTTCTATTTATTTTTTACAGCAAGGTACATCTTGCTACTGAGTCTTCCCTTTTTTTAATTGGCTTTTGTTTTGAATTTTATTTTTAATGGGGGTTAGTCTATCTCATGTGAAACACTTTTCATGTACGCATCTTGTAGTACATCTGTCCCACCAGTTTGGCTACAAGGTTGTTAAGGGGAGACAACATTGCAGACTTGCTGAACTCAAGGCCACTTATATCTTACTGCTTTTTCCTAGTTCAGAGCTAGTCATATTATCACAGGTTGTTCAGGTATGATTTCCCTTTGCTTAATTCATGTTGATTGTTGCGAATTACTGACTTATTCAAGTGCCTGAAAATGACTTCTAAGATGACTTGTTCCAAAGTCTTCCCAGGGAGTGAACTGAGACTGACTGGCCTGTAGTATCTCAAAGCCTCCTTCTTGCCCTATTTAAAAAAATGCATGGTATTTGTCTTCGATCACTGGTATCATCCTCCAAATGCCATCTCTTCAAAGATGATAGAGTGGTGTTACAATGATATTAGCCAGTTTTAGATGCATTCCTTCTGGTCCCATTGATCTGGATACATCCAGCTGATTAGGTGGTCCTTAATTATGCCCTTCTGTACTGTGTGTAGCAGTTTCCCTCACAGAATTCTCCTGCTAGCCATTTTCCTTCACATTCCTTACTGGTTTCAGCTCTCCCCAGCCAGCCTTGCTATCCATAGAACATCTCTTGGTTTTTGAAGCTAAAATCCTGCAGGAGTTCAAGGAGATCAGCACTTGGCCCCTGTGCCTTTCCCTCTTGTCCTCAGAGCTATAGAATGCTGCAAAAAGACATTTTGGTGTTCAAGATATTGGGCAATGATGAAATGCACTGTGTCCCTTGGTAAGGTAATTCAATGTCTAACTTTCCTTACTGTGACTGAAACTAAAGAAAAACTGCACCATATTTATACTCTGAATATATCTAGCTTCAGCTTCTTCCACTGGATCGCAGGAAAACTTTATCTGCTAAATTAAAGAAATACAGGGGACACTAGTTAAAAACTCAGACCTTCTGATGCAATGAAACACTGTGTCTAGTCATGCTGGAAATATCAGAATGAACTAGGAGTTACGGTGTGAAGGTAGGATATAAATCTGTCATGTTCTAGAACCACCTGTTTAGGCTTTTAAAAGCAGGCGTCTCTTTAACTGCCTCTTACATGTTTATGTTCATTGTGTGCATTATATTTCATGAAGCATACTTAGAGTTTATGCATAAAATGCTCCTTTGTTTTGTATGCTCAGGGAAAGGTCTTCTGTTTTCTGAACTCCTGATTGGATGTATCACAAAAATATCCATGAGCTGATAAGCTCTGACCTATTTCTTGTTTTAAAATATAGGCGCATACCATACTCACCAACACTGGTGGTTAAAATTGCATGTAGCTCTAGACAACCTCTGGGTTGTTGAGTGATGTCATTGTGATGTACAGGCTCTCCCTTAGAGACGTCACCTTCTGCTTGCTGTGCTCCGTGGTTATATGCATGTTAGAGTTGCCTTTTCTATCTGTCTTAATGTTGTAAACCTGATATCCTTTTCTGCTGCCTATCTTTTTGCATCAGCAAGAAGGAGAAAGAAGCCTGTAACTCCCCCACACATCCACCTCCACAAATTCACAACTGGGCTCAGAGCTGTGTGAAGAAAAACTGACGATGCAGTTCTGAATTTTAAAATCGTCATAAACCTCTCCTGTAATGCTTGTGTAGAAAGGGGTTGTGTGCTAAATATAAACCTTTTCAGGCAACCTAAGAAGAGAAACAGTGAGGGAGTCATGGTTACGAAAAGAAAAACCCCAAAAACTGATGGTGTTATTGCAGATTACCAAATGCTTTCTCTCAGTTCAACCTGCATTTAATACTTAATCTGGTTTTGAGTTAGAGTAGTGCTGTAGGTCACTTGGATACAAGTAGCTTTAGAGGACATCTGACACTTCACTTTTGGCAGGGTGAGGACAGCGAAAGACTTTATTTTGGACTGTGTTACAGAACTGGCATCCCAGGGAATCTGCTTTTGGATGAAGTTATGCTCATTCAGATCTGCAGTTCACCTGAATGTGCGTGGAGCTTGGAATAAGTTCATCAGTAGGCAGCCACTTTGAAACCCATTATTTGTTTCTCAGACACATCAGTGGTGACAACTAAATTGCTAACAGGTAATGTTACTTATAGTCCTTCTTTTAGATAAAAAAATTTGCTTATTGTTCATTTTGGTCTTACTTAAGGTACTAATATTACTCATTCTTAAATACTTAAAAACATATTTTCCCTTTCAGTTTATCAGCAATTCTTTTATGTGTAATACTCTAGCTAATGCTCATTGCTAAAGAGAAGCCTTTTGATTGAACTTTGGAATTTGCATTAAAACAAAATAGATTTTGAGTTGTTATTATTGTGGATTCTCTTGAAAACTCTAATACATGCCAAAAAAATCAAACTTGTAATTGGTGTCCAGAAAAGTTGCTGGTGTTAAGTTAGAGATTATTTTTTTAATCCAACTAGTAAATCTAGATTTCTCTGTCAGGACGCCATCTGCATGATCTCAAATGACAAAGAGTTTTTTTCTGAAAAGAGAGCAAGTGCTTTTTCCCTAGGATTTCTACTGTAATGTATTTCTAATCCACATAATAATGATACTATGTATATTTAAGGCACAATTGCTAGTTTAAGACATACCCTTCAGGAAGATATTCAAATTATGCTACAAGAGGTGAAAAATTTGTGAGCTAAAAAAGCTGCCAAAAGGTTAGAGTTAATAAAAGAAGAGTATTCAGTATAGAAAATGTGAGCTCCTAAGGAGCTTTAACAAGTATTTTTCAGGTAGACAAAAAAGGAATGCACAGACAAATGCAACTTCTACTTCCGGTCTTCACAGCCCTATACTATGGTGTCAATCAGGAAGGTGACTTCCTGCTGCCCCTCAGCATGGTGAAAGGGAGGATGGGCAAGGGGAAATGGGTACTTCTGCCATGTCACCAAATAGTGTTTCACTGAAATCAGATCAATGGTATCCTAGTTTTTGAAGGGAGTTATCTCTACAGATGGCAATCATGTTCTGCCTGAAATGTGTAATCTGACAGAGTAATTATAATAAAGCTTTTTTGTCTTGGTTGATGGAAAAGATTCAGTTAATGCTTTGGGAGCTTGGTCCATCCTATGGTATATGGACATATCCTCAAATTAATTACTGTCTAAATGGATTCTTTGCTTAATCTGCATAAAGAGTATTTAAGGCAATAGCATTATTTTTTATCCAAATTTCTTTGTGAAAGAGAAGATCACTTTATTGAAGTACTTAAAGCATCCAGGATTATTTCTTTGGAGAGGGTGTAAATGTGATATGCTTTTTCTCTGAACATCTCCCAAAACTGATGATGGCCAGAGTCAATTGAAGGTAGGTTCTTCTAACTCAGGTTAGAATATGAATAAGAGAAAAATCATTATTCTGTCAGCTATATTAGCAAGCCAGCTCACAGTATGGATTCATTATGCTTTCTGTACTTTGCAGAATATGAAGTTAATGTTTGGCCATTGTGAAAGTGTCTTTAGGCTTTGAGCTCCAGCCAATTCAAAATATGGGGTGCATTAATAATGTGGCCCATGTAATGCTGTAAATGATCAGCTAAATATGAAATCTGCATCCCATATTGCCTCCTGTGAATATGTGTTTAGTAAATTACAGCAGGGCATGAACTAAGGTTGAAGTATGTTAGTGGTAGGAGGTAACCTTCTCAGAAGGTAGACAGTAGGAGAAAAGGGGAGTATGGTATTGGAGCTGAGGAATTGAAAAACTCCAGCTTATCCTAAACACATCAGAGGTCTGCAAGAAGAATGCTGTTGAACCCAGTCAAATTCAACAACAACTTTTGAGTTACAGTCACAGTTCAACATCTCAACTGTGGCGCTCTCCTTCCTCTGGGAAGGGCTTTACTTTCTGTGTCTGAATATCTAGTACCTGCCCTCAGTAGGTAACATGCTTAAACAATTTAAAGCATGCTGAAATATTGCAGTAACACCAGCGAAAACAAATCTCTTCTCCATGGCTTTCTGCCATATCAGCTGAGCAAACTGAACTCTTTAGAGGGTGTTGTTTCCTCCCGCTTTTCCTCCGAGTCAGTGACAGACAGCCCTGGCCTGGCATGTGTGGCTGTAGCAGGGAGGGACGAACTCCCCCAGGTCTTACTGGGGAGTCCAAGAAAAAAGGTTAGTAAGGCATCTATTTAGTGCTGCAACAAATGTTTAGTTGGTGACATGTATGTTAGCTCCATATGAAAAATTGTGATGATTTAGAAGGTTATTTCCCTTTCTTGGTGTTATCATCTTTGCATGTGGATGAAATATAATTTATCCTGAAAGAAAATTTTGTCTTGCAGAACTCTAGCCATGTAGAAAATACTATTCATTAATCAGGATGCTATTGGGATTGAATCCTTTCTCGTTCTTAATGATGGTCTAGTTTTTTTCTTATCAATGGATGGTAATCGCATACTCCCCTTCTGCAGGTAGGGCAAACAAACAATCTCTGAAGCCAGAACTGACCAGAAATAGCGCAGAGTGCAGGCAACCGGCTTAAGAATTGTTGATCAAAGAATACGAATGCAGGATTGAGGTGAGGTAATAGAAGAGCATCTGCTGTTTTCCTGAAGGACTGGAAGCTGGGCATGTCACAGGAGGCCTTGCAAATGAGCATTTTGTCAGCCAATTGTGTAGAGACTCCCCTTAACTAGGGGTTCAGACTGGGACAGATGCTTCCAAACCATAGGAAAAAGACTGCAGTATTCACTGTATTTCAGTGAAAACTGCTTGAAGGCCACTAGTTGTAATGTTTTCTAAGGCAAGTGTTTTGTCCATGTTCTCTATAACAATGCACACATGATTACAGTTGTGTGTGTGACTGTACTATACGTCATTTCACTACCACTTTTCTTCATGATTTTTTCTATAATTACCTGATACTGTGCTGGGAGGATGTAGGAGTTATTGCCATGCATTGTTCATAGCTTCAGAAGCCCGATTTAAGAACCATGATTCCATGGCTGAGGGGAGACCTCATCACTCTCTACAACTACTTGAAAGGACATTGTAGAGGTTGGTGCTGGTTGTTCCACATATAGTGACTTTTTTTACTGCTGTCAAGCTGGATGTTGCTACCATCTTAATTTTAAATAAAAGCTTAAAGCAAATTAGTAGTGCTGCTGCTGCCATATTTCTGGTTGCATGGGTCTTCCTCAGTGGTCATCTAGATCATAAGCTGTTCTGAATTAGTGCTGCTTTGCTAACATTTACTGAGGTATCCACAGAGGACTAGTGTTTTCAGTCTAGTGTTTGATCTGTTGCTATGTCTGGATTATAATCTGATTGTTTTTCCTAGGAACTGTCCTAGGAGTGAGGAAACAAAGATTCACGTAGACTTGTTGCAGACAAAGTTGGACCAGATGCTTAGAAAAAGAGTGCAAAAAAACAGCACCCGTAGGATGTTAATAAACTGTTTTACTCAAGTCAAACAAGAATAAAAACATATGCTGAAAGAGTTGCACACTTATATTGGATGAAAACAAGTTGGTCTAAATAATACTTGTTAGAAAAAAAACCATGTGTTACAGTAACATCTCAGCTAGTTAAACCTTATGGTCACATTATCCTTAAAGAAAAAAGGTGTCTTGCAGAGTTTTAAAGAACTTAATATCCAGAAAGAAGAACCCTTCAAAGAAAAGATACAAGGAGCCAGTAACTCTAAACAACAGGTTTGTTGTGATCTTACTGATACCACAGTACTTTGCAGACCAGGAACTAAGGCATCTGAGGAGGAGGAAGTAACATATTTTGAGTATATATTTATCTCCGCATTCTCTGCATGTCAAGGTGTTTATATAGAATTTAAGTAGATATGGAACTCAGTAGTGGAAGTCAGTTCACTCTCATTTACTGTATATTTCATGTATGAAATATATATTACAAGACACATCGAATCTGCTTACCAGGACAAAAGAGCTTTTTCTATTCATGAACTGAAAAAGGCAAAGGAATCTGCCTGGGTCTCTTTCAAACTGTCCGTAACCAAAACATAGCAATCTCAACTAACTTTACGTAGCACAGGTGGCAATTAGAGTAGCTCAACAAGATTGGCCTTGGTAAAGTGCTATGAAACAAAGGGGTTTTTTTGTACATCCTCCAAGCTAACTTCTGTCTTCATCTCATCTCCCCAAGTGCTTAAATTTATGCTCTCAAATGCATACTTGGAAACAGAAATAAATATTAATGTGGGTTTTTACAGTATTTGCGTATGAAAGTCTCATTGATTTTGATGGTATTCTATGTCACTATGTACCATTAAACAGAGGCCATCTTTTAGGTATCTGAGTACAGAATTTGAGCTAGGCATATAATTGGTCTAAATCTTTAGTGGTGAAAGAAAAATGTTATGTGAAATAAACAGAAGGTTTAGCAGGAGTACTTAGAAAACTTTGAATTCTTTACTACACAAAGGAAATTATTTTGAAGATTGCTAATAAATGAGAAAGTTTTGAGTAATCAATAAAAGCTGATGAAGAACAGATCTCTGCTTCAGATTTCTGCCTTTAGCAGAAAATAGACATCCTTCTGGCGCAAAGAAACTGCAAAGTTATTTTCAATGTTTAGCCCTCTTCCACTAAGAGCTACTGGAAATGAAAAGGAGCCTGGCTGTCTGGATCAACTGAGAAAGGAAGTTCAAAGAGATACAGGGAACTGAAAATGTTTGCAGCTTTCAGGTACCACCAATATAAGACAAATAACAGATAGCAGAGGAACTAAGTGTCATATGTAAGGGAGGGAAGCAGATAGAAGATGCACATTTATAAGAAGCGACGGAATAGCGGTGTAGCATAAGCATGGAAAATGGTTAACAGAACAGATATATGAAAGATTAAATATAGATGGGAGATGAGATTAATGTACTGGAAACTAGCTGCAGATGACAAGATCTGCTCTGGACACTCGTCTGCTCTTGTATCCTCCCCATGGTATCTAGGCACTTAAATGGCAGATGAGTCGCTGTCTCTTTGTGCTGCAGCTTGTTTCTCATTTAAATAAAGGTAATGCTTTCCACTCTTAGAGTGATGCTTAAAAGGATTGATCTGTAGAGTGCTTTGAAGATATACTAACTTTCATAGTTCCTTTAAAGCCTAGGTTATAATTGTGGAAATGCAGATAAATTCAATTCATTTTTACAGCAGCAAAAATGCCTAACTACAGTAATTCTATTCTATGATAAATTATTTCTGATGTTCCTGATGCCTCAGATGAAGAGGCTGTTTAGATCCGTTAAGACAGCATAAAACCATTGGCGGGGCTCAAAAATTGCTGGTTGGGAATCAACTTGCTTCGTTCCCAGGGTAGCTTACTTTATGTTTCAAGGATAACCTATTTCTTTAGCTGAAATACAGCGTTATACTTCAACCTTAACTTTGCTGTGAGTTGCAAACAGTGAAATAAAATGATTCAAAGTAGAATATGATTTCATTACATGCAACCACAGTACAGCTCCTCTCTTAATACACTGTACGATGGAGTCATGGGAATATAACTTCACAATTTCATCCAATATATCATTGCAGATCTCACACACCAACTTCAACTGTTACATAAACATGATTTCATGGTCAGTAGCTTTGTGATTAAGTGGTCATTACAGTCTTATCAGATCTGTTCTTTCCATGTCAGTCTACAAATCCTACATTGTTGTCTTAAGCTTTACTTTCCTTGGAAGTAACCATCAAAACCATTTTGGTGAGCTCTAAGTAAAACAGCTACTCTTCTCCTAGTGATCCCATAACCACTATAACAAAAATTGTTTTCTAGGTGTGTTCAGCAAGGAGGGGAACATACTAGCCGTAAATAACTAAGGACTTTTAGACAATTTAAACTCATTTAAATTCCAAATTACTTTGTAATCTGGAAGTTGATCTGACCAATTTCAAATGTAGTTATTCAGCATAAAAATCAAAGCCTCAGGAGAGATTGGTAAAATTGCTTGAAGATATGCCATGAGAACTATTATATGTGAAGTATTTTGCTATTTGCAGTGCAAAAGTTAAGTGGTGGTTACAGCTCTTAAGAGGTGCACTAGTTATTAAAAGCTTTGCAGCCGGTATTAATCGATGCTGGTAGTGACAAAATGGGGGAATGGAAAAGTCTGATAGAATAGCTATGATCCCACCACTTAAAAGGAAATAAGCAGTCTTTGCTGTACTTGACACTTAGTGGACCTTATTCTTAAGTACTGGGACTAATTTATATCTGTAAAACACTGAAGAGTGTCTTGAAAATTGTTTTACACCATGTTTTAGATCCTTTCTATTGTGTTATAACAATAGAAAGATTCTAAATGGGCCTTCATAAAACATGATCAAGGCAAGTAATTTTTCAGAATTCCAAATTATACTACATCTTACTGGAAAGAAAGCTGCACAGCTGGAGTCTCTGTCAGAAAAGATTTCTCCACAGCCCTTGGCCCATGGTTGCATCAAATCTCAGAGTTACTAATTGCTGCTTTATTGGCATTTTGATGTTCTCTTTAGGGCAGAAGATGGGGTGCCAGTGATAAATCCACTAAATCCAGAACAATTCTGGCATCTATGACTTTAATTTCAGCCAAATTTGTTTCTGAGCTGGACAAGGTAACTATACTCAAAGTTTAATATGATAAAGCAAAAGATTTTCTTAAACAATTCTGAAGACAATATCAAAAAATGAAGTGAATCACTGAGATTTTCTTAAACTATTTTTACCAGAATCTACAGCTGGCCTTGTATACCTAGTTTCCATTCAAAACAAATGCATTGTCAAAGTAACTGAATGGGACTGCACGGAGAAACTCTTCCTTTCTTGTGAAAGCTATTGCACTGTGTTTCTCTTTGGCTTTTAGAGGCTATGTGAAAGCACAGTGACAAAAAATTAAGGTGTCTGAATCTTATGACCTTTATAATATAAAGACACACTCTTCCTAGTCTTCCTTCCCTTTTCACTTGGAAGTCTCCTGGGTTGTATGTTTCCCAGTTTCTCCTTTCCCAGATGATAGCATTACATACAATTCTTATTTCTTTCAATTGAAATGGAATTAAAACTCTTACATTCTTCCTCAATGTTGTCTCATACTGGAATCACCTATAAGAAAAATAGTAGCAATATGATGGTACTGATAGAGTGATATCTAATATATTGTGCCTTTTATCAGAGCCTGACAGTAATAAAAACAATGTCAGACTTAGGCACAGAGTTCAAATTGCTTTTTACCCTTTTCCCTCTTTTTGTTACTCAAGGGATTTTCTGGGTTGCCACCACTGACAGGTTCTCGTGATTGTTCTTCCTGCATGTGAAGGAAGTAGCCAGGTATGATGGTCTGCATGGGTTCCACATGCCCCAGTGTGGGGCTGAAGTCTGTGCACCAAACTTGTGAAAATAAACACTGAATTAGAAATGAAATGGGGAATGATGGGGGGAGGATTTTAGTAAGTGTGAAACCCCCTTTTCCTTCCCCTTGCCTGAAAAATGGCCTTAAAATGTAATGGCATCCTCAGCTACATGAAGTTACTAGAGTACCTCAAAGAGATGACTTGTCTCTTCCAACTTCTCTGGTATCCCCTATGACTTTGTTTAGTTACTAAGCCTAAAGTCAGGAACAGCCTTAAATCTCTCTACTTGTTACAGGAAGGACTGTATTTTTTTTACTGGCCCCTTCTGAAGTAAGGGAGGGATAAGCTCTTAAAAACAAAAACAAAATGCAACCCCAAACCTAAGCCCCCCAAAAAAACCAACTCCAAATCAGAAACACAAAACAAACATAGACACAGCTTAGCTGTTAGGATCTGACACTCCCGAAAACTTAAAGCAAGTTCAGATATACAAACAGTAGTGTGGATTATTAGGCAGCTGCTGCTTAAAATACCTTCATTTTAATACTAATGTAAAAATGCCTTATTATTGAAAGAATTGTCTATCTTTCTAGACCTAGTGCTAAGCCTTCTATGATTCCTAAAAATCTTATGAGACTTAAATTTTCAGTTTCCTGTAGATTTTTAAAACATGCTCTGAGCAATAATTCTAAAGTGGGTTTTTTTTAAAACTACTTCTCATGTTAGTATAGTGTTGCCAGTTTAAAGCCTTTCTGATACTGCTTTTCTTTTAAGATTTCTTGTTAATTAGACTAAATCATGACCCCACCTTAATCCCAGCATGCAAATTGCTTTTAAAGCAAAAAAAAGGACTAGTCCACTTGAGCATTCAGGCTTTGAGGCAGATAAAGTTCCTTCCATTAATTTCAAGCAACAAGTTCAGTCTTGACCTGACCAAAAAATTTTGATATCTCAACAGCATGAAAATAGAAAAAATGCAGCCAGCTGTATCTCAGAATAATTCAGTTCTGCTGCTTTTGAAACTGGTTTTCCTGTTACTTAGACTGAATTGTTTGCGTTTAGCTTGTGCAATGTTCCACAAACCCATTGCTATCCGAAATGGTACTATTGCTCGTTGTCTTTAAAAATGCCATTCATTTTAACCTTGTAATTTCTAGTATTCTCACTTTCTAGAGGAAATTTAGGGTTTGGGGAATTTTGCAATTCATGAGAATCTACTCTTCTGTGACTATTGTGTCACTGAACCCATCTCTGTTTATAATAAGATAACAAGCTCAGCTCTGAGGAGACGTTCAACATCCTGTTCTCTCTGCTCTAAATAGGATATTTCTAAAGCAAAAATTAAAGTCCACTGTGAATCTAGGGCTTCCCTTTTGTGTCTTCTACAGAGATATTTTCCTACTACCCTCCTTCTTTCTGAGATATGTCCCTGTCTTCCTAAATAATATAACCTTTACATCACTGCATTCATTTATCTCTGAAACCTGGTCTTGGCACTAGATTATTTTGCCATTTATAATATTTACTTCAGATAAATGGAACTTCCACTTTCATACTAATTCTTCCAGAGGTGGGAAGGGAAAAACCACTAGGAGCCTTGATGTGGTTTTTAGTGTATGTTGCTCTCATCTATGACCTTCTTCATAGACTCATATTTTTTCCCTTTTGCTTCCCATGTGTATGTGCATGCAATAGCTCTACAATATTAAATCAGTTCTCAAATATCACATTAACAATTTAGGAAAAAAAGAATTGCAGCCATTAATATAGAGAGTCCTTTTATGTTACATAAGTTTTATAATAGGCAGGCTGTATCTGAAGATATGTGATACAAACATGGCACTCAGTTTTTTGTATTTATATTTTAGCTGTGTCTATTAGAATTACCCTTTCCTCAAACAAATGAGGGCTTTATGGATAATAGGAGGAGTTGTGCATAAACCACATACAGACACTTGATTTGTCTATTGAATAAGATAATTATATGATTTATTACCTAAATATACTGTGTCCTTAGTTATGTATACATACGGTAACACATTGGTTTGGTGCTGGTGTTGCATGCTACGTATAAATTACTTCAATAGCACACTGGCTGACTTAAGCAGGACCATTCTTCAGAAATCAAATATCTGTTAAGTATAGTGATGGTGGGTGTTTCTCTGAATTATATTT
>JAOXJK010000001.1:81483443-81558551 GCA_025774025.1 Xenus cinereus
GTTCAAATGCTGATGGACAGTCTAGAACAATGGTATTAATTTGCTAAAAGATAAATTTTCCAATCTAATCTTGTTTAAATAAATCATCTTTCATCTCTTCTGTATTGCTGCTTGACTATTATACAGCAATCACCTTTGTAATGAAAGTCATTTCAGTCTGTATGTTAAATATCAAAGCAGTTGGACTCTTTCAATTCAAAGCCATTTTATTCCAGAGAAAGTGAATCAATACCATAAAAATTCCCTTCCTCCTGCCCACTAATGCAAAGTTTTTCACCCGTTCATTAAATCTTGTATAGCACCCTATGAAAATTAGCAAACTCAGTTTTTAATAAAATACATATTTTTCAAAAAGTGAAACCATAAGCAGTAAAAACCCTACCTTTTGAAAGGCAGGCTAAAGCCTGTATTGCAGTGTCAGTGACATGGTGCCCCATCCCTAGGAAGTCATTTCTTATTGTGATATTGGTCACAATGCTAACAAGAACAAGTGTGTTTCGTAATGCTTATCACAGAATTTATCTTACATGATCCATTTGTAGGAGGATCTTCTTTCCGATATGGAATAACCAGCTGTGAACATCTTTGGACACAATACTTGGCATATTTGTCTCTACCTGAAACATCTCTCATTTCTTTTCTATGATTTTTATTATCTCTTGATAAAGTGTCTGTGTTACTAGCACGGCAAATAACTGAGGTTTAAGGAATGGAGTATGTTGCATCTAGTGGAGGGAAGAATTAGGATTGTCTCTGCTAATAAAAAGCTTTAATGGCAAACAAGAGTTGAATAAATTCTGTAGAATATGTTCAAACAGTTGTGTTACGTGAGAGACTTACATTGCAAACAGCAGCAATATTTGGGTCCACGTGCACTCTGTATCATCAATAGCTTGCCTGAAAAGTGATTGAAAGGACTTATAACCTATACATTTGCCAATTGTTTATTACACTCAAGGACACATCTCATTTTTTATTATGGCGTCATAGAGTCAGTGTGTAATTGCTATATGTAAGTACTCTAAATCCCTTCTGTATAAACTTGGAGAAAAAAATTGAATGAAAACATTTAAATGATGGCTAGCATGCTGGTAAGATATCTGAAGCCCTGCTAGATCAGTAAGTAGAGGAGGTAGATTTTCTTTGACTTTTCCTTTTGCTCTTCTATTACAGTGTGGCATCTGTTTGAGTATATACGTAAGGAAAAACGTACTGTGCATAAGGAGGGTAGCTATTAGGATTGCACTATAATTGCCTTCTACTTAGGCCTGGTTTTTCACTCTAAGTTCACATAGATGTCTTAAGGTACATGAGGACAGTGGCGCAGTAAATTTACAAAATAGATTCAGGAGCAATCCCTGTGTTTTTTAATTCAAGAAAGAATTTACTTATTGAAATATTTTCCAATATCAGACCAAACACTGAATGGGCCAAGAAGACTGAAAAACAACTTCTTTTTCCTAGACGTAATAGCCAGGTGTTAGTGGAGGACAACAACTGCAACATTCAATGTGGAAGCCTATTAACAGCAAGGCAAGGTAATACAGACACTTTCAAACTGCTGTGTTTTCCAGCTGGCACCATGTTAGAAGTGCCTATCCCCAAGTGGAATACAGCCTGTAAAAATTACATCAGTCATCTGACTGATATTTGCCAGAAACAGATACTCACAGAAACAGTAAATAGGAAAACACCAGTGCATATCCAGGTGTAATATTGCCCCCGCTAAACTGAATTGTTGCTACATTTTAATTTGACTGATTAAATTTGATAAACATATTCCTATACACCTATGATTATTTACAGTCTAATTTTTTCCTGAAAAAAATCACAAATTTCTTCCCATTTGACTGTGTCTGATAGCTGCTTCATACATGCTTTTGAGAGCAAGTTCAAGGGGTTTTTAGCTGGGAAGAAACATATCAGTATAATGCATTTAAGACTTTTCTCTCACTTCCAACAAAACAGCAGCTCTTTTCCCACATTGCTTTAGTGCATTTGCACAGAATAACACTATTCGCATTTAAATTCTTTGGAGTTTTGCTTCTCTACCCCTTATTTATCTGGCCTAACACCATGCTTTCAGAAAACATCAAAAACAATTTTGCTATAATAGCTAACTCTTTATACTAGTAATATTTAACTTGTATAACCTGACTGGGACGTCCAATGTAGAACAATGTGGGGGGAAAACACCCATGAAAAGTTCAGAGGTAATTCAAGAAGGTCTTGAATAATTCATTGCAGATAAGCCCTTTAAACTCCGATTTAAGTTGTTAAAAATGAGTAGTTCATTCCCAAGACCTCTGTTACTTGCACCCGATATACAGTACAAGTAGGAAAAGCTCAGTAAGGAGTCATGCTTCATTGGTAAAATAATTTTACCTATTGCAAAATGATTTTTTCTTATCTTTTATTCTCTTTTCACACGTTTTAGAAAGTACTAGGTCTTTAAGAATTGCTACTGCTTTCACCAGCCCACATGGCTATGTAACTGAAAAAAGGCATTTAACTGAAGGATATTCACAATATTTAATTGGGAAAAGCAGTAGTATATTAAATGTCTTCCCCAAGCTCTTGCTGTTTTCCTTAAATAAGCTGTTCTAAAATAGGATTAACATAAATATTCTACTCTGGGAAATACAGGATTTTTTCCTGCAGAGTTCAGAACTAAGTACCTAGTATACTTCGTAAGTAAAATTCTTGTTCAATTAGAGACTTTCTGTACTAAAGGAATGAAGAGTACAATATGGCTTTCATGTATGGAGAGCTCAAGGGGTTCAAGGAAATTAGTGATCCCTCCTCCCTGGTACTGCTTCCAACTCCGAGTAGGGAATAAATCGAAAAGGACATTTGTAGATTCCAGGACTTCCTAATGGCGGGAAGTGGGGTCCTTCAACACCTCAGTAGAGGTGGTGGGACTGATGAAGTGAGATAAGCTGGGCAGAGAGTTTTAGCAAATAGTAAAATTGTTGAAAATTGTGATTTTTTATTTAACACACATCTAGAAGTGTATTACAAGCTTTTTACTGTACTTTCCAAGATATCAGGGTGAAATGTCCAGCGTAATAGTCACAGAAATGCTGGAGAAAATTGTTCATCCATATCTCTGCCTCATAGCCCAGAAATTATGTGTTTTGCTAAGCTATATTAGATTTATTCTGCTTAAAGAACTTGTATTATAGATTTCCCGGGATGGAATAATAACAAATACAAAACCAATAAGTCTTATCTTTAAAGTCAAATCTCTTACTCAATTTGTAGTTTGATAGACACAGAATAATGAAGGGTGAAAGGGACCTCAGGAGGTCTCTAGTCTAAACTCCTCAAAATAAGGTCAAGTCTGAACTCAGAACTATTTGGGGCTTTGCAGTTAAATTTTGAAAGTCTCCAAGAACAGAGAATATACAGTCAAAATTTTGTATGAATAATTACATTCATTTGGGCATGAACTGACAGTTGAGCCAGTCAACCACAGATAAGTGCCTTAATTGTTTGGCTAGGAAGTTATCTTAATGCTCTCTGGATAATACTTAAAGGTGTTCACCTTTATAAAGTTGTTCACCCTATAAAGTTAAATAGTTCTGAGAAGACGGCATAAGTTAGAGCACTCATCTGCAGGCGAGATATAAGTACTGAGCCCGGTCCTGAAGTGAGTAGGCAGTCATAATTACCAGGGGAATGGCAGGTGGAGGGGTGCATCCTCTAGCATTTTTATTTATTTTTTTTAAAACAGCTGCTGTCCTTTCCTCTGCTCTTAAAAGTTTTCACAGGTACCAGCCTAAATGGAACACTGCATTGCATGAAAACACTTCCCCATCATGGCCTAGGAAGAAATAGAAGATTTCAGCACCGTGCTGCAAAATCGATCTCAGGCAAATGTGAATTGTATTTGGCAAGTGGCAAATGAGCAATAGCAAGTAGGGGAAGTAAAGCTAGGGCTCTTATATTTTGTAAAGGTAACTTGCCATCCGGAGATCTCTGCCTGCTCAAGGGCAGGAGCAGAGGCGCATAAGCGGTAGAGGTACAGAGAGCTAGCAGTAGATGGATTTATTTTCAGTGGATTCCTACTATAAATTAATTGAGGATAATGCTAAATATTTGACTTGCACCCTTCACAAAGAGGGTTATCCTGTTCAGTGAACAGTCAGCTGTAAGCATGGGCCCAACTACTGGGACCTGTAAATTTAAGCTAATGCTTAAATCTGTGCCCTTGAGACAATGCAATGCTCATGTACCTGCAGAGGACATTGCTCTCGTTCTTTGAAATGTGCTATATGATTAACTGAGGGGTTACAGTGTAAATGTACCATGTTTACCAAGGAAAACGAAGGTTATATATATGAACATTGTCACAGAGTTTTTCAGTTTTATGTCATCAGAGGTGGTTTGTTTGATTTGATTTCTGCTTTAAATTGGCTTCCAGGAGAAGCAAACATTGTTTCCAGAATCATTTAGCCTCCTGCAGCGCTATATTTCTCTTGCACCTCACACACCCCCATGGCATTTAAATGGCTAAAGATTTCGTTTTAATAGTTAATGCTATTACAGTTTGAGTTTTCTAATGATAAAATTAATGCATCTTTCTTTCAAACACGTTTGTGAGAAGTCATTCATTCATTTCACAGCTGAAGGCTGTTGTGATCATTTGTGTTTTCATATGCTAACCACCATTCTTCATGTTTTTAAATATTTTTCTCAAAGTAAGAAAGATATAAGAATGGTTGAACTCCGTCAGGTTAATTTAATCTGATTTAATATTACTCCTTCTCTGATGCTGGAGAGAGTAAGGATGAATTCAATCCTGCTTGCTAGTGGTTTACTGGTTTGATCTGGTGCAGATGATGAAATGTCTCAGAGACTGTGAGTTTAGAGCCAAAAACTGTGATTTTTTTCTGATGCAAACTAGCTTCTAACAGGGTTTGTTGCTCCAGAAAAACCAAAAGATTCTTTCCTCCCGCCTGCTGTAGGTGCCTGTGCAATTTTGGAGCACTTCTCTATGTGTAGTTGCCTATTTGGCCCATACAGCCTTTGTGCCTGAGGCTGCATTGGGTTCAAATGTTAGCACTGTTACACAGCACTTGGCTCCAGGTCTAGTTGGTTCTGTGGGAAAGCGGAGAGCCAGGGTAGCTGTGTGTGAAGGCTCAGCCTGCTACCAAATGACACCTGTATAATCGTTTTGAATCATCTCATCTGTGGTGCTCTGCACTGACCTCAAGGAGGTAGTTCTAGGAGAAGACACTGTGCCTTGGCTAGGGTGAGTGTCCTCCAGCAGATGCCTTTCTTTGCCCAAGGGTATGTTGCTTCTCTCCTTTTTCAACAGTGATGCAGAATGTCCCTGAATGAGGAAGGGGCTCTGCTGTTTTACAAAGGTTACATGGTAAAGGTTTTGTTCCCTATGCAGGGCCACGTATGCATCATCTATGGGTAGAGATGATTCCGTACAGTTACGCTATAGAGAACAGAGGCGAGTTATAAGGGAATTAACTAGACTCTACCAGACCACTTGGCTCTATTAAGTATTTGGATAGTGTCATTATTACATTAGAGGTGATTTAATGTATCATCTTTGCTTCTATGTTTTACCTTTGTATGATAGTCATTGCAAATCATCACAGGATAATTTATGGCCACCAGAAAACGAGTTTGAGTGGAATTTGCAATAAAATAGTACGGGCAATGGCAGACGACAGATGAAGCAGACTGAATGGTTGGCTTATTTATAAGTCAAATGACCCATGAAAGACAGAAGTAAAAAGCAGTAGAAGATATTCTAAAATAGTATGAGTCTTCAGATATTGTAACTTGTCATGACTGGCAGTCAGAACATGCTGGTTTATGTGCTCCTTGGGTGCATTTTGGCATGGGACTGGGAGGCATCATCCTGCAGAGGCCTTTTCTCTGCTGTATGAGGACAGAGTACGTTGTGATCTCATCTCAGGAGAGAATAAGCAAAGGACTTTTCTCCGCTGTCCAGCTGCTCACTGGTGCCATAAGCTAACTGGGAGGGAAGGTGCACCTAGTACCACTCACTTTTTATTTGCCCTTGCCAGTTTCTTATATGGGTCCCCTTGGATCACGCTGGTGCACCAACTCCCCATTGTGCTCCAAAAAACTCTTAGGTGGATGAGCCATTTCAGAGAGCTGTTTGAAAGAAACAGCTTTGTGCAGCTAAGCTGGGGCTAGCCCTTGTCAACCTTTTAATCCATGAGTACAGAGAAGAACACTCGTGTAACACTTCCTGAGTAATACTATGCTAATTATTGGAAATAGCTTCACTTGCAACAGTAGAAAACTGATATTTTAGTGTAACTTGAATGAAATGATTAATATGTGGCTTGTTCTTCTCTAGCTGGCTTGTGCGTTTCCATCCTGATGTTCAGTCCTTAATATGAGCTTTTAATTGTGCACTCTGTTGCTTTCATGTGTTTTCTTTGTTTGGAAGAGCAGTCTGTGTTTCACTCGCTAGGTTTAAAGCAGTACTATTTTTGTACAGTGTTTTGTAAAGAGCTGTACTAATGTCATGGAGAAAGATGTCCCAGTTTTAAGGAATCTTTAGAACTTTAAAGAGAACTACCTAATAATTTTTATGCTAAGTCATTGTTGCAAGCTTCATTTATCAGCAAGTCTCAGAAATAAATGCCATGTGTTCATACATCAAATTGAAACTTTTTCCTTATGTTTTTGGTTTATGTAGGTCTCTGGCTATTAAGGTTTTACAGAAATGCTGAAAAATTTAACAAATTCAGATAGTTAATGGAAGATACTGAGTGAGAGTTTCCCAGGCAATCTGAACTTCTTATTCATCTATGAAAACTGCAGCTAAAACTGACAGAACTGCAAAAAAAAGCGTTAATTTTTCTAGGATTCATCTGCATGGAATATATATCAGTTTTAAGCTTATGAGCCAATTCCAAAATAAATAATTGTATCCATATTACATGAACAGAGTCTTTCAATTAAAAAAATGGTATGAAGCAGGGGATGGGGCGCAATGGCCTCAGCCTCACCTTTTTTTTGATTTAAAGGTAACATAGGCTTGTAAATCACAATACACATGTCCAAAATTTTATCTGCTACTAAGGGAAACAGTCAGTAGTTCTTTGAGTATATATGTAGCATTATTTAAAACCCCAAAGATGGGCTTCTTTTTGTAAATCATGGTATCTAAGGAATCTTCCCCTTCCCCACAATACTCTTGGAAAAATGCTCTAGCTTGTCAATAATGAATAGCCATTTGCCAACCTTCCTGAAAGCACTTTTTCTATCTAAGTACTTTAGTAGTGTTTGCCAAAATGAGAAAATACAGTACAAGTTGGGAATCAGCCTTTCATCTATGCTTTCAAATGGAGATTGAGGTTGTGGTCTCAGTTACGCTGGTGTAAGTCAAGTGTAAGTAATGAAGTTTACTTTCCTATGTATTAGTGTGTAGCTACGATTTTAGCTCTTCCTGCTCCATCAATACTGACATTTATAGGGAAATTTTTTTCCTTTCTTCGGAAAGAACTTGCATTAATGTTAGGTATGATTTCACATTCCTACTCTTTTTCTACCTTATGTTGCATGTAAAAACAGCATCCTTTTTTATTTAAAGCAGCAGGGAAAAACAAGATATTTTATCTCTAAAAAAATAATGCCTGCATAACTATTCATGAAACATCTCTGGGGTTCTTGTAACTGAAAGAGCAAATCTTACTTTTCCAGTGAAATTACCCTAGCTGAAACTATGTTGATCCTTTTTCTGTAAAATGATTTTAGAATTTATAAACAAGACCACTCAAGTAAAGAAGAAATACTGTCTTCGCTATTTGTCTCTCTTCACAAACATTTTAACTCTACTAACACAGCCCATAAAATGCAATATTCATTTAAGTCAACACAGTTATGTGTGGATAAAATTTAAATATGGCTGTTGTCATTTTAATTTAAATTCATTGGTAGCAAGCTCAGTTTAATGGTAGTTGAATAGAAAAAGAAAATGTATTCTCTGTACTCATAAATCACCCAAAATTCAATTTATTCAAAACACTGAATTAGGTACTCAGCTAGGGCATGGGAGAAGAAGAAATTACATGGCTTCCATTAATAGCTTTTTTGAGTATGCAAATTTTTAGTCAGTTGTAAATGGCTTTGCAAAAAGCAGATTGGTTTAGAAATTAAAATAAAATGAAAAAACATGATTTAGGTAGTGAACAAGTCTATCTCCACTCCTGCCTCTCAAGCTTCCATATAAAACAAATTATTCTGATACCTAGTGAAGAAAATTTCAAATTGCCAAATCTAAAACTGGAAGTGTAAATAACTTTCTGGTTTCAAATGATTACTTATTGAAATTAATGGATGTTAGTAGTGCATATCAACATGGGAATGAAGTCCCTGGCATTTGTTATTGACATTTCAGTGCTGCCTGTTAGTGAGCTTTTTCAGAATTAACAAAAAGTCTTCAGTTTTTATTAAATTGTTGAACTATTTTATGCTGGGATCCAATCCAACAGTACTAGTTAGTCTGCATATTAGCGGAAAAATTCTTATAAATTTTCACTAATTTTTGGATGTTAGCCTTATTGCTTGAGGCTATACTTCCCTCCTCTTCCTTGATGTACCTCATTTTATACATAACTGCACATCCTACAGAAAGTCTTGGTTCAGCAAAGCTGTTCAGGTCATGCCTTAATTCCTCTCATGTACTTTAGGGCCTTTGCTGTTCCCTGAATCGTTTTTGTCTTCATTAAGTGAACTATCTTAATGAACGGCTTAGCCTGCAACGATGAGAGACTCCTTCACTTGAGTGGCAGCAGGAGGCTCGCCACTAGTTTCTGGGCCAGCATGGGTGGCAGAAGAAAGTGTTGGAGCAGGATGACTTGGTTCAGATTTTCTAGAGAGCTCAGAGATCATCTCTCCAAAAGTTACACCTAGGGATACAGGAGACCTTGCATACTGTGGCCTGTTTCAGCGTCTCTGCAGGCTTCTCTATCTTAAGGTGGTAGAAATATCCAGAGACAATCAAATACTGGAAAACTCATTAAAGCAGGCATACATACGGACATATGGCATATAAAAAGCAGAAAAACCTGTTTCTTCCATACTCTTAAATTCCACATTCTGCATGCTAGTCCTTGTGTACCTGGTCCTGTCCATGGAGAGAGGGGCTAGAATTCTTCTTTCTTAATTATTTATTTCTCAAGGGCCACAAAATATGTCTGAGGACAAAGCTGTAGTTAAACTGGCTTTTATAGAAGTGTATTCTGTAGTAGAAGCTGTATTGGTTTAGCTGACATAGACTTGTGTTATATGAGGGGAGGGGTTGCAAAATAATCCATGAATGCATAGATCGTACAGTTTAACTTTGCTCTTCCTAAGGACTGGTCATACAGTGATCCAGAGCTTTCACAGTTTTTTCATTTCTGCCTGTATTCCATGCTTGGAGCACCTCAGCTTAAAAGGCCTGTGAAATTCCTAAAAATGCTTGTTACAGTCTTGGCCAGGCTCTTCGTGAATTTCAGAGAAGTCCTTTCCAGAAATCAGTAAGAGATGATATGACAGTCCATTTCAGAAGAGCACTCTCGTTATTCGCAGCCCTTAACTTCACGGCTAGAGTACCACCTGATTACTAATAATTGGAGTAGACATTTACTGTATTAATTCAATATGTAAATCTACCTGAAGTTTGTACTGGGTTTCCAGAGGGATCGCACCCGCTGCCTTTCTGATGTACAAGAGAGATAAAATCAGTGCCTCTTATTTCCCCAGTGGTTCCACACAAACCTTGCAAGAACAAGGCACTTTGTTTTGGACCAGATGCAGGTTCAGCTGGAAGCTGTGTAACTGATTTTTCTGCCCTTAACTGTGCTGTGAGGGGATGCAAAATTTGACCTCACTCTGCAGAGCCAGGAGGCACTTGAGCTGAAAGTGAAGCTTCGTGGTTGAGGACTTGGAGTCAGCTGTTTCAGAGTCTTGGGTGCAGGTGCTGGGCAGAGGGTGAGGACGTGAATGTTGGATTTATCCCTGTGGAGGAAGAGGGAGTGCAAAGCCCTTGCCTGTTGTCGTCTCTTTTCCCCTCTGCCTCAGGTTTGGGAATGGTCAGAGGAATCTCATTCCTCAGCCACCACGCTCTGCTGTGTCCAACAGGATGCTTGGCAGTTGGATCTGAGGAGGTGCCTGCAGGTCCTGGCATGGCCAGCCCCCGCTGGAGCAGCTTGCTTCTGTAGCCTACAGAAGAGAAGAGAATTATTGTAAAAACGGAGTCAATCTTGCTTTTCTCAAACGGCACATCTTAGTTGAGATACACAAGCTTTTCCCAAGAAACTGCTATTAACAGCAAATATTTGGATTCCTTGTAATTAAGCAATGATATATCCTTGTCTGCTAGGATGAGTATAAGACCTCCATGGTAGTTTCAGTTTGCTGTCTGTTGTCCTAGCTGGGAAAGCCTCCTTCATTAGACAAGGATGTGCCAACTGGAGAGGTCCTTTAGATCTCCTGAATATCTCTTTCAGCCTATTAAAGTCTGCAGAAAGTCTCTGTGTGTAAAACAAATGTCAAGTTGGGTCCTGTCATGTTCTGAACACCCGGTGACCAGATCAGCAAAACAGCATCTCCTGACATTAAGCCAATGTGAGCTTTAACTCTAAATTTAATTCTTTCTAAAAACGTTGGAGGAAATGGCAAAATCAGTGCTGTGGTTCCACGAGTGTGTCCAGTCTTGCAGCCTACCCTACCAAGCAGCCCTGCGTGTGTCCCTGCAGCGCTCTCAGCTGTCCCTCTAAACAAGTTCCCCACTGTCCAGGGACTCTCTTCCTCCTCATGTAAACACCTAACGGATATTTGAAACCAGGACAAAAAAGATAAAGTCTGTGTGCACTAACATGTTCTCTCTCTTTTCCAAACAAGATCAAAGTGACCTGAAGTCAGGGTTTCTTGCCTCTCAGACAGCAAAGCCCGTAAAAATACTTAGGTATTTTTGGGCAAATATATTCCAGTCCTGTACTGATGCCAGGGTATTAAAGCAAGATAAATGTAAGATAAATCTTTCGTATCCATTTGGAATTGTACTGTGATAAACAATAATGCTGAAAATGCTTTTTTTGTCATAGTTTGATTTACCTGTTTCTTATACAATAAATACTCTAGGAGTTTGTATCACTTCAAAGCAAGGTTATAGATGCAAGACAACTTAGGTAAAATTCTCTGTATTGCTGCTCAAAAAAAATGATATATTTAATCAATATTATCAGACAGCTCATAAGAGGAGCAATCCCTTGGACTAAATAGTTATCTTTTGAGCCGTAACGTTATCTCTATTGTAGAAAGCATCCTAAAGCAAAATGTCGTGAAAGAGCTCAGAAAGCACTCTTAGATGAAACAGTAAAAAATATATGCATAGCCTTACAGAAAGCTTCTTATAATGGAGTGCACTTTAAAAATGGCTTACACCTAAGAAACAGGATGAATTCAAAGGATGTTTTGAAAATGGACTTGTACTGGTTTTATTTATGTTTCTAAACCAGTTAACTAACTGTTTTGCTCTGCAGTTCTTTCAAGATTACACCTCATCTCAATTCTTCAGTGCCATTTTTTTCCAGACCTTAACAGTGGCTTATGTCCCCCACTTAGACCCACTGGACGTGCTGCATCCAAATGACACTGCACAGACTTCAATGAGATTAGACCACCACTATACAGAATTTGCACACAGCATGGCTCTGTAACAAACAAATCACCCTGTGATTTTAAAGCCTTGAACTTTAAGCCTCTGTATAAAGTGTCTGCCCACTTAATGCAAAATTCTTCTACGGATCTATTAGGATACAAAATCGTGTACATATTCACCATTTTAATAGTGCTGTTATACATACATGAATATGGAAGCAGGGCTCAAGGATGTTCCTGTGTGTGAAATTTGTAGGACAGCTATCCGTAGAGCAGATATGTCTGAACCGACATACATCCCTTCCAGAGTTAGAACTCTAGATCTAAAGGAAATGCTTTAAGTCACTTTAAATGTGGACACATGAGCTTCAGCTTAAAATCCATGCATGTGCTTTGCATCACTTAAAACTCAGCCTGAGTGTGAGAAGTTTGTGAAACTGATGTGCAGGTAGTTCTGTTGAAAACTTGGAGTACTGGAATTTCTTTGTGGTCACGAAAGATTGTGGGGGTCTTTTGTGTGTGTATGGTTGGACTCTGTGATCTCAGAAGTCCTTTCCAACCATGAAGATTCTGTGATTCTTTGTGGGCACCTAAATGTAGATAAATGTCTTCTGACTAATATAAATAGTACTAGCAGAAGAGTTACTTTTCTTCCTCTGTGTGTGGGAAACAAGACATATTAAAACAATTGATGCCACAGTCACATTAACGTATTTTCCAAACCAAAAGGATGTTAGTTGCTATTTCAGTGAAAATAGGATATGTCAATATAAATTAATTAATGTGCAAAATCCAAATTCAACTTCTTAAAGGCTGAAGAATCTATTCAGAGCAACTTGTACAAACATAAATTTGTGACAGCTGCCTTACCTTTTTCAAAATTTGTTTGTGGTCCAAATTCTGTTGTAAAGAGTAGGTAAAAGACTGCTGAAACTAATTTGAGAGTCATGAGCTTACATCATGTGACGCTACTTGATCTCCCCATATAGAAATCCTAGTAAGTCTCTTCATACTAAGAATTATTTTCTGAATGAAATTATATCCAGTCTGAATTGTATGTGCTGAGAACAGTGCAAAGGGACATTCAAGAAGATATGTACTCCTTGTTGTCAATATTTTTCGTATGCCAGGCTGACGTTTTGAATTATAATCTTTGTATTTGCGGAGTGAAGAGATTGATTTTGTTGCTTTATTCTAATTACACTACAATGTAGCAATACCACAGGCTTTCAAATGGTATTCAAGAACTGAAATGTCAATAACGCATACAACTTTCCATCTGCTCCCAATTTAATCTGAATGAGTTTTTGATTTTATAGAGGGAGGTTATTTCTGCCACTGGCAGTCGAAAGGTGGTAATCAGTTAATCAAAATGCATTGATTGCTCTAACTATTGCATCTTGAATAGGTTTTTTATGAATCTTAGTCACCCACTATTTAGGTCTGGCATGTTTTTTTTGCTATCCATGTCAAATCTGTGGTTTGCAAAAACTTTGACTTGATGAAGAATGACTTCGTTATTGAGATTTAGGGCCAGACCCACCAGTGTGTGCTGACAATGTTATACCAGCCCAGTTATGTAAATTGCCTGGAAACAAACCAGTAAATTCAGTTTGATGAGTAACTTTGCACGGTTCCAATGATACTGAGTGTACTAGACAACTGGTCTCAGGATGTATTCCTTATAGAATATTACATACAAACCAAAAACCCCTTTCCTATATGGACTCCAAGATTTATTTGCAGATTTTGATTTCTCAGCAGAACAAATCATCGCTTTGGTATTGTTAGCTAGTATTGCAGCAATGATTCAGATGGGGAGAGTGAGCAGGAATCCATTTGTATTTGCCATAGAAATTAAAACCTGCACTTTTCCATTGTGTTTTCACATATGAGTGAAAAATAAGAGTGCTTCACTTCTACGTGTCCAAGTTAGATGCAAACTTAGGGGGCTAATATTTAAAAAAAATACTCACACACCCCCCAAAAGAAAAAAAAACAAAACAAAATCTCAAAACTACTCACAGTGCTGAGGAAATGTGATATAGAAATTTCTTCCAAGAGGGCTAAGTACAAAATCAGTCAGGCTTTGCCTGAGTGTAAATAGAATCCCATTGGAAATTGATTTCAGGTTTAAGATCTTAGAAATATTGACCCTAATGAATAAAAAAATGAGTACTTGAAAACAACTTAGTAAATGGTCATGTATCATTTCTGTGAATTGAAACCTGTGGTTAGTGATTAAATAGTTGAATACCAATGGCTTTTCAGATATTGATATTGATGAAGCTTAATTTTATTGGAAAAGATCATATTTGCATAGTAGTTTAATTATGTATATGAATGTATTTGCATAGATATGTGCAAAAGACCAGTGGCCTTTGGATGAAACCTTTAGTGATGCTGGTATTGGAACATGAATCTAACATAGTCTAACAAATACAAACCAGACCAGTTATGCCCCAACTGAAATATTTATGTATGGTTTAAAAAGCAGTTCAAAATGAGTACCGAAACGATTAGCAGAAATAAAGTAAACTATTTTTCATGAGAAATTAACCTCTACAATTTAATCTTCTATCCATGGAGCACTATCCAAGCTGTCAGAACTCGGCTTAGCTGTGAATTGCAGGGAGCTAGAGTCAAATTCCACCTTGGAGTATGTTCCATAATAATTGTTCTGTAGGTATCTTTTTCTGGAAAGCATCACTGTATGTCCCTGCTGGAGATGAGAGGGGACCACTGGTCCAAATTGATATGACCACTGGTGAGAACAAGGGACCAGAGCTGATTGTCTGGACTGTGGTAAGGCAGTCTGTCCATTGATATGATGTTCAAAAGCTGAAGCAGACTTAATGCAAGTGTGGAATAAATCACAAACTTCCAAAACCTCATTTGTCTGAGGGTTAATGAAAAGAGAAGTGTGAAGCTGATGTAACCACAGGAGTTTGCCCACAGAAAGCCAGGGGAAATAACAGAGAGAGCTCAAAGTGGTAAGGCAGCTGAGCACTGAGAACTCCCTTGGCAGCTGGAGAATATCCCTGCCACTGCTTTCCTCCATTGTGCAGTGAATACGCCCATGATGTGGAAAGGAAGAAAATCTCTGCTTTGAAAGAGCATATCTTGAGATTGACCTGAAATCAGCCAGACTTCTGATTATTAAGACCGTGGCAAGAACTACTGCAAAGGGCCAGAGTGACTTCCTGATGCTGACAACTTATGCCTGGTTCCAGTCTTGATGCTTAATCTATCCTACTTTTCATGGATTCATGATGATTAAGGACAAACCGCTTAAAAATGGATAGAGGGCAGAGAAATGCCTTTATTATGCACTGCACCATGAAGTTATGCTAGATGGTAACACAGCAACAGTTAGTGACATGGTTTAGTGATGTGGTTTTTTGGTTTTGTCAGAGTTAGGTTGATGGTTGGACTAGATGATAAAGGTCCCTTGCAACGTAGACGATGATATGATTCTATGATAACAGTACAAATGCTCTTTTTCAAGTAATGAAGAAGTGCACTGTAAGTCTGGACCACATGTCCTTTGATCTGTCAAAATTCTGTGAGACCTGCCAGACAAATAAAGCCCTGAACCTGTGAAAAAGGATGGAGGATGAGTGAAACGGAAATTAGTTATTTATTAGTAGTCAAAAAAGTAAATGATTGATAGGATTTGGAATTTCAAACAAGCGTTGCAGTGTCTGATTGATTCATGCAAGAGTAAAATTACCTTTAAATGTTTGGAGTCCTGCAAGAAAATTTATAGAAAAGTCTTTCTGGAGTTGAAAGTGACTATTTCAGACAGAGTCTTGTAATATCGGCAATAGTGGTTCATCGAGCTGCAAATTAAATTCAATCTGAGAGCAGAGATCTAGACATGATAAGCTGAATATTTGGAAGTGAATTTTAAGATTGCTTGAAGTGTCCAGTGGTGTAACCTCAAGGTAGTTGATGAAAATAACTTGGAAATTATACCGGACTCTCTCTGACAGATCAGTTGATTCGAGCTTCCTCCTGAGATTGGGCTTCCAATCTCAGAGAGGAGTACAACACCTTGGTTTTTCTAGTTTAGAAAGCACAGTTTCATGTGTGGCCGGTGAGTCAAGAGCCACAGAAGTCTCTCACATTGATCCCATGTGGATGTACAGTACCAAAAACTCTACAATCGAAAGGTAATTTTTCAGCTTCCTCTCCCCAAGAGATAAAAGTATGTATTTCCTTGTAGCTACAACTGATTATTCAGAGAACTAGCTCAAGAAAGGACAAATAGCCGGAAGTTTTTTCTGTTCTGCACCTGAATGAAAACACAACTGTCTTCAGAATTTAAGTTCTTGAGCTAGAAGCTCTACTCCTCTCCTACACTTGGTTTCAGCACAGGTTCTACCTTGGACCACAGAAAATATTCAGTGAAAGATTGTTTTGAAATTTAGATTTAAATCAGTGTTTCTCAGAAACACTTCTTCCTTTGTGCATATCTTCACATTATTAAAGCTGGTAGTATGTTATTGATACAGGTAAAGCAGTGCTGGGTAGAAAACAAAAGGCTGACATTTAAAGTTGCAAGTTAAAACCCATCCTCTGGTCTTTTCTGTATAAAAGCAGTGTTGTCACGAGATTTACTGTTCACAAATCCATGTTGCTATTTATTGCATACTTCACCAATTAAAAGGAACAAGTTGTATTCCTTGCTACCTGCAAAGGTAAGTCCTTTCATCTGCCTAATCCTACAAATCTACGCTAGCTCAGATATTGTCTGACAAACTCATGTTTGTAAAACAACCCCCCCTCTAAAAAGCTGCCGGGTTTAGGGTAAACAGTGGAACAAGCAAAGGCTCTCTGTTAGGCCTTTACTGAAGCTGAGGCACTGGGGGGAACTAAGAATCTTTCAACATCAAATCTCAAGGTGAGAACCCTCAAGCAACTGTCAACTGCCCTATCTTTCATTCCTCCTTTTATTAAATGGTGAATTTTGAGTAAGCAATCAAATACATTTTAAGTGTGGTGCCTATAACATCTGAATGGTACAGAAATTTTGAAGAGCTGAGCTCATCGATACTTATTGCTTACAGTTTATACAATCCTACAGCTTAAGGCAGATCAAATTAGCAGTGGTAGTTTTGGAAAAAAAGAAATAAGTATATAAAAGGGTTGGTTGCTGATTCTTCACTGGCAGTGGCATTCACCCAAACTCCTTTCTCACTTCATCAATTTTGTCAGGAATAAGCTTTTACCCATGGGACACTTGATAGAATTTAACATTTACCTGCTGGTAGGAAAGAATCACAGAAAAATTTCTTTTACCTTTTATTATGGAACATAACATTACCGGCACTGGACAGCTACAAATTAACAGGCTTGCATTACAGCAAAGAAGATTCAGTTTAATAGTCAAGACATTTACCAAATGTCCCTCCCAGGCATGAAGATCAAAGCTGGTAGGCTAGAGCAAAGTAGAAGTGATGAACACTGGCTGTGTCTATTGACCTTGCTGCCACTGAGACTCACTGCTGGGTAAATACACCTTGACTTCAGTGACAAACTGTACTAGTAGATGTCCACGTCACAGGACATACGAAATCAATCTCTGTTATTTTCACTATGCAGAATCAAGTCAAATCTATGTTTTTTTTTTCTAATGACCCAAAGCCAGCAATGTAACCCTGCCTCCTCCTGCTCCAGAAACAGGTGGTGGAGCCCGGCTTTCTCTTAACCTGGTGTAGGACACAGAATGGTGACTCTCCCTCACCATCCCCTTAAGCAGTGCAACTCAGTATAAACTCTCCTCTTTTTTTGTGTGTGATCTGTAGTAAAAACAGAGAGTTTTACTCAGTAATTTTGTATTAGAAGGATACCAGTGTTTTCTGTAGCTGCAGACACAGTTCTGATTTTTTTATGCTCCTTTTTAGAGCCAGGTTTCTCAAACATCTGCTCTTTTACTTTTAGAATTTACTAGCAAGCTATAAAAGTAAAGGAGGGGGAAGTAATATCTGATAACTTTGGTGAATGGTCCACAGCTCAGAGCACAGATTTTGAATTGAAGATTTAATGCGTTCTAGCCCTGACTTAGAGTTGTCTCAGAGATAGCACGTATTTACCAGTAACCTATTACAGAAGTATTAAATGTGATGTTTGTAAAAGGATTCTTGAAAGCTGGATACAGAGTTGTGAAGTTGTCCTGTTTATGTGATGTATCTAAGGCTGATTTTGAAATAAGTGCCAATAAGGCACAAGGCAAATTTGTCCTCAAACTAGATTTTCTGACAAAATTGGATGGAAGTAGGAGGAAAAAGCATCTCCTGCACCTTCTTTTGGCTACGGCCGTGCATATGGTTCCTTTATTTTCCCCATGCTTTTATGGTAGGATGTATAAAACTCCTCTGTGATATCTCTGTTGCTTAACAAGTTGACCTTGACGCAAAGCATAATTATTATCCCTGTCTCTTCCTCTTTAAATCTCTGCATCATTTTGGCAGTTTTTTCATTTCTACCTTTCATTTATTAAGCTTCAAAGCTAATATAGTGGGTATGAATTTACCATCATGCCCATGTTGTTTTGTGCAGCCTTGGTGATGCAGGAGAGCTGTAAACTTACAGCAGCCGGGCAAAGGCAGTTTTTTAGCCTCCGAGTATTGCCTGAGAAAGGCAAAGCAGCTGGAGCGCATCAATGAATGCATCCCATCATTTTGCCTTCTTAACTGTTGATAGTTTTCATAAGCGTACCGACAAATATTGGTTAAAATAATCTTCCTTCACCTATAAGCCTGCACTAGAGATTTCTGTCTTCCCCAAAGAAAAGTTTTTTCTGAAGGTCTAAAATTGGACTTGGGTTTAAATAAAACTGACCTAAGACGGTTTGTGTGGGGAGACAGCAATTAGACCAATTAACTATTTGGAAAGAGCAGTTCCTCCCCTCTGCGTTTCTTCATCTAGCTGGTTCACAGTTTATTGTCTTTTTTTTGAAGTACTTACCATAAGTCATTGTGATCTTCCTGCCCCTTACCCACAAAACTAAATGAGAGCACTCCTGGTTCAGCCTGTTCCTTAGCAGAAGCATAAAGTGCCATACAACAGCACCACACTTAATGGTAGTTTCAGCAGAATAATCAGGCATTCAAAAGACTTGCTGAGAGGATTTGCTTCAAAGAAGAGCTGAACACTCCTCCTGATCCTTCCAGATGCAGTTTGCAGTGGTCACTTTGTGACATCTCATTGGGATGTTCAGGCTTCAGCTGGTTAGTTTATCTATGATAGTATAGTTTATACATGGATAAAGAGGAGCTACATCTCTGGGACAGTAAACGCAGTATCACAAGAACTAACTTACTCAAAAGATGAGCTTGTTCCTCAGCTCCCACTGTACTGATGGGTTTGGGGAACATCCTGCACCCCCTGATTCCTAGAGAGGTATTACTAGGATTTGTTCCTTGCTTCCCTGCAAGCAAGAGTTTGTAGCCAGGAAGAAAATATGCCCAACCTTCCTTAGGAAAAAAGTGGCCTAATGTGTGAGCTTTGTTTAAGACAGCTATCTCCTAAATAGTTCAACATGATGAAACTGGAGACCTCTGCAGTTTCTCTATCAATTTCAATTTCAATAGAGTTCCTGTACAGATGATTTTTTTTTAAATAACACCCTATATGACCTAGCCTGTCTCTTAAGTCCCGTTTGCTTTACCTTTCACCTGCAGCACTTAATCTTTATAAATGGAATTGGCTTTTAACATAACGTATTTTTTCCAGTGCAATATTTGAAACGTCCCTTTTACGGTCGGTATTAGAAATGAAATTACTTGGAAAGCAATACTTCCTCTACTTCAGAGGCAAACCGTGAGCTATAGCTACAAGCAGTAAAATAAAAATGTATCTGAAAGAAAGTGAAACACCTTGCACTAACTTTTCTCTTCAGATAGAGACAAAAAGCCATTGGTTAGACAGTTATACATTTTAAAATTTCAGACTTCTTCAAATGTTGCTGTCTAATGACCTTTGCCATATCAAGTGCTGAGTTGGTATATAAGAAGGAACAAAAAATCATTACAAAGACTGCAGAAAGCTAAGGATTATTGATTATTTTTTTGTTTGAGAAAAGGGAATTATAATCCAAGCTTTAAATTGGAAAGCAGATGGTAGATTTCTCTATAAACAAGCAAATGTCAGCCAAAATATTAAAGAATATTTCAGGTTTCTAGGGACTTACTGCAATAAGCTTAAAATTCCCAAATTGTCTGATCTGTCAAGGAACTCATAATTGCAGAGAATTAGCTAAAGTAATCCAAGGTTTTACTGTGAGAATAAGGTGATGTCTTTGTCAGATATGTTTGATTCAGAGACTTCAGAAAATCCAAGATGTTCAGACCTTTGTACCTTTTACACATTTAAGTGCCACAGGGATTTAACAGACCTCCTTTACACAAACAAATAAAAATAAAGAAGAAATTTACAATTTCATCAATGGCTTAAAAATGTTAAAATACACTTTCTGGTTTTGCAGAAGTAGGCAAACAGATGAGACTAAGAGCTTATCAAGGCTGATCTAAAATCTGGTAGGATTTAGCTCTGCTTGTGTAGTTCAGTTTTCATATATTTGATTTCATCTCATTTAATACACTACTAGAGTTAATATTCACCAGGTTTCTGAAACGCACTGGAACTTGCAGTAGGTTATGTTTTGTTACTAGACTGCAGAAGGGAAACATCACATTCTGTTATATTTAAAATGAATTTCTACAGAACCTCAACAAATCAATCGACTCCATCTTAAACATACGCTTGAGAGAAGAGGCAAGCGTATGCCATTCCCCCCCAGTTGATAGTCAATAGTCCTGCTGCTGTAATGCTAATAGGCTCAAAGGCTGCTAATGATTTCTGTCTCTGATACTTTTTACCCTGTGAAAGAAATTGGAGGGAGCTGCGTGACTTCACAGATGTAAGTAAGTCCTAAAGGAGGTCGTTTTTTCCTGATTTCCAGTACTTGCAGTTGCAAGCTATCTGACTTTGGGATAGTTAAAGAAGGTTCCTTGGTTTTAAGATTCCCATATATTAGTCCTCAAGGAATTGATTCTTTTTATCTTCTTCATATATGCTGATAGCCTCGTGTTTTCGAAAGCATTGCCAGAAACAATGTTGCCACCATATCTGTGATGCTACAAGGTACCAGATTTTCAAAATGTCCAGTTTGTCCAAAGATAAGGATGCTTGCCAGAAAGGCTGGGCCTTTCTCAGTAGGTGGTTTTGTTGAGCATCTAGTAGGGTAAGATATTTGCCTTTGCTTCTGTCCCTAGTCCAGCTCTGTAGATTTATAAAGTCTTATAAAAGGAGACTTAAAAGTGTTTAATGTTCCTAGCTGTCTGAGTTGATCCCTAATAACATTTTCTATTCCCTGCAGAAACAGAGAGATACTTTTTTGTATTGACTTTCCCATGTTGCTGTTGTATTCCCAGTAGCTTTCACAAAAATAGTCTTCCTAGAGCAGTATTAAGTAGTAGTGATTATCTGATAGTGTAATGCTGTATTTTGGGAATATCAACTCCCACAGACTCATCAAAAGATGATGGGCCTCATTATCCTAGGGAATATGTGAAGGAAGCAATGGCAGGTATTGCAGAGATGAGGGCACCAGCATCAGTATTGTGACAGTGCTGGCACATATATCCACGGGACTGGAGGTGTAGAGGTGTGTTGGTTTTTTTAGGGGTATATGTGAAGGTTATGGAAAATACAGATATTTCATTCAGTTGTACTGTAATAGTTTAGCTATAATATCATAGTTAATACTAAAATGACGTTATCATTAATAACTATCATTATTATATTATTGTTATAGTGACATTTGTGTGAGAGTTGCAGCTTCTTCCTTTGCCCCAGAATCCACATCTGTGCAGTAATTCCTAAGAGTGCCGTGGGAACTCTGGGTGAAAATTTAGATGCTAATTCATAGGCAGCATCAGGAGCAGAAAAGTGCTAGGCTACCTAGAAAGATCAATTTATTTCAATGGATTAATTAGTCTACTTTTCTAAATAGACAACAGAAGAGGGATTTAGAGACCCAACCATAGATACCTAATGCTATTTCAGGTGCACTAGGCTAGCTGCTTGGCTTCCAGCTGTGGCTTCAGAAAGACTCAGGTTTCCCATAGCTCTTGCCTGTTGCCTACCAGCCCTTTACAGACTTCTCAGATACCCTGGGACTTCTAAAATGGCACAGGGCATCTCTATTTATATACCTGAATCGCCCCTTAGGACTGCTGAGGAGTTAATTGTGCGAACTGGAATTAAAATCTGAAGTCCTAATTATGCTGTATAGTCATTTAGCATTCAGAGTTGGGTTTCCTTCTGTTCAGTGTCAGGAGACGAGAGGAAGGGTTGGCGTTCACCTCCTCCTCCTGTTATTCAGCATGTTATGCACTCAGTGGTTTGCCACCCTCCAGCTTAGTTTCCAGCAGCACAGTATTCTTCAGGATGAAACTATAATGCAAAAATAGGAAATATTGCATGCCGTACTATGGAGTTTTTATAGCACAAAAAGTTTGAGTGCATGCAAAAGATATTTTCCTTTATATTTTTATCTTTTTCCTGGTGAGGCCAAACTTCTGATCTCCTGGGAATTTCTAGATGAGGATGCTGGTGGCATATGTAGAAAGGGGTTGCCCCCCCACCCCCATCTTTGTTCTTTCTTAAGACAGCAGGAATGAAAAGAGTAGGCAGTCCTTATTCAAAATATGGACATCATGAGACATTTCACAGGCAATTGATGACAAATGAACACACTGCAAGATCTAATAGTTCAAATTGAGACACATTCTCTCATAAAAAGAAAAAATAAAAAGAATGCTTTATAAGACATATGTGATTAGATAAATTATAAGGTTTTGTTTTGACTTTGGTCTTTTGAGCAAAAGCTTGATATCCTTTGTATCGAGCAGTATATTTTCACATAAAGAAACTGTGTTAATATCTATAAACAAACAACCTCCCTGCTGTGTTCCTACAGTCCTGATGGCTGTTTGTGCACAGGTAACATGAGGGGAAATTTGTACCAGATTCCCATCTCTCTGATCTTCAGCAGCCTTTTCTCTGAAATCTCAAAAGTCTTCTGCTTATGCTCTGATTTTGTTATAGTTATCTGATTTTTTTAATATAAGTCCTTTAAAAGGCACATATTTTCGTATTTGTAATCCATATATAACAGTCACAGATGCTACAAATTTGAAAAAAATATTAAAAAGTTTAATTTGGAAAAATGTTAAAACAAAGCATTTAAACATTTTTGATAAAAAGATATGTATTCCAGATGTTTTTGTTCAGATCTCCTCCTTTCTAAAAAGCCTTGGCTTTGATGATTGGATGCTTTTGGTTGAAAAGCATGTTATAAAAGATTTCTTACCAGATATGCTTGTATTGAGGAGTTTATTTTTCTTTGGAATAAGGATAATATGCAATGCAAAACACTTCTCATTAGTATTGAACTTTTGATTCACATAACATAAATGTCTGGTATTAGCCCAAGATAATAATTTGCTTGGAAAAATATGGTAGGATTTTTACATACCCACTCATTATACATGAAATAAAAAATAAACCAATATAACTAACTGAAAAATAATCAGATCACAATACACATTATAATTTGAGTTTATCTATGGGATTCTATCTGCTCTGAGAACTCAAATTACTGCTTGAACCGACCTGAGAATATAACAGAAACATCTGAAACATCAATGAAGTTAAGCTACGTCCAGTTAACTTGTCCCCAAGTTTACCGAGCAAGTCAACTTGCAATAAAATTTGGATCCAGTTCTGGGCAAACTAAAAAGATTCTGTAGATTTCTACACCACCCAGATCACTGCCTTCACCACAAGGACTTTTTTCAGATTTAGTTGTACTGCTTTGGCAGGCTTGAGTACAGAAATATGGGCCAAAATATCAAAACCAACCATCTGGGTGGAAATAACAGGGATAGTAAAGAGAAGAAATAGTTATAGTCCTCTTTATTGTAAGACTTTCTATGCCTTTTTCTACTTGATTAATCTGAAATTTATATATATGAGACCAAGACATAAAATCTGCAACTAAATGTTATCAAAGTGTGGTGGGTTGACCTTCGCTGCACTCCAGGTGCCCACCAAGCTCCTCTATCACTCCGCTCCTCAGCAGGACAGAGGGGGAGAAAATAAGGTGGAAACAAAACTTTTGGGTCAAGATAAAGGCAGTTTAATAAAGCAAAAGAAAGGCTGTGTGAGGAAGCAAAGGAAAACCAAAGATTTATTCTCTACTTCCCATCAGTAGACACTGTCTAGCTACTTCCTGGGAAGCAGGGCTTCAGCATGCATAGTGGTTGCTCTGGAAGACGAATGTCGTAATACCGAATTATACCCTCTCCTTCTCCTTTTATTGCTGAGCAGATGTCATATGGCATGAAATATTCCTTTGGTTGGTTTGGGTCAGCTGTCCTGCCTAGGTCCCCTCCCAAGGTCTTGCCCACCTCTTGCCCTGCTGGTGAGGGGGGAATGTTGGAGAGCCAGCCTGGATGCTATTTCAGGGCTATTCAGCAATAGCCAAAACACTGGTGTATTATCAACATGCAAGAAAATTAACTTCATCTCAGCCAGACCAATACACAAAGACTAGAGCCTAAATAAACTCAAAGACTATCTACCCTAAATAACAAGTGCGCATATCTTAATATATGCAATATCTTTCACAGAAATATTATGTAGGCTTTTGATCAGTGACCGACTTGATACATGTATTGCCACAGAAAAAGAAGCATAAATACTTCTGTACTCCTTCATGCTAGTATTTTAATCCTTCATGAAGTATTTTAATACTTAATGTCCGAAGTTTGCACAGAGTTTATCTTCCAAGGTTTAACAAAAACGCTGGTGGAGCTTTCTCAGTCTCCTATTGTTGTAGGCTCTGCGTAAAAATACCTAAAAAATAAAAAAAGTGTGCTGCTTTAAAAAAAAAGATTTACATATTTTGATTGCACAGAGAGGTAGTCAGAAGAGAAAAAATATATAACTATGGTGAGTTTTTTTAATATGTCATTACCCCATCTCTGCTCCTAGTGAAGTCGGTGAATCCCATGCCAGCACTGACCAAGCAGGGTTACATGTTGAAACTCTTGAAAGTATCAACTTAATAGTTAAACAGTACAGTCCCAGCCTCAAGCAATACTACCTGACATTAATCCCTGTAGCATAAAGAAAGAGACCCTTCTGGGTGATGCAGCATGCTTTTTTTGCACTAGTTTTCTGTACTGTCAAATATCAGTGAAATGAAAAGGCAGGTGGTTCCATGGCATATGAGACCAAGGTCGGTTTTCAGTCTCCCCGCTTTGGTCCTGGAAGTCTGGATTCACTTAACTTTGAGATGTGTCTTTGCTGTCTCAGAGTACAATGTTTTGTTGGGTGCCTGTTAGTGGCCTGTTAGTGTTACTGGTGTAAGCAGTAAGATTTAAGCAGATTGAAAAGTGTTGCATGAGATGTTCAAGCTGCATGATGGCAACCACAAAAGCTTCCTTGGTTCTTTGGAAACAGGCACACAGGCCCACACAGACAGCACCAGGCACTGAACGCTGGGCTCTTCTTTGGGAATTGTTCCTCAGCAAAAGTGATTTTGCTTTTCCTAAGAGTTAACCGCTCGCTTCTGCGTGGGCTGAGATTCAGGGTATGCATTTTTTAATTACAGTGCTGCTTCCCTCAAGTGGGTCTGCTGTGAGGGAAAATGCGAGTGGAACAAGTGGCTTCAGCACCCAGGAACATGCTCCAAAAGCAGGAAAGCTATTTAATAGCAATTATTTTCTTTTTTTTTAAATTATAATTGCAGTTTTGTGCTGTTTGTTTGTTCTAATGAAACATAGGAGGTATTTACCAGATAAAGCATAGTTAGCACTGTCAGTGAAGGACAACATTTATAGTAGAGTGGTTGAGCAGTGTGGGCCTAAGAACAGTCTGGTCTAAAATAAATATGAAGTAAGGCCTCTCTCAGAGCTTAACATCAGTCACTTTGGCTAGCACAGACAGAAGGTCCCCTCACAGCCTTGGAAAATTTTTTTATTTACTAATGCATCATTAATGCCTACCCTCACACTTCTGCTGGAAAACTTAGGTGGACATGGGTTTTCCATCAGTGTGATTAATCTGCTGGAATCTCCCTGTACATGGAGAATTTCATCCTGAACTGTGAGACAGTCTCCAACATACTGTTAATTCAAAGAAACAAAGAATTTCATTATGTGTATCCAAGCATCTGATAAGCTGCTTGCAGCTACGGCAAGGAGGAAGTGTAGAAGCACGTTGGTGGTGTACCGCAGCTTTTCAAGTCATGTTAGAACGTGACATAAAGGAGGACCGGGATCAGCTCCTGCATAAGGAACACCTGGAGAGGGGTTACATTCTGTTCTATGCCAGCTGTCCTGCAGGGAAGGGAGGAGAGAGCACATGGTCACAGGTGGAAAATACCTCAAGATCTAGAAATAGAGATGGGCCTGAATTTAAACCTTGAGTCCAGACACTGGAATGCCAGAAACAGAACGTGATGCACATCTCTTATACAAATTGGAGCTGCCTTTGCTCGCTACTCATATTTTTAACTTTTACTGTGAGAATTAGAAAGTTCCATTGGCTGAGCTGACAGCCTCGCAGCATGTTACTGCAAAGTAGTAACAGCAAAACGATGGCAAATAATAGCAGGAAAATTAACTTTCCTTTTTGTCCAGGGCTGAAGAATATTTGGTTTTTTAAAATTCTACGCATAGTATTGGTGTGTATGTTGGATTGTCCTGGGAATAAAGGTGTCAGGACGGGGAAGAAGAGTGAGGAGTTATATATAAGATAAATTAATAATCTCCATTATTTTTATAGTGCCTTATAAAAACTGCTGATATACTTGACTTGAAGCTGCTCTTTTTTTTCTCATTTGAGCTGCATCAAAGCATTTCTTTCTATGGGATTCCCTACTTACAAAAAACCATAAATTAGCACTTTCCAATTTCACATTTATAAAGCAGCAAATATTACTTCAGTATTGAAAGTTTACACTATATTTAGTAGAGGTTGTGTCTAGCAACTAAAGACATGGCTTTAAAGCTATTTCATTTTAGTTAAGGTAGTTGGGAGTATACATAGGCATTTAAAGTCAATAACTAATAAATATTTTAAATGGTAACCATTTACCATTTTAAATGTAGCACTATTTAAACATGTAAAAATAAGGGACTACATCAAAAATTAAGGGTTTTTCTTGCTAGGACTCACACAAGAAGCCCATGCCTTTTTTCCATAAATTTGATTTGGTCACCGTTTTGAAAATCTAGTAGTGAATATCAGTACTAGGTTTTGTTAGGTCCTAATTAACCCAAATCTCTCAGCTCATCCACCTTACTGAAGACTACAACTTCATGTTCCAATATCTTTGTCAGTCTCCCAGTCACCACACACTACCATTGCCTTCTGTCTGCTGCCTTCTAGCTATGTCTAACACCATTCTTCATAATCTACCATCATTCTTCAGCATTTTGCATAGCAGGCAGGAAGTAGTATTCATAATTCAAATGTATGTGTAGGGAAGGATAACGAAGAGATTAATTGTCTGCCTACAATCACTGTTTGGAATTAAGTCTTGCACTCAGATTGGCTGTGCTTGATTTCTAAAGACCTAAGACGTTCACAAGATGTGTCCATACTCAAATATGGTGAACACAGGTCTATTTACTGTAAGTCATATTTTGAAGCAATTTGTGTAGGGCTTCACAGGTCTTTTCAGACAAGTATCTTTTTTAAATACGTGGAAGTCCAAACCTTGATTTCTCTGTGTTTGATGGTGTCCGAAGAAAGGCTAGGAGGGCAGGATTTTCGCCAAGGTGGTAGAATTCACAAAGAATTGAAGACAGGATTTTAAAATGGGTGTCTGACACTTTTTTGGGGGAATTTAATGTCTTCACACAACTCTACAGCTGTTGGGGAATGGTTCCTGGGTCTTGGAATTCATTGGAAAAACTTATGTGAGACTCAGTTGCCATGAGTTAGCCAGAGTAGGCCACAGAGATGTGCGAATCGTCCTGATAAGGAAGTTCATCAAGTCTTTGAAGATAAGAAGTGCGAGCCTGGCCAGGCGCCTAGCCAGGGCATCCTATCTTTGAGGTTAAGAAATGCAATCCTGGTTAAGACATCCTGTCCTGAAGATAAGAAGTAAACAACTGTTGCAGAATTATCCCGTCCGAGAACAATGAAGAACCCTGTGTTTGAAACTGCAAATAGGAGGAGTATGATAATGTAACCCTCAGAGCTTAGCCAGTAGATAAGTGACTAGTAGGCATAATTTTCTGTAACACTATAAAACTGTGATCGCGCCACAATAAAGTTGAAGCTTGTTTTACCACTCATATTGAGTCGACTGCTCGTTTCCCTCGCTCGTCGCATACAGCCACTTGAAACTACTTCTCTGGCCTTAGGGCTACATGGTAGATGTTGGTTACTGAAGCCATGTCACTGCAGGCTAATCAGTTATCTCTTCCAATCCACCTCTTTCCATCACAGTTCTGAATAAAGTCTTTTATCTCAAGTGCTGAGGAGTGATCCCAACCTGCTGGTGATGATCTATATCATTATACGATTAATTCTTTGATTCCTCTGTGGCAATCCTAATATTATAGACACATTTTCTCCCTTTTCCTCCATCCAATGCCAGGATTGAGGGATGGCTACAGAGTCTAAGGCTTTAAGGAAACTGTCACTTTGTTTATAAAATACAAATTATTTTCAGTCTTGTGTTTATTGATTTTGGATTATAAATAGCTTAAAGATAGTGATATCAGTATAACATTTCTTTATTAAAAAATACTTTATTGTTTAATCTTAAATATGGAATAAACATAGTTACAGTTCGGTGGATATCTCTCTTTGGAGATTATCACTACTCTTTGAGAGGTCCTAATCCAACAGGGTCTATGTTGATGCCAGCAAAGGGCTATTTGCAATCCTAATTTTACATGGACTGTGGTGGACACTAAAGTAACTATTTCCATGCAGGAAAGAGATCATAGAGATGTAACAAGACTTCTAGAAACATGGCTACTCAGCGGTAGTAAAAAAGTAAATTCAGTATTATACATTTTCAGGAAACCATTAGAAAGCAAGTAAACCACTCTGCATACATTTGTTGTGTGTTTGTTTCTTTAACGCTACATCTAGTTCTGATTTTTCCACCTCTCTATTTTAAGAAATGGGATGTAGCCACATTCCTAGGGAATTCCATGTAGGGAATGGGGGGCATTAAGTCACATTAGGTTCTTCGGTCTGAACAGAAGAATTGTGATTTTTTCCTTGGTACTTAATGCTTAAAGTGTCCTAACCTGTGGCTAGAATTCTTGTAGAGCTTTTTTAAATAATCATGAATTTATTCACAAAAGTCCTTGCTGAAGTTCTTTTCTATCTCCATACATTACTCTCTTTTGTTTTGCCTGTTTAAAAAAGGGCTGAGGGGGGATATTTGTGTTTCTGTTCTTCTGTTTCCAACAATTTTAATAGGTATGTTTTTTGATTTATATTGACCTTTTTAGAAAGTTGCCTGATTCAATGCTGACATGCTCTAGAAATTACAGAATTCTGAATTTAATTTCATCATACTGCATGTCTAGTAGAGAAATATTCTTTTCTAGGCAGTTAACCTTTACTATCGCTTTTCTGACTGAATCATCAGCAATTATTTTTTCCCTGAGGAGTGTTTTCATGGCTTTCCAGAGATTTATGGGTAACCATCCTTAGGTAACACAGGCACAGAAAGGGTTTTAGTTCTAATTTTTTAAAAATAGTAAAGGTGTGCGTCACCTAGGAACAAGTTAATGAACCTCCACGAGTTGGTATATGAGCTGGTCATCGTCTGCAGTGGTAGGTAGCATGGTGTGAGCCATAGGAAAATGAAGGAACACTTTGCAGTCCAGCTTTGTTCTGTGGATCCGTGTTGGTAATTAGGAAGAAGCTGTTTTCAAGTATGTTCTGCATGCAGCTGAAAAACTGGTATAATTCCTCCTTTTGCCACATATGTCACAATGACTTATCTTCTTTCATGAAATTAAGCATCTATGAGCCATGTCTTCTGAGTCCTCAGGGAACAACTTGTCTGCGATGGCAGGGGGGTGTAGTGATAATGCTTTTTTTGGATGAGGTTATAATTCTCATTCTGGTTGGAGGCCCAGCTAGATACTGACTTATAAAATTTGTGGCATTATTATCAAGACATATATTCCGTAGCTGGAGGACAGTAATTCTGGATCATAAAGCCTCGAAGAGCATTTAATCCAGCTGTGTTAGACAAGAATGGGATTTGTTGGCAAAAAACTAGTAATCCCCTTTTTTCCAGCCTCTGATTCATTGCAGAAAAAAGAAGAAAATCTGGGTTTTGACTCATGAGCCCTGACAAATCTCACTGTTGAGGTTTAAGATGTTACCCGGCTTTCTCTCCAGTCTCACTGTCAGAGGTTACCAGCCCTCTAACGTGGCCTGCAAGGGAACCTGCACCTTCATCTGTTCTGCAGTTTCTGGGCAGATTTCAGTATCTTGTCTTAAGCCAGTGAGTATATGCTAAGACACCAGGTTCTTAACATGAGCAACTGGTTCATTTCCTCTGACTACCTTGCAGCAGCAACCTTCACCAAGAGGGCTAGGCAAGAAGCTAGGACTAATGTTACCTTGAATGACTAACAGAAAGATTTGATATAAGTCACCTGTCCAAGCTGTGTTTGTCACATGGCTTCTTTTTGCCTTTCTCAAGCATGCTTACAGGGTTTGCTGACATGAAGAAATAGAAAAGAAAAAAGTATAGAAACGAAAAAACAATGTTAAGCACTCAGCAAAAGTTTATCTCCTGTTTACAGACTTGACAAAAATTCAGGAGACCTGTTTGAGCTAGAAAGTTCATCTATCCCTAGTTGTGGTCCCTGTTAACCATTCAAATTGGAGGTGGGAAATAGGAAGAAAAAGCATAGTTTACCTTTACAGCGAGCAAAATCTGTCCCCTGTATGAAGTTCTGTTATGGTGAGCTGGTGATGCCAGCACAGCTGGAAGCTGGACGCAGCGCTTAGGCAGCCATCACACACACTAAGGACGGACATGTCACATTATCCATTATCAGATCATGAGATACAATCTATAAATGTTTCAAGAAATTTGCTTTTGTTGTTGCTGTAGTTACCCTGAATTAATAATAGACTCATAGAATCATTCAGGTTGGAATAGACCCTTGGGATCATCAAGTCCAAACATCTAAACTACTCTACAATGTTCTTCCCTACACCATATCCCCCAACACCACATCTAAGCGGCTCTTAAGCTCATCCAAGGATGGTGAATCAACCACCTCCCCGGGCAGCTTATTCCAATGCCTGACTACTCTTTCTGTAAAGAATTTCCTACTAATATCCACTATAACCTACCCTGATGCAGTATGAGTCCATTCCCTCTTGCTCTATCACTAATTGCTTGTGAGAAGAGACCATCACAAACCTCTCTACAGTGTCCTTTCAAGTAGTTTGCACGTAACTTGTCTTTGGATTTGTACATTCTTCCAAAATGTATAAATGACTCTTCTCCTTCATCCTTCCCAGAAGCAACAGCCGCATATTTTGATGTGCCGTTAGGAATCTGTGCCCTGCAGATTCGTGCAGTGAGACTCAGCCACTTGATGTCCAAGTCAATTATGAAATAGGATTTGGGGCCCTGCTTCTGTAGCTGCTTATGGAAGTGTTTACCTGAAATGCTTCATTATTTAGCACTGTAATTATTCAATATTTGTATTTGTAATCCTGATGTAAATGAACATCATATTATTTGAATATCTGTTAAGGCGTGGCATATGTTAAAGCATAACCGAATAAATTTCAAGAGCCTGATCCAAGATTGAGTGACATTTTAGATATTTTTGGAGAGTTTGGTCAGGACTCAATTGAATAATATTGCCTGGTTTTGCTAGCTGCAAGAAATGCAATTTTTGAAAACTGATGGATATTAAGCATTTGAGGCCTGTATGATAAATATCATACATGTTTGTCCTTTGTGACATTAGTATTTGTAACTTCAAAATCCAATTTTTTTGTAAGACACCTAGAACAACCTCATAGTGAGTTAGATTGAATACAGCTTTACCTTCTTATCTAGTGGCATAGTTCTTAGGCTGTAGGTATTTAAAATTGATGTCAGAGTACCTATAAGGAAAAACAGGTACAATAAAGCAAAATAAACCACCTGATGTTAATGACAATGACAGACTAAAGGCAAGGTAGATTATATGACAGAATTTTCAGAAATATGGTTATATAAATTTTGTGCAATTTCGCTTCTCTTCCAACTCATTTGTTGAACCAGCTGTTTAAATTTAAGAACTAACCCCTGATTAGGTCACAGCCAAATACACACTGACACAAATAAGGTTAAAAAATACAGTCCACAGTTTATAAACCTTTTGGGGCAACATTTTCCTTTTTAACCTTATGTTTTCCTGGTCCAGAGTGAATTTTACATCCATGCATCCTTGCTGGGTACAATGAGCCCAACTTTCACGCATACAAAAAATATAAAAAAATAACCGAAATTTTTTTTATATCCAGATTTTGAGGTGATATAACAATCAAGATAGTAAAAATCTTGAGGTAAAAATTGTTAATATTTTGTCCCCAGAATTTGAGCAGGAAGGAATGTTTGTTACCTTAGAAATATTAGTATTTTTGTTGAATAACTAACAAGATGGTTATCATGACTTTGTGATGGTACTTAGTGGCAAGAGAAAACAAAAATAATAACCAGTAATTTAATTCAGAGACCTCTTTATTCAATATTTTTTATTTGTCATTAAATGTTTTAAGGGAATGGTACAAGTAAATGGCTGGGACTCCCCACTGGTTTCATCAATAAAATAAAGCCAGAAATGAGAAGAAATTAAACTCTCTTTCACCCTTGGCCTCTGAAAATTCGCTTTCTGTTTGCAAAGCACTTGCGTTCCTTTTGTTGGTGTCACTTAGTGTTGAACAGGTAAGGTATCAGCCTCTGTATAAGGCAAGGCTGTAATGCATCTCTGTCTCACTAGAACATGATAAAGTCTAGGTAGCTGTGCAATGCGAGCTGAGAGATCACCAGGGTTTCCACATTTTCCAGTCTGTATTGCTGCTCTCAGCACATCTGCAATGTGTTATCTAGAAAACACAAAGTAAATTTGTTTCTAAAATACTGCAAAGGAACAACACAAAATAAAGAAATCGTTTTAAGTACTAGGGAAATAACTAGTTTTAATGTTTAATGCAATAGACTTTATATAATTTTGTTATAATTATTTACTTGACCTTTTTTCTGTCTGGTTCATCATGTATCATTAAAAGCTTTTAACAAGAGCCAAACAGAACTGTCTGTATCTGCCCACTGTTTACATAAATAGCATGCCTGGGAATAATAAACTACAAGCTTTCTTTAAAAGAGTTGTAAATGGATAAATAGCAGAGGCAGGATTTTCTATTAAGCAGCTCTTAGGATCCTTGCAGAAGCCTTGCTTTGCATGCAACTTTAGTCTCAGTGCGTAAGGGAACCTTTTACAAAACTCTCATGCAGTATGATCTCTTCAGGTTGTTATTTCTCAGCCGTGTGCAACTACTTATCTTACTTGAGGTCATACATCCAGTCTAAGGGTCATTTAGGATTTTGAAATAGCTTCATGCCACTATCCAGCAGCATATAAAGTAATTATGGCTAATCTTTTTTGTACTGCACCATCCCTCCACCATTCAGCAGCTGCACGCAGTATGAAATATGTCTACCCTAAGTACAAGGAGTTTCCCCTTTTTTCATCCTGAAAGAAGTGCTAAATATGTAGCTGACTAAATGTTTGCAACTGAGGATACAAAGAGTGCTTTTAAATAGCAGTAAGAACTCCTGCCAAACACTCACAAAAAATGACCTTAATTCTGGTAGGACCTTTAAGCATGGAGCTAATATTGCAGCATATATTTTGAATTCAGTGCTTCAGTCTTTTTTTATGGAGTCCTCTATTTATTTTTAAAAGAAATCTTTGTATTTTGATATGTTGTATCTGCTTTTCATTTATGGTATGTCCTTAAAGCTGCTGTGTGAGGAGAGAACGCATTAAAGCACATTGGCCCAGCAAAGGAATGCTCATTTAAGTAAGGGATGGGAATGTTGTCCTTTGGAGAAAGAGGATATAACGGTCAAGCAGCTTTGACCCAAATAGTGAGCAGTGCAGAGCACTAACAACCCTCCCCTGGGACTGTGCATGTTGGAAGCTGGCCCTGCATCACAAAGTGCAGAGTTCCGTGATAACGTGCAAAAACGGTTAAAGGATCCAATAAATTGAAAAGCAATTATGGGCTTGCTGAGACCATCTACAGGCGAAGAGGAACTGATAATGGAGGTGGGAAGTGGATGGGGGGCTGAGTGCCACTGTGTCTGGAAGGTCTGCTTCGGAGGAGAAGTGCAAAGAGCACCTGAATTGCTTGTTTGCAAAACATTTGTATGGATAACTCTTCTGGTGGCCACAAACACTTAGGAAACAGTATATGTATATATACTTTTATATATATTTTTGTTGTCCCTTACCCCCACGTCCCTTTGGTGTTTATACAGCTCAAATTGTGGTAATTAATTCAGTGAAGAATGCCAGTGGATCACACATTTACACATCTGGCTACTTCAAAACTTACAGAGTGTATGCTTATGTAGTTTGTTTAAGACAGATGGAAAAAAGAGTGCACTTAATGTTAAATAAGTAAATCCAGTTGAGGGCTCCTGTGGTTATTACAGCGTGACTTCAGGTCAGGGAAGCTTTGGCAGTGCTATTCAGTTTGCCTACCACGTATTTGAAACAGACTCTTAAAAAAGTAGATTTGATATCTACCCCCGAGAAGTGACACTTGCTCTGGCTTGTGACCTTACTGGGATCCTGCCTTGCCTTGCAGGGAAACCCGGAAACTGCAGGATGCTGGAAGCACCAGCACCCAGACTCCCAGCAGCCGCAGCTCTCTCTGGGAAAGGGAGAACCAGCAGCCTACTGCAGGGAATCTTCATTTCAATTTATCATAACAGAAAACGGCCTCAGATAAGGTGCTGGTTGAGGAGCAGATCAAGTAGCCCAGCCTGAGGATATAGAGCATCTTCCAGCAGGGAAGGACGGCCGGCAAGGGGCAGTGGTTGTCCCTGCTCTGCTCTGCAGGACCCTGTTCTGCCTGGGAGCATCTCAGAGCCAAATATCCTTTCTGCAGGGATTTTTAGGATGTCAGAAAAATACACCTGTCTGCTTGTTCATTCAGTCATCCTGAGCAGGGCAATTGAAGGGCCCATTAAAAAAGGTTTATTGGTTTAATGGGTAAGTGCTGTGCTTTCCCAGCTGGGGCTAGTTGATAGCTTATGGGAATGGAGCCTGAGGCTGCACAAGGGCATGGTGTAGAAAGGTGCCCCTGGGTGCAGGAAAAAGGAAGCGATGGTCCCCACAGTGATGTCTACTGGAGAAGAATGAATCGTGCATTTAGAAACTGGCAGCAAAGAAAGAGACAAATTAAAAGACACTAAATTAAATTGTCAGAATAATGACAGCGTACTAAAAGGAGAAACATCCACCATCTCTCTTTATGCATATATCCTGGAGAATTGTGTCTGTGAGAGGAAACTTACATTAAAGCTTTATTGTGGAAATGTCCAACTCAAATTTACGAGATCTTAAAATGGGATCTGTGCGATGAATCGGTCAGATTTACATTTATTTACTGTAAATGGAAAACAATGTGAAGGGGACATAAAACAATATATATCTGAGAAGGGAAAAATACAGAGGGAAAGTAGTTGTATTCTAGGGAGCAATGATAAAGCACACAAGAATGGCTAAATGACTGCGACATTACATTTAGTGGACTTGGCTGGGACCCAGCAGGTTTCACTCAGTCCTGGCCTCTGCGGCATATTTCTGCATGATCAGCGGTAACCTGCTCTGGCCTAAACCTTTGAAGATAACACCCATTTGGGTGTTTGGCTGCCCTGAAATCAGCTCCTAGCTGAACAGAAATTTGATATTTTCTTTCTGTCTGCCTCATTTCTCAGGAAACTGAGGATGATACTGGGACAGAACCTCCATCGGCTTAAGTTCAAACCCTTTGAGGCAGAGCTCTCCATTGCAGCATGTTTCGTGCAGGAGTGAATTCAGGGTGCTCCACTGCCAGCCAGGTCTTCCTACCACTGTTTAAAGAATAAAAACTTTTTGTCATTGTGCTGCAATCATACAGTTGGTTAACATGTGACCATATCAATACTAAAGACATTGTCAAGCCTTTTACTTCTGTAGCCTTAGTGTATCTTTTCTTCTTAACACCTTTGTGTCATCGGAATTGCCCCATTGAGCTTTTGCTCACTCTTACCATTCAACTTACTGACACAATAAAAGTCAGACAAAAGTCTTGTTAACATTTGACTGCTATTGGAACCTTTAACATTTCAAGTATCTGCATCAATTTCAATTGACTATTACTATAAATTCTTAAATTGAATTTTGCTACATGTGCTGGATTGAGTCCTGTTATCTTTACACTTCAGTATCAAATAAATAGGGTTATATGTACTATAGTCTTTTTAGTATTACCATTACAATATATATCTGTTGCTACAGACCAGACAAAGCACAGCCACTCTGCAGTAGAAAAATTTCCGTCACAGACTGGGAAGGAACCCAGCTGTAAAGTTTGCTGGTTCATGAATAAAGGGGCATATTTTCCCCAGGCACAAGTTGAGCTGGCCACCAGTAAGACGGTTTCAACATATACTAGCTGAGTGGCTGTCTTAAAAATCATGAATTTGAGAAGCAAGCTTAGATGAAGCAAAATCATTTTTATGGCAATATTACCATAAGAGAAAAATGGAAATGCCCAGCTCAGCCAAACTCCCTCAAGCACATTGTCTTGAAAATCCGAAGCCATACAGAAGAGGCAGTTTTAAAAATAAATTTATGCTTATGCCAGACTGTGTCCTTTAAAAACTTAATGCTTAGGGCAATTGTGAGGGGAGGAAGATTTTAATAAAAAAGTGGAGGGGGGAAACACAGGCTGTTAAATAAGCAATGAGATATGGCATTGTCTAGGAAAATTTATAGCTAGTAGCAAAGAAAGTAGGACAAGGAATATATTTCACTTTATGTCATCTAACTTCAGTCTCTTCACTGTTGTGTTTTGTTCCTAACCCGCCCAGTAGCTCCACTGCTCTCCATGACCAGGTCACGTACAGCAACTTTCCTCCACCCCTGAATACAAACTGCACCTGCATGGGGCTGTGGTACCCTTAGGTGATCCTGGTGATGTCAGCAACTCTGGATGAAAAGTCGTTTGAATAGACCACAGAGAGACATGCAGCTCTCCTATAAATGCCACATCTTCTGATCATTGAGGGTCCTCATCAACCCGGTCTACTCTAGATGTAATTGTCCGTTAGCGCTAAAATGTTAGTACTGACATATGTTTTGAAACCAGACTCAAAGATTCAGAATACCTTCTGCAACTTTGTGGGCTTCCTGAGAAAAAGTGAATTTTTTCAAAAGGAAGCATTTTTGAAAATCTGATACAACCAATTTCCTAAATCTCACATGCAAGTGCCTGAGTCGGCACACACTGAACACCCCAGAACTCCTCTATGGGTGCATGATCAGACTGAAAATAAGGAAAAAAGCCAGAATCTAATGGAATGCTGAGATTTGTGGGGAATCAATGCCTAACCGGTGCCAAGATGCCATTCATTTCTGTAGCCAGCCCCACTATATATGCCGTTCGTTGTCAAGGTTTCATACAAACAGAACCCTATTGCCATTCTTAGGGAAATATCTTTGGGGTAGCTGAAATTTTGGAGAAAGTCAATTGAAATATAACATCCCAACATCTATCTCTTCCTGACTTCCTAGTGTAACAATTACTCAAAAATGTGCATGTTGAAAACATCTAAATATTTTGGTAGCAGCAACTTTTTTTTGGCGACATTAATTTCTATATAGGCTGTAGGTACAGCGTATTCGTGGTAGTAATGTAAAACAGCAAAGATAAATGTGATAGTCTTAAAATTAGATCATGAAATATAATAATAGGTTTTCAGTATATCATCATAAAATAGGAACAATACCATCATGTAAATGAAATGACTATATTTGAACAGTTACATGAGCTCATGAGAGTATAATATAAGTAAAGGATATTTCAAACATCCCTATCTCTTAGGAAGGATGAAGCTGACTATAATCAGCTTTCTTTGGGAGCCTCGTTCAGTATTAGGTGGGGTTTTTTTAATAACATGAAAAGTACTATAGTAATAGTCCTGAATAAAGAAAATCAGCCAATGCTAAGAGTTCTGTTGCAGCTAAAGCTGATCAAAAATCCTGGAATTACATCTTTCAAAAAACGCAAGCCTTTGAAAAACAAACAGGTAATCAACTTCCTGTACTGATGAAAGAAAAGCCAAAAGAGGTTTTTTCTTTAAGTGACAGAATTCCCAGAAATGTTGATTTCAGTTCATTGGCTGCTGCTCACCAATCACCAGGGCATTTGTTTTTAAATATTTAAGGTTTTTCTTTCTTTTTTGCAAAATTAAAATTCTCTCATTGAAGCATTCAGCCTTGCATAAACTGCATTTGTAGGAGAAGAGGAAAAGATGGATGACACCTAACCAACCAACTCTAATTTGCGATACCTAGTTGTGTTTTACTAATGACTATAGATAGAGAAAATAGCATCATAATGGGACATAATTTATTACAGTATTATCTACACATGGAATTCTTTGGAGTATCAGGGCTTCTGTGGGTGACTGTATATGAATTTAAGAGAAAGCAAGCTGTGAAGAGTAGTTCTTAATCTACTTTTCTTTCTGATCCTTATTTTAGAAAGGCCAGATAAATAAAATCCATGGAATGGCCAGAAATATAAAATTTATGGAATGTTGAAAGAAGCACTGCAGTTGTTGTAAAGGCCATTCTACCTCTTACTGACAAAAGCCAAATCCAATCTGACATAAAAGCAAAATATTATTCTCATTTTTTTCCTGCTAAAATGCATCACCCTTTGTTCAAATTTTGCAAAAGATTCAGACTTTGACTATTAGTCTTGTTCTTGGTTAGGACAACTGTTGGTTAGAATAAGAATAGTTAATGCCATCCTAATTAATCACTTTCCTAACACATAACGGTTTTCTTTTAGGAGGCCATAAAAGCTAGGTTTTTAAGAATTTATGACCAGAAAATACCAAGGTAAGTTTTCTTTGAGGAGGAGATCTCTATGATAAGAAGCAATAGAAAAAATAATTATCAAACACAGTACCTGAAAATTAAAGTGGTGTTGAGTGCACACTGGGGACAAAAAAGACCTCTAATCTCATCACCTGAAAGCCACATCTCAGCGTTTTGTCAGTATGTGGCTACTTATACGGGGATGAGTAGATGTTCTGCACAGCACACGTATGTGCTTTGCTTGTTGGGAGCCACATGTGCAGGCTACCCAGTTTTGTTTGCTTGTTTTGAAAAAAATAGGTGATTAGGAACTCTACCAACCTAAGACATTACCTAAAGTAGTAGGTATTGGAAAAACATGGTTTATCAAGGTACTAGCAGATAGACACCAAACATTATCAGTTGCTTTAGAAAAAATGATATTCCAGGTTTAAAAACAATAAAAAGAGTGGCATACAGCCTTGTTTTCTGGGCTCTTTCTAATTGAAAAGTACCCACAGTAAAATGTTTACATCAATATAAGCAAAGAGCAAAATATCACATGTAACAAATTGTACCTAGCAGGAAAAAGACAACATTGCTCTTTTCCAAAAGTTTCTCTCTCCCAAGATGCGTGCATGTTTTCATTCTCCTCCAAGCAGCAAAGGATAATATTTCTTTGGGTTTTTTCATTAGAACACTACAAACCTACATTTATCTTCACCAAACACCTCTCATTCGAAAACTGCTGAGGAAATGAGAGATCCCACAGCCCTTTAGCTGCCTAACAAAGCAGCGTACGAAGCCACGGCTTTAATACCATAAACACAGCTCGCTACAGAGTTAGCTTGGGAGCAGATGCTGCAGCTGCACGATAATTTTCCACAGCTTGGCATAAGGGTGTTAAATTGTTATTAAAAGGCTGAAAAGGGTTGGTAAAATACTGCAGGATGAGACAACCACATGATATACAAGTATTTAATTAGTATTTAGCATGATAGGAATAGCATGTTAAATGCCATCTAGCCTACCCGTAGCATACCAAGCTAGTATTTAAAATGATTTAATTGTCACCTGTCTGCAGTGCCTCTTTTTTCCTTTTGTTCATATATACCTACAGCCTTTTACAAATCAACATATTGCTACAGCTAGGATGGCTGCTTGACTTGTTTTTAAGACATTCAGCAGTAATCATACCTACAGCATTTTTGATAAATAAACACCTGTTATCACTCAAAAGGCAAAAAAAATATACCCCTGTTACTTATGAAACCGGTTCATCAAATCTGAGTGACAAATATTCCCCTGCAAATCCGCACCTGATGGCTTGTGCCAGTGTAAGCTGATGTAGCATCTCCATTTTTCCTGACCTTTCTTGACTTTCCTTGACTTTTCCTGACGTGGTTGCGAGCTATGAATAGTAAACTGCTGAAGACATAGTTTGCTCTGTGCTGATATAAGGAACCTTTTGCAGAATGTCTTTGCATTGAATCATTTACTTTGCAGCAAAAAAACCTAACACAACAGGACACAGCTTAGACAATAGCTTTTAACCAAAACAACAAGATCTGGGCTTTTTCAGATCCCTAAAGCAAAGTTCATCAGATCAGATAGGTGAACTTTGGGTCTGATATATCATAAGCCATATCTGCCTTTTCCTACATCCCTTTTAAAAATCTTGGGTTTGTAGGTAAATGGTTAGTTTCATTAGTAAAAGAGGTTCGTATTTGTAAAAGAAACCTTTTAGGCATTACTGCTCAGCCTGGTTCCTTATGATGTTTTGCTTGGTATGATTTTACTAGCTGTTCCCCTCGGCTAGCTCTGAGCATCAGTCAGAAGATAAAGCAGATTTTGCCCAACCTGCCTCTCTCAGAACTGAACACAAAGCTTATGAAAAATCAATGGTTGCCTTTTCCGCTCATCTCAGTGGGCTGTGGCTCTCCCTCTCAGTGCTCGTGTTTAATGAATGCCATTAGTATTTATATGTACCAAGAGAAGGCTATGCCTCGCAAGCTTTCTGCATTCCAGTATATTAAGTGACAGAATAAGCAATAGCCCTCTTAATAGCATTTTCCCTAAATTCATTCTTCACCTAATACAGATTTTTCTGTTCAAATGAGGTTTTATGGAGGAATACACTTAGACGGAGAATAAAATGCCTAGTGGATAGAAAGTCAAGTTTGCCTTCAGAAGCATGAGCTCTCATTCCCAGTGGTGAGGGTGTCTGCTGAACTTCATCTCACTGGGCACCTCTTCCCCTGTCTCTAAAATGGAGATGTTGTATATGTTCCTCCCCTGCAGAATGTTCAGACATGATGCTATAGGGATGGTACTCTTTGCTTATATGCACCAGACCTTGTTATCTTCTTAATGTCATATATCATCACTATGGTCGGTGACCATGTTTACATTATTCATATTCATTGCTCAAAAATCTTCCCACCTTTTTGTCTTTTCTCTCTCAGTACTTTTTATTTGTAATCACAGCGATTTTGTTGAGGCAATGGGGGGTGGTTCCCCAATAGCAACAGTTGACTAATAAGTTGGAAATTTGACTAATACCCTTCAGAAAGCCTCTTCTGTGTCTATATTGCATTGTCTATCCATCTTACCTAATTAAAGAGCCCCTTGGGAAAGACAGACAAGTCTTCTGCTTGTGCTCTGCAGAACTGAACAAAGTTGGAGAGCTCAAGAAATGTGAAATGGCCACCACCAAAGCAGTACTTCTTAGGAGATTTTTCTTGGTGAATTTGTACCTCAGTTATGTTCACTGTATCAGTGAGCTGAAAAGTCTGTATGGCACGTGTATGCCACGTAACTTCCTGAAACGTATGGCATTTCTTCATTTTGTGATGAGGCCCAGTTAAAACAAAAGAGAAGAAGTCAGGAACTACAACTGTTTGCTCCAATCAGCACCTGGATAAATACCTCTGGCGTTGTGTACGCAAGAGCTAAAAACAGCTTCACCTTGTTGTCCTGATGATTAATTCTTGCGCTCTCTGCATGCAGCCCCTGAGATGGTTGGTGTCAGTGGAGTAAGCCTTGTTACTTAACCCAATAAATCACTGTTATCTTTACAGAGGAACAGCAGTTTGTACCAGTCGCCTCTCTGGCCAGTGCAGCACAGTGAGCAATTTTCTGCGTGCCACGCTGTGTTGGACCAGACCAGTGTGATAATTGGAAGTAATAACTGCAGTGTCACCCGACCCTGTGAATCCTGTTTTCTTCTTCTAGCTCTGCAGCTCAGGTCTCTTATTATCAGAGAATCCGCAAAAGCAAGACAGTAGGGGGTCACTGCCCAGAATTAAAAGTGAGCTACCAGTGTTGTAACTGAGTAAATAACACTCAACAAACCGATGAGCTGAATCTTAAATGTTTTGCTCATTTTTCTGTTTTCAGAGCTTAGATATTTGCATATAATCTCAATGAATATCTTCACAGTTCATAAATCAAAAAGACACTCCTAAACTAGAGCTCATGAAAAATAACTGCATTTTAAGTGAAGTGTTCAATGTCATTTGATGGAAACTTTTTAACCATTTTTCATTTTCTACACAAGTGACAAAAATAATTTTCCTTGTTTGGATTTCAATTTCTTTTGTCTTTTCTCCCTGCCCCCTCTATTTTCTACACTTAGAAAACATAGATGTTAAGGGAAAGGAGGAAGAAAGGAAAAAAGTAAAATGTTCCCTTTGTTGGTTACTCTTGGCAAAAGCACGCAATCAATTATTCATTTTTTGTTTATGACTTAAAAAAAATAAATAGAAGAAATGATGAAGCCCAAACTAGCTGAAGCTCTGAGATCGTGAACAAAAGACCTTACAAGAAAAAACAAAACAAAAAAGAGAGAAAGAAAACTCAAGTAGAAGTGGATAAAAAAAGACTTTGTATCTAAGTATCCTGCTTTGCCTACTGCATCCTGCAAGCCAGGTCTTTTCCTGCAGTCCTGCTCGCTGTCCACCAGGTTTCTGTGGCTTGTTAGGCTGCAGCAAACTCCATGTCACTACCGCTAAGGATCTCTGCGGAAAGCATTTCCCTTCTGATGTTCCCTCTGCGACCTGGTATTCTCACTCCTCTCCTGATGACCGCTTTTCCTGAGGGCACGGCTGCACGCGACTGATTGCTTTCAGAGGGGAGGTGATCTCCCTTCCCTCTCTAAGAAAGTCAGGCCACGTGAATTCAGTAGATTCTTGAATACCACGGAAAGGCAAAACAATCATTTCATTTAGTTGATTTCATTTGTATTTTTTTATTTTTTTAACATAGTATTCTAGTTAAAAGCTTTTCTAAGAGATGTAGATGTGTTGTGTTCTGTTATGACACATGAGAGTTTTATGACTGCTTTCTTTTCCTTGTAGATATAGTTCTTTTCCGTATTTCAGTTGTTTCAGTAATTATTCAAAATAAAGTGGAATGTCTTGAGACATATATTATAAGCAGATTGAAGGATTTAATTTCAGTGAAAAGCCACTTTTGTGCTGTAAATGTGTCTTATGCCTTTGAAATTCCCTGACATGTTCAGGAAGGTTTTTTCAAGATTTTCAACTCATTTATACTCTGACCTAAAACCATCGGAGTTGATGGAAATCTTTGCATTGATGTTAATGTGCTCCGAGTCAGGATCAGACTCCATCTCAGTTGTACCAACATTGTGCAGTGCTTAAATAAATGGAGACACTCTAATATGCAGGGAGACACCTGCAAGGTCCCAGGACAGCAATAAGGGTCTTAATATCAAAAAGGAATAATGTTTCAGCACCAGCTTTCTCAAATTAACTCTTTAACAATTATCCCAGATATGGGATATATTGTGTCTCTCAAAGTGCTAGGTTTTTTCAGTTTAGTGCTTACACACTCTCTATATGTATAGTTCTCAAGGCTTTTTATTTTTATCAAGCAGCTGTATGCATCAGAAAGGGAAGCAGAGGAAATGTTTCATTCAGTCTGTTTTCTGCTATGTGTTATACCAATTTTCCTTTGCTGAATAAAGTCCTCAACTATAATATGAAAGAAATTAATCTCACGAAAAAGAGTGAAAATAATTGCAGTGAGTAAATTTAAATATGTCCTTTATGTTTTTGTATGATAAGAGTCTCACAGGCCTTGCCTTTCCATTCAGTCAGGCATTCACCAAAATGGTGTTCTAGAAACTCATAACCAGTAAAGACAGCATGAACTACTCCATCACTAGGAAAATGTAAATCTGGGTCTCTGGTTTTGAAATGGCTTCTACCCACTCAAGTAGCAAATAGATTCATTTATAGAAACCTCAGCTGCCACAGAATCTTCCAGGGTGGTGCTCTGTGATGTGCCAGGCACCAGAGAGCCCTGCTGTTCAGTGTGAGTCCAGTACACAGCAGCATGCAGGCAAGATCACCTGTCTTATGAACATCCCTCTCTGTAAGCCCATGAGAGGGACCATCTCACAGAGTTAAATGTCCAGGATACAGTAATAGCTACTAAGTCTGAGATCTTCTTGAAAAACTTCTATACTGTTCATCGTCATTACAGAAATTCCAACCCTACACATCCAAAACACAATATATTCTCTTTCTGCTATTTTCTCTTCCCTACCTCCACATACATTGTTTTTTCATTATAACAAATTCCATTGTTTCTACTGGAAAATATGCTCAGGTACATGAATCATGGTCACTGTTTATACAAGATTGCTTTCCTATTTGCATATTAATAATGATGCTGAGAAATAAGGAGCCATTAAAGCCAACTCTAAATGAAAACACTTCAAAATTATAAGCAACACATTTTTATTTCATTAACAGTGCACAGTACTTAGCAAGCAATGTGGGTAAATAAGAACTTTGGATTAACAGCCTTGCTGATAACTTACTCTGATACCTCCCTCCACCAGGAACGCTGAATCAATATAGTGAGTTAATTACCTCTTGACTGCAGACGATTGTTTTGAAAAGGAACTTTGGACTAGTCAACATTTTCCTGATTTTGTTTTCCAGCAAATGCTTTCCAGTAATTGTCAGTGACAGAGCTTAAGAAGCAAGCATACTTCACTGCTAAGCTTTCCATAGAAAAACAATAAGTATCTGGTCGTTTTGATTTCAGTTCAGCCTGTCAAAGAGAAATGTGAGCTGAAAGCCACAAAATGCTACACAGTAAGAAAAAAAAAGAGACCACTTATAACAGTGAAAAATATGTGGATTAAATAGTACCTAAAGTACAATTATAGTCTGAGAAGTGATTTTGTGAAAAGTCATGATCTGACTGAAGAATTCCGCTATTCAGACTCATTCAGTCCTGTCCTTAGACCAAAGGTACATGTAATTTTTGCATCACTTTAAGTATATGTTTTTTCCTGTCATATAACTCAATAAATATACTCAGTATTTTAATATGAATGCATTTACACTGATAAAAATCGATAAATATACCTAAGCAGTGTCAATTGAAGCCCTAATATTTTCCTGCTACTATACCTACCATTGCATACATAAATATTTTCATACTATGTTATATATAGTTTATAAATTTTGATAACTTAAGTGACACAAAAACCCCCATCAAATCTAATGTAAATATTATGGCTATGAGAGAGGGTTATAGATTTTATCATAAGATATCAGCAGTATCAGCAGAAATACTGTCTCATACCCCTTCTTCTCAGTTACAGCCAGGTCTTTACGCATAGCTGAAGACAACTGAGAGGAGAGCAAAGGCAATGCAAGCGTGTGGTTGAGAACCTGCAGGTTTCATATGGTGTGAGTCAGCAGAGAAATATCCAGCTCACGCTTGTTCTCAAGCAGAGAAGCCATGTCAAAACTGAGTACATGGTACTTCCACTGAACTGGGTAGAGCTCCTTGTGCTTCTGTGGCTAGGCATACCCACAAGTATTTGCTAGAACTGCAATCTGAAATTCAGCAAAGTAACTTCATAGTGTGGGTGAATGGAGGGGTATGTATATGTGTGTATGGGTAGAGGAGAGGCAGATGGACAGTCATTCTGAGCACGCTCACTTTGGAAAGTATTTAAAAGTGGTTAACTCCAGATATTCCAACGTATTCGAGTCTCATAAAGTGCTCGAGCTCTGATGCTCAACAAAATCAACTGTTTTGTAATTGCACACTTTGTAGTTGCCTAAAAAAATAATCAAAATCAAAGTATTCTCTAGGCTGTGTAGCTCTCTTAATGAGCAAGGACTGCCCTGGAATATTTTCAGTATTCATTTTTACCTGTCCATGTAAGCCTTGCTCCACATGTTCAACTTATGCAGGTCAGTAATGCCTTCTGCTGGGCTTGGTTAATGCGCGTGAGATATTTGACTTACTCACCTAATAATATACTAGCTGTCCCTTGTGGCATGAAAGAAAAATATCAGATGAGTCATCCCAAGCCCCTAGTGCATTTGTGATACCATAGGGCATCTGGGACATCCGCATGGCAGCTGTGACACAGGACCTGCAGGAGACCTGTGCTCTTCTGGTGTGGCAGCTGGTGGACAGGCAGGACACCTGAGGGCATTGCAAGGGCTCTGAAGACTTATGTGTGTGCAATTGGATTGAACCTTCTGTATCTGGATAATTTAAATGTTGGATCAAATGAGAAGGACCAATCTCCTGTTCTCTTAACATCATCTTTAAAACAAGCTCTCCATGCAAGCCTCAAACTGCTTTGGACAGAGTGAATTGGTATTATTGAATGTCTCCAAGGAGATGTAACTCAATATGTCTTGAATTTAAATATCAACTAGATCATTAAAAAAAGCTGATATCACTGAATGCAAATAAAGCTAGGGAGTAAAGTCATCATACTATTGAGCATATTAAACACAGTTATAAAGCTCCCGTTAACATGAGCAGAGTAAGTACAATTACTGGAATTTTTTTATATTGCGTAGACCGTCTATGTCTATGGCTCTCAATCTCATTTTTAACCAACAACCCAACACAGATGAGTTGGCTCAAGCTTAATTTGCTTGTAACTGATTCATCCGAGGAGTAGCTAAGGCAACCAACTAATTGCACATGCCAGGAGGCTAAATTAAACTTCCCAGAGATTCTCAAGTGATTTTAGGATCTTGAACTATCAGGTAACTACAACACTATTTTGTAAATAATATGTATGTTTTATCATAGCCACTCAGTGCATTCATAAGTTGACATTGTTATTTTTAACAACAATGACATTAAAATCGAGGATTGTTTCACAGCAGTTTCTATCTAAGATGTTGCAAAGACTTTTTAAAGTCTGGAATGGAAAGTGACTAAATTTGATTTCTCAATATTCCAATAAATGAAGAGACAGCTGAGATCATTGAATCCTACTGTACAAAAGCTGTTTTATTCTTTTGAGAAGGCAATTCAAATCTGGCATATATGTGGTGTGAAATACTCTCCAGTTTATCTGTAAAATATATGCAGGAGTCATGTCCTATCCAAAGCCTGGGAAGAGTAATTAGTGTGAGAAAATTACGCCTGGGTTCTAGCTACATTGAGGTTTTTGTATTCTGCTTACCCTTTCTTTTTGCTTTAAGAAATGCAAAGAAATCTTTTGAGTAGAAAAGCATCACCCATTTCAAGTATTAAAATTTCATCCTGCATCACCCTCATAATGGCTTTATTACACTGCCATCGCTACAGTATGACATTGGGCATGGGAGAGCAGGAATGAGCATCTGGCTTAGCTGAAGCTGCCTATCCCACCCTCCAGAGCTGCGCTGCAATGAGATGTGAGAGGGCAGTAGGCTACCTTCCTGTGCTAGCAGCTGGGGCACCTGGGGGTGCCAAGCAAGGCACTCGGCTCCCTGCGGAGTGCGGAATCATGGAATCATAGAATCATATGGGGTTGGAAGGGACCTCTGGAGATCATCTAGTCCATTCCCGCCCCCCCAGCCAGAGCGGGTCTATGTATAGCAGGTTGCACAGGAGCGTGTCCAGGAGGGCTTTGAATGTTTCCAAAGAAGGAGACTCCACCACCTCTCTGGGCACCCTGTTCCGGTGCTCGACAGCTCTCACAGTAAAGAAGTTCCTCCTTATGTTTAGGTGGAACTTCGTATACATGTGCAGGTGGAACTTCTTATACAAGAGGAAATATGCCCATTTCCTCTTGTCCTGTCACTGGGCACCACTGAAAAAAGACCAGCCCCAGCCTCCTGACACCCTCCCTTTAAGTATTTTTAAGCATTGATTAGATCCCCCCTAAGCCTTCTCAAGAAAAAAAAGACCCAAGTCTGTCAGCCTCTTCTCGTAGGAGAGATGCTCCAGGCCCTTAATCATCTTTGTGGCCCCTTTCTGTGCCCTCTCCAGCAGTTCCCCGTCCTTCTTGAACTGAGGGGCCCAAAACTGGACACAGTACTCCAGATGTGGTCTCACCAGGGCAGAGTAGAGGGGCAGGATAACCTCCCTCGACCACTCTTCTTGATGCACCCCAGGATGCCCTTTGCCTTCTTGGCCACAAGGGCATATTTCTGGCTCATGGTTATCGTGTTGTCCACCAGGACTACCAGGTCTTTCTCCTCAGAGCTCCTCTCCAGCAGGTCAGCCCGCAACCTGTGCTGGTGCAGGGGGTTATTCTTCCCCAGGGGCAGCACCCTACACTTGCCCTTGTTAAATATCATTAGGTTTCTCTCGGCCCAACTCCCCAGCATGTCCAGGTCTCACTGTATGGTGGCACAGCCTTCTGGGGTGTCAGCCACCCCTCCTATTTTTGCGTCATCAGCAAACTTGCTGAGGGTACATTCCATCGCTTTGTCCAGGTCATTGATGAATATATTGAAGAGGACTGGACCCAGTACTGACCTCTGGGGAACACCAGTTGTTACAGACTTCAAGCTGTAAGCTTGAAGCACTAGGCACCGACTCCTAGGGCACCTGGCGCTCTGTTCAGAGATATCCTTGACACAGCAGCCTTGCAAACTGCAAATGCTCCCAGCCATGCTCATACCTCCCTCCCATCTGTTCCCATGGCTGCCAAACCTTGGATGCAGTACAGTGCAAAGCACTTTTACTGCCTTTTCCTGCACCATTAACACAGGAGGGTGCACCTAGAGGGTGTGAGTCATCACACAGGGCATTTTGGCAGCAGCTCTTGAAGTCACAAATCTGCAGGCAATGTACTTCTAAACCAAGTACAGGTGATGCTACCTCTGAGATGTGAGTCCCCTTTTTCATTCACAGTGGTTGTGGCAAAGGTGTCTGAGCATGCCATTGCAGCCCTCCTTGGAAGCCTCCTTCAAGAGGACATTGTGGGCAGCTTTCCATGACCACGTAGACAGAGGGAAGTTAAATTTACCTGAAGTCAATTGGTGAAGTGCTTCAGACTTTCCAGTTTTGAACTGGCAAGCCATGGCAGTCCATCGCCATCCTGTGCTTCCTTCCCCTTGTTCTCATTCCACCCTAGTTCTTCTTCCTCAAATGGGTTACTCGCATCTCTCTGACATGGCTGCATTTCATCCTTGCACATTGGCCTTTATAGAAAAAAGGTCACCACAGATTGCCTCAGCTCTCTGCAGATTTAAAGCAATTTAGAAATGTGATCTTTTGAGAGCACTCTTGCCTCTTATCTGGACACAGTCCCAGACTAATGTAGTGACACATCTATAGCACTGAGGTGATTTGTGCCCAGGTACTTGAACTACACTGTGCAGCTATGCCCGTAGTCATATTGGGATACAGTGTCAATGCAAATACTGGCCCATTTTTTTCCTTTTCCTTTTCTTTCTTATTTTCTTTTTTCTTTGTTTCCCTTACTCTTCCTCTTTTTTCTTTTCTTGTTTTGTCACCTTCCCACTGTATTCATGGTTGTGACCGTGTAAATAAACTGTGTTGAGTTTATTATGTGTATGTACCACATCATTATATATAATGACAGCAGCATAATTATAGTACGACAACAGAAAACATTGGCTGTGTAGACAAGGCCATAATAGCAGCCTGCGTGATGGGAGTTAACCCACTCGTTCTCCTCCACCACCACGTCTAGGCCTTTTCTTGAGAGAAGAAGTTGTGCCTTATCAGTCATGTTCACCCTTTCCCAAAGAGAAACAACTAGTATCTCCTGTTAGCTAAATCAGACATTTAACTTAATTCAGGGATTTATCAGCATAAACAAAAATAATTTCAGCACTCTACGAACAGTAATGTAACTACTTTGGTCATCTCCACTATTGGATATGAGCTGCAATCTGGTTTTATTCCAGTTAAACCCTATGTGCTTTATAAAACCTTATCTGAGCTATGTTGGCCTCCAGAAGTTTGTGCAGGTGTTACACCCTATACATTCATGTAGCTCTAGCACGACTCTTAATTGGGTCTGCATATATTGCTGTCATTACAGGGATTAACACTTCAACAACAGCAGCAGTCCCAGCCCCTCTGACTCTCTCCAGAAGTTAACATCTATTCTTAACAGCTGGCAGACTATTGCTGCAGTACTCTATTATCTTATCTAACAGAAGATTTTATGGCTATAGTTAGTTTAATTGAGGAATGTCCTAAAAAAGGACTAATGACAATTTTAATTATCAATATAATAATTCACATACGGATAAAATTTTTAAAAGAAGGGAGAAAAAAGTTAATTGGAACTCAAAATTACTTCTGGCAGTGAAAATCCTTTAGCATTTCTTTGATATGTAGCTTGTATCTAGTCAGTGGCTGATATGTTCCATGAGTAGCTCTTTTTCTCCGAGTCATTTTGAAATTCTTGGTCACAAACGTGCTCACTTCCATTGGATAAGCATTTTTTTACTTCAGTTATCCTAGCAAGATGACATTAATTCCCAATGGAGGCAACTTGTTTACAGTATATTACAAAATCTGACTTCTAGATAAAAAAGTTTTACTTTGCCCTGTACCTGTGAGAAGTGTTCTCTTCAGAGGGAAAAAATAGCAGAAATTGGGCACATGTTTTTTACTGTGAGGAAGTAATTTTGCATTTTTATTAACAAATTTCAAAACAGATTGTTTCACAGTACCAATAGGATGATTCTAGTTGGAAAGGACTTCAGGATGTCTCCGGCTTCCTCCTGCTCCGGGTCAGCTCTGTGGTCTTGGGGCACTTCTTCACAGCATAAGGTCAGGCAGAGACGAATCTAACCTGTGGGCTGGAAGCTGAATTAATGTGGTACCTTGCCAAGGCTCATTAGCCTGGCTGAAAAGGAGTATTATGTTAATGTCACTCTATTGGTTCTTATTGACAGTTAGCTCAGGCACCTCAGCCCAGTGCAGCCATGCTCTATCTTGTTTTCTAATGACAGTATCTGTAAAGACGAGCTCCCAAGATGTGCTGGCAGAGACATTTCTCAGCAAAACTGACTCTCCAGCATCACCTCACAGTAACAAATACAATACTTGATACTAAGGGTTAAAATGTTTTACTGGACCAATGAAGCAATAAACATTCGGCTGGGAGAGGCTGGTACTGGCCAATATTCAAAGGCTTGGGCACTTTATATAGCTTCTATGGTGGACATCTGCAAATATCTTAGGCCTTCTTGGTCCTCTGAAATTGTTATTTTCATCTTTTTTATTTGCTTTCCCTGAGATGGGGCAAATTGTCCTGCCTTTTGTAGGTGTTCTGAACAGCACATACTACTTGCTTCTGTAATAGACAGGTTTTAGTTCATGAACCCAATATATCTTAGGAAAGCTGTTTTAGCTGCAGCAGAGTTTATGCTGCAGGACCAGTTACAACATTCTCCTGTGTCAACTCATTTACGTACCTCATGAATAGAGTTTCTGACTCAGCAGGTGTTGTGCTAGTCTTTTTTCGTATATGGAGGCAGTATTTTCCCCTGCTGATCTTACTAAGTGGGGAATGGATGAAAGCACAATGAAAACTGTTTGGACACTTGGTGATTTAAGAGCCTGCTGGCTTGAGGCTCTTGCTGTGAAAATGTCACATATCCTAATCCTTGAATCTCCGTCATTTCACAGGTATTAACTACCTTTTCTTTCATACTGTCTAAACAATTAACATAACCTGTCTAGCACACAAAAGTCTGCTATCTTGCATTTGTACTTGGTTGCATTTAGCTTTAAAGGCTGTTACTTCCAACACTGAATTTAGGATGAGCTTTTGTGGCCAAAAGCTTGTCTAGTTTCTCTATCTCTGTTAGCACTATTTTTCACAGGGTGGAGTCCATTTACAGAATCACAGAATCACATGGGGTTAGAAGAGACCTCTGGAGATCATCTAGTCCAACCTCCGGCCAGAGCGGGCCCACCTAGAGCAGGTTGCTCAGGAACATGTCCAGGTGGGTTTTGAATGTCTCCAGAAAAGGACACTCCACCACCTCCCTGGGCAGCCTGTTCCAGGGCTTGCCACCCTCAAAGTAAAGAAATTCCTCCTCATGTTTATGTAGAAAACATCACCTGAAACTAACTTTTCTTTGGCTCTGTGGTACTGCATATATCTTTGCCTCCACAGCCTAAGGCAAAAACCTAAACTGCTCTTCAAATAGTATTAGAGCTATTTTTACTATCAAAAATCTGAAAACAGCTCTTTAAAGAATATTTGTAATTTTTTACTGAAACAACTGTTCTGTCTTTACTGAAAAGGGCTATCTGAAGCTAAAAAATTGTTTCCATTTTCAGGCTACCACTGCTGGGTCATGTTTTCACCTCTTCATTGAGCGCAGACATCACTACTACGTCGCACAGTAAAGGTGTCCGCTCACATGTACGCATATAGTGCTCACCAGAACCTAACCGTAAGTCTGAGCTTGTTCTCACAGCACGATACAAAGTCCTCTCTTTGAAACCTTGAAGTACGTTAGATAAATGTGGACAGTGGCCACTAGATTTGGCCCCTAGATCTAGCCCCTGGAGCGCCTTTGGCAAGGAGCAACTAGTCACATACCCAGTTCCCGTTTAAAGGGGTCCCAGGTGCCCAAGTAAATTGGAATGACCCACAGTGTGGAACACGGACACATGGGGAGGCCTGCCTCCATCCCTAGTGGGACTTGGATTGAAGCTGTGGTTGGGGTGTGATCCTGGGGCCTGGGGGTGTCTCGGCTGCCGCTGGGGCCTGAGCAAGGCCTCTGTGTGTGCTTGAATCTGCAGTCATGGTTGATGCGATGGCATGACCCCATCTACAAGGGGCCAATGCTACAAGACAGGTTTGATTGTAACAGCAGCACTGCTGTGTCAAGGCTCTAGCAAGGATCCGCGACGAATCAGCCTGTTCCCATGCTGCTGGGGGTTGGCAGGGAAACTGAAAAGCAGGTTTTGCTGTGTTTCACTGGTATTCAGTCAAAATCCCTGTTTGTCTTCTCTAATATAACCAGATAACAAGATATTGTTTCAGATAACTCCCAGGTGTAGCTTTAATAGAATTATTGGGTATGGTCATGAGAGCTTTGAATGTCAAGGTACTCTGTTCAGTTTTGGGCCCCTCAAAAGGTGCTGGAGCATGTCCAGAAAAGCAAAATGAAGCTGGTGAGGGGTCTGCAGAACGTTTTATGAGGACTGTCTGAGGGAACTGAGGTTGCTTATTCTGGAGAAAAGGACTCTGAGGGGAGACCTTATAGCTCTCTACAATTACCTGAAAGGAGGTTGTAGTCAGGTGGGGTTAGATCTCTTCTCCCAGGTAACAAGCAGTAGGATAAAATGGCCTCAAGTTGCGCCGGGGGAGGTTTAGGTTGGATATTAGGAAAAATATCTTTACTGAAAGGGTTATCAAGCATTGCAACAGGCTACCCAGGGAATTGGCGGAGTCACCATCCCTGTAAGGTGTTTAAAAGACTTGTGGTGCTGAGGGATATGGGTTAGTGGTAGTTTGGCAGCGTTAGGTTAACAGTTGGAGTTGATGATCTTAAATGTCTCTTCCAACTAAAATGATTCTATGATTTTATGGTATTCCCAGCTTTGTACTGGTTTTTAATGCACTTCAAAAGTTAATACTGCTTGGAAAAAAGCCTAGAACTTGTGTGAAAATAGTAATATGCTTTGTGAATCTTACAATTTCACTGCTTGTCAACAAAACATGATGCTTAGTATCAAAAAATCTTGTAAGGTTTAGCTTACACAAAGGTATACTTTTTATATCATCTGTTATAGTTGAATTTAGGACAAATCGAGTCTGGAACAGATTTACTAAATATTTATTAAGGTAAGAAAGCAAAAGCAGCGCTGGGCGGCGGGGGAGTCACAGCTCCACCAGGGGCTCGCAAATTCAGGCAGGCTAAATGGCTCCTTTTATCTTCACGGAGGTAGATTTCGACATCTTCGGTACACCCCTCAGCTTCTTCAGTTATCGTGGCTTTTTCAGGTCTGTCTTGCTTCAGGTATTTTCGGTAAAATGGCAGTTAAAAAATTCTTTCTTTACATGGTTGATTGGTACAAAGGTTTTAACAAAGATACAAGTTGCCAACTTAACATGGTTGATTGGTACAGAAGTTTTAACAAAGATACAAGTTACCATAGCAAGATAACATTGTGGTTAAGTCTTTCTCTCCAGACAGGGCGTTCCCCTGTCTGGTGTAGGAGATCTGTCCTCTTGCTTAACTCGTTTTATCAGCAAATTACCCCTAGTTACTTATCACATATCATCTGCTTGCTGAAGGCTTCCTGAACACCAGAAGAAGAGAAAAGAGCTGGGGTTGAGTAGCATCTCTGTAGAAGATATGTGGATCAGCTGCCTTTAAAAATCTTGATGTGATAATAACCCTGATAGTCAGAATGCTTATACAGCTACATAAATATGAACGTGAGTCCTATATTCAGACATAAATATCTGCCCCTGGAGTTTTCTTCTGTGCATTATCAGCTAGATCATTAAATTATCCATGTATTTGTTTTGTGATACTAAAGCAAAGCAAGACAGGGGATGGGGAAGATCATAATATGGATGTTAATGGTCTAAATTTACTCTTTCTGAAGGATAATGGACTTTAGCTGAAGAAAGACGAAGAATTAAATTATTCCAACAGGTTCAGGAAGTTTTCTCTGTCTTTGTGGTGACCAAGTCCTAACTGTGCATCACAGGAGTTGGCTGTGAAGTTGTTATCCCCCAGAAAGTACCCACAGGATAAGACTTCTGGCAATTAAAGCCCAATTCTCCGTTTCACCACACTTGTGCTCATAAAGCAGGGAGTGTTGTGTGTGAGTGGGTGGTAGGAAATGTGAAGGATGAGCTGTCAGGGAGTTTAGTATAAATGAGCTGCCTTCATGACCCAGAATTTTGCCTGTCCACATGGCAACTTTACAGAAGCTGCAGCACTATGCCAACCTTTGTCAATTGGCAGTGACCCACAAGGGAACAGGAGTGAGCTGAGCATAATCAGAGCAACTATAGCAGTTTATACTTTCTATTTCCAACCCACCCCATACAGTGGAAGACTGTACTATCGTCTATATGGGTCTTCTGGGGAATGTATGCAGCCATTCTCTGCCCCCTCTAAGGAGGAGGTGGTGAACATAAACTGCCTGTAATTGTCCACATGAAATCCTGCCCTCAGGAGAGTACTTTAGTACGCACAAAAATGATAAGCCTTCTTAACAGATAGCAATCTTTTCACGTAGCTATCAGCGACGCAATCTACCCTGTGTACATTTCAAATAACAAATGCAAACTATTAGATTAAATATTGCTAACCAAAGGGAAAGGTGGATAATTTTAAAGTCATATGAATTGCTCTATAAATATCTGTTATCCTCAGCGAGGCTTTTATGTCAATACAAAATGCCATACAGTGTAGCACTGTTTGTTTGTTTCATTCTGCAAAGGCCAATTCTCAAGGCAAGACAAATGACAGATGAGCAGATCCTTGTAGCCAAATATTTGCCAAAAGGAAAATCAATCTTTTTCTTCTTTCCTTCTCTTTTTTTCCCTTGTCTGCAGTAGTTCACTTCAAAGCTAAGCGGAAGGCTGAGGTAATGTCCTTTATTTCCTGTGCCCCTGTTCAGACAGTTCAATACCTGCTGCAATAGGTCAAGCCCTTAACTGTTCTTGGAAGTCTTGTTGATTTATGTGGCCAATAACATGGTTGATAATAATGACTCTCCAAACACTACTTTTGTACCACTATCAAAAGGTGAGTCATGGAAATCATCCTGTCCCCATCCTCCCCTCAGAGGGTGAGTTCCTTCCTTGGAAGGAGCACTTCTTATCCCTTCAACAGCTCCATCTCCCTCATGCAAAGAAGGATCCAACTGCAGGTGCCTCCATGCCAAGCGGAAGGCTGGAGACTGCATTTGGCTGGCTGTGTTGCAAAGGGGAAGATGATTCAGGAAGTCTCTTTTCCCCCCTCCTTTTAGTGCTGCCCAATTCCTTAACCCCTTCACAGAAAGAGAAACATGATTTGGTTGAGGCTGAGCTCTGCTGCATGAGTGGTGGAAGGCTCTGGGAATGAAGCAGGTGACTGACTGCTAGCACAGTCAGCGGTGTTGCCAGGGTCAGTGGAGTCCCAGCCAGAGCAGTGGCCAAGACAATATGAGCCAGGAGACTAAGGCCCTCTCAAAACCAAACTCAGTAGATTTGACAAGCTCAAAGGGAAATGTGTGAGAATTTGCACAATTACCATCCGTATAGCACCTGACAAAAAAAAATAGCCAAGCTCTCAGGAATAAAGCAACTGTTACAGTTACTAGAAAGTGGGGAAAAACAAGCACTCAAAAAACTCTGTAGCCTTGTCTAATTTCTATGATTCTTGGAAAGGTATGCTTAGTTTTCCCTCTTATAAAAGGTATCCAGTCCTATCTCACAGGTTAACCTTACAGACATTTTATTTATGACATCTAATGAACCTGTCATTCTAAATTTCTTTTGGAAAGAATGATGAAGGCAGAGATGTGCTTGCCAAATGCAGATTAATTCAAGATATTAAGAGTACATCCAATCCATTTATAATGAAATGGCTTAATATTAATCCCACCATTAGTAGTGTAATTCTCTAAAAAAGTATGAGAGAGAACACAGTTAAGAAGAGCAAAGTTTGGAAGTGAATCTTATAAGCAGTAATAGCCTTTTAAAGCTTTTGGAATATACTTAGAAAGATGCTGATAATGTAAAATCACCTACAGAACCTGTGTCTCTCTATATGAGCTGAACATGGGTAACAAACATACCTGAGGAAATCACTTCTGTTGCCACCTCTTTGGAAGTGTCTGTACACTATGGGTGCTCCTTTGCATATCTATTTACCCATGTTTGAGTAGTAATTAACCCTCAGCAAGATGCCTCTTCTCGAAATAGGTACAAAGAGAAGAAACTTAGCGTCCTCTCTGGTCCCTGTGTTCAGGAAGCCCTGAGTGTTTTGAAGACTCATCTAGAATGGATATTCTACATGCAGATCTGGGTATTATCTCTTGTTATCCCACCCAAATATGCAATATTTTGAAAGAAAAAGAACGGAAGCTTAACACAATATATACTGAAAAATGTTCACAAATGTTTTGCACAATGTAGCTCATATGAGAGGAAACATACCTTACATAGTAAAGGAAATTCTGTTCAATAACAGGTTCTTCTAATCTGAATAATTGAGTTAAGACCTTGTTAGCTCAAAAACAAGCTGTATTTTTATTACTTTGTTGCATTCAAATTGCGTGATGCCTTTTTTTGTAGACTGTCGATACCACGGTAAGAGTTGTGAATTGGATGCTGGGTTTGCCACATTGAAATTATTTTTATATTTCTCATGTCATGATTTGTAGAGAAGCTTTCCTTCCACCCAGACCTCTGTCACACACTTCCATTCGTCGCTTCCACTCCTGCTCGAAAGGAAACATTTCTGAATTTGAGGCAGACTTCCCCTGCGTGTGTCTGGCAGGGTGTGAAGAGACTTTCATAGCAGCAAACCAAAGGGCAAACTATCACTACGGTAGGCAATGATCGCTTCCGCCCACTGCTGAAGCACGTATAGTTCTATGGGAAGAAGGAGTAGCAAAGCACGGCAGAAAAAGCAGCACCACGGAACAGATTAGGACCACAGTATAAACTGTGCCTGACTGAAAACACAGCAGTAGTGTTGATAGATTTGCCTACCTGTAGATGTTAATATCCTACTGAGTTTTGAGGTTTTTTACAAGCAATTTAATGGCTTTAACAGTGTTCTGCTCCATATTAAAATAATCTTTCTCAAGATCATTGGTAATTGCCCTTATCTGTTTTGGTTCAGTAATTATTTATTACTGCAGTAAGGGAGGAGGCTTGATTTTGTTCGACTTGGTATGCCCCACTGAAAGGCCCTGTCCCTACCCCAGGAAGTCTGTAAAAGCAATCTTCTTTCTTTTGCACTAATGTCATTTCACCCCAGCTCTGACAGGATAAGAAAAGTGGAATATTGCTTTATGACTTGCAATTATTAAATTACCAGAGCTTTTCAAATTTCTGCTTGCAACTGTGTTCACACTCTTTTTACTCCATCTGAACTGAGAAGTAAAATTACCTTAAAGAAAATAAGCACTCATATTAGTTAGCATATGTAAAAGGCTATAAATTATCATCATACCCAGCTGATGTGCAGAACATAAATTCCATTTTTTTGTATTATATGACCACATATAATAAAATAATTTATATTATATGACCACAGGCTTACACTTAATAGTTTTTGTGCTGGTGTAGCTATTATATCTCTCTATGGCTATAATAGCTACATGTGCATGGTTATGCTGATACAAATGGATCCTTCCAGTATTTGTCAATACTTCTTCCTTTACCTTATAGAAAATAGTAATAATTGAGCAAACATCTGAATGTCCAGGTAGCTGTGCTATAGAGGGAATTAACTTTGTGTATTACTTTGTAGTGAAAGTGGATGCAATACATGCAAACAGGTGATCAACCCATTCAAATGGGAGTAGAAGTAATGATTTTTAAAGCAGAAGCTTGACTGTTAGAGCAGCACGAGCCCCTTGGTGGGAAGACTCTGCAGGTCATTGCAAAGCAGAGGAACTTGGCTTTGCCCATGCCCCAGAGGGGAGAAGTTGGGATGGGGATGAGTTAGGTGAGTGCTGACGGTATTTACAAGCTAGTGGCAAGGCTGGGCAGCAGATCAGGTCTCCTAAGCCCCATGATTTCTCACTACAGAGCTTTGCAATAACTGGTTTGGTTGTTTGGGTATTTTTTACCATTTTTGTGGGCTTGAGGTCTCTAAAAATGGGTACTGGCTTAACCTCACATGTATCAGATATCACACATGGTTAATCTCAAGCATACCTGTAACACTGACATAGCAGCTTGTGGAGCTTTTTCTAGCTACTAACAGGCTTCCTGAAAGCTGGGGCTTGATATTCTGTTTTCCATGTCTTTGCTGTGGAGCAAGGTGCTTTTTGTGACAATTAGATTTTATGAGGTCTAATTGTCTGTAAACTGGTGAATCCCACAGAACTCCCTTTCACCTAAATGGTACTATATAAACCACGTCTATGCACACCACACACTGTGACTGAGGTGTTATCACTAACCACTCCTGAACAGCAAAGCTAACTTTATCCCTGGTTTTATTCTTTTACCAGCTCTGAGAGTTGCCATCCCATTAGGAAATCCTTTGCACCTGGTATTGTCCAGAAACACTTTTGACAGGTTTTAGAAAGGGTCCTAAATATGTTCTTCTGTGGGTAGTACCACCATTTTAGCTTCTGCAATAGACCATCTGAAAACTCCATTCACTTCTTGAAAGGCTTTAGACTCTCTTAGTCAGAATTATGCATTATTAGTAATGCATAATTTAATTTTTCTATTACTGACTTAAAGAAATAAAATTTTAAATGCTGCATTAATGTGTGATGTATGAGATGAAAGCTGCTCAGAGGAAATTCATTAAGACTCACCATTCATTTTCTACTTTTTCCTGCTGCCTCCATTTTGTATGGCTGGTCACGAGTAATACTGATCAAACTTTCTTTGACCAGGTTTTGTCATTCCCAACAGTGACGGGTACCATTGGCAGCAGGGGCAGCAGCTGTACAGACGAGCACAGGAAAGGAAATCTCTGGCTAAACTTCTTCATCCAAAGCTCTGTGCTTGAGCACAGCATAGACTTGGGACCTATCCCAACTCTGATTCGCAGTACATATTGCTCTTTCTGGGACATCTCTTGCAGGGATGCTCAGCCTCACCAAGCTGCCTGAGCTCTTAATGCTTTTCACTTTGTCTTTGCTGTTATATTAATCGGGATTCAATTCCAACTACCACACCTGCAGCATGGTACAGGCACAGCACTTCGAAATGGTTTGTATACCATAGTTCGAGAGCCCCTGACACCGAGCAAGATGAAGTCAGAGGTGAAAGTTACTTCAGACACTGTGTTGAATCCTGGGTTTATTTTGCAAGAATTGGGCCTGGTAACTACTGAAAGTAATAGATAAGATCCTCTTCTGCAGCCAGCACAGCAGCGCTTGCCATGTGAGGAATCTGCCAAATTGATAGCTCTGCAGACCAAACCTTCTCATTCATAGGAGAGTAACATACACTAGTACAGACAGTATGAGCTTTTCCTTGTCTTGCCAATATGCTGGGGTTCTTACTCAAAGGGCATCATTTACTGGGAGAGTAAGTATTTTGCATCCTAAATGCAGTCCTGAGTATTTTTGCTATTTGAGAGGCTTAGAAAAAGAGTTTGCTCTTTCCTTTAGCATGATCCTTTCTTTGATTTTAATGGCATGTGCCTGAGTTTCTTTCCTATAATTCTGTGTGATATTGTACAGTCCCTCAACCTCATCCTTCTACTCGCTTCCACCAAATATATTAAAATAAAGAGTTTTCCAGCTCCTCATCCTATCATTGCTTGAGAAGGGGTCTTCAGTCTTCTTAGTAAGAGCTGATACTTAATTACATGCTTCCTAATCTGATTAGCAGAGGTGAAAAGCACTCAAAGATGTCTAGAGTTTTTTTATTGAAATCAACAGTCTGAATCTGCAAGCTGTTTTGCGATAAAAAGCTGTACAAGGTGCAGTTAACTGCTATGGCATACTTACAGCGCTGTCGGTGCAGATGTACAAAAGGGTTCCTGTGTTCCACCTATCAGTCATTTACCTGGAGGTAAACTCAGTAACAGATATGTATTTCTCCTCCAGAAATGCTTCTAGAAATGTTACTTCTCACAAGCATGGACCTTTTCTTTAAAGAAAGAGATAGTCAGTGTTGATGCCCTGCAGTTAACTGGTTTTGTACTATGTTTGTAACAAATGTTTTGAAAGTAGATCTGATATAGCTTAATGATGACAGCAATAGGCTTCAGTTATTTGATCCCAAAACAAACCACCTTATAGCAATTCACAGAATGGTTGGGGTTAGAAGGCACCCCTGGAGATCGTCTGGTCCAGCTGCTCTGCTCAAGAAAGGACAGATAGAGCAGGTTTCTCAGGATCACGTCCTGTTGGGTTTTTAGTACCTTCGAGGGTGGAGACTCAAAAACCTTTCTGGGAAACCTGTGGCAGTGCTCAGTCACCCTCAGAGTAAATATTTTTTCTTAGATTTAAACAGGATTTCTTCTGTTTCAATTTATGCCCATTGTCCCTTGATTTCACCTCATAAACTCATGCTGACTGCTCCTAAGCATCTTCTTGTTCTGTCCTTGTCTTGAAATGACTCCCAGCAGGATTTGCTCCATCACCTTCCCAGGGATTGATGTGAGGCTGCCTGGCTTTTTTCTCCCTGAATCTTCCTTCGGTTCCACAGTGTCAATAAAATCTCTCTCACAGTGTCAGCTATGACAGCTAGCATAGAGCTTGGTTATAAATTGAGGGGCCAAAGAACATTGCCCCTTCCTCCCTGAGGACCACTTGGTGCCACGTGCATCCTCAGTCACAAGTCCAAGGGGACAAAGCCTCTGTGCAGCTCTTTCCCCATATCCCCCAAGCAGTTGCATGCTGCCTTTTCCTAGCAGACACCTTTCAACCTGAGCTGAAGGAGAAACCCAGTTTACAGTACAAGGCTTGTGGTCAGTATGGCCTAGCTCATTTGATCATACAAAATGCAGTGCTGAGCTCTAAGTAGTTCTACAAATAACAGTACAGTGAAAGTCAATGCTTGTGCTTCAAAGGAAGATAACAGATTCCACGCTATTAGAAGGTTTCTGTAAATGGGACAAGATTGTTTAAAATTACAGTAGTTGCTAATACAGTGTTCTCTGTTACTTGTAAACATAGTCAGATCTCAAGTGCAAAGCAGTATTCATTGGACTGTGGAGTATCTTATGGATACGTTGCTCTCCTACTGAATTCAGGCAGTTTCCCACTCTAGATTTAATTTACAAGTTAAGAAAATTCATAACTTCAAGGCAAGACACATCTAAACCTACAAAATTTTGCATGATTTCCAATGAAACCATGCAATTCCAGGAAGCTTACCCTGATAGCTTTCCCAAGCTGTAATGTGGCTTCATGCCCATAAAATTCAGCCCAGTTTTGCTGAAAGCTTTATGAACTTCATTCAACCTGGGAACTAACTCAATATTCAGGGACATAGTATAATACTAGATAGACAGTGTGTGGGTGGGAAGATGGATATATGGCAATGACATAGGCTTTCATATCTGTTTGAATTAATATTTTAGAAAACAAGAACATTAATAATAGCTGAAAAACTTATTTCAGAATCAGTTGTGTTCAACATAGCTTGGGTCAAATATCTGCAGCCCAAAGCTTATGGGAGTTCCTGTCTTTGATGCCAGCGCATGCACACATGCTCCTTGGCACTCCACTGTACCCACTCACTCTTCCTCAATAGCTTAAACTTCCATAACAGAGATTGCAAGCTTTTTGGTCTATTTATTTCTGATAGATGATAAAATCTCACTGTCAAAGATGGTGAAAAACCCCAAAGATATTTATCAAGCAAATAAAAAGTACAGAAGTAAGGAAGTTTGGAGGTTGTGAGAATCCTGACAGCCTGGTACTGGTAGTGGAAAACTCCAGGCAGGAAGGATGTTTCCAGCTTATACTTTACCTCTCACAGCTGCTCTGTCAAATTGCTCTTTCCTGGTGTTTAATAATCCAATCAACCGTAGTTTAGTTGTATTATTTCCTCTGTCTTTCTCTCTCTCTGCCTACTGGTGACCATAAAGAGAGTAGTGATGCTGCTGTACTTGCCAAATCCCAAAGTAAAAGGGCTTCTGTGCCCTGGTTGGTTCAAATCACAGGGTCCGTGCCCTGAACAGCTGGGTAATGTTGCTTTGGACTGTTGCAGTGCAGTGGCGGTGGATTGAGAGAGAAATATGTACCTCTAGATAGCTGGCATGGATATGGCACGTCTGTCCTGGTCACTATGACTGACAGTTGACATACCTGGTCAGAGCTCAGCCAGTGAAAAGGGCTGTGGTTATGCGTATTCAGCTACTGATTAAATGTAAATTCTCTATGTAAATGCACGCTCTTCATAAGGCATTTTCATTTTCTGGTTATTTTCTTTGGTTGGTAGATTGTAAATCACTGGCATGTTAAAAGTTAGTTAATGTAAATCATGTGAAATCCTTCATGCAATGAAATAATTTTCAAAATGATATTCATTGTCATTAGGGCAGTTTTTCCACCATGAAATCGTTTTTCGAATGACTTGACTGAATTGACAAAAGTAACAGTTGCAATAATAAGGCATCGTTCGTGTTGCAGGAGCTGATTGGAGAGTCTAAAGACAAAAGATCTGTAATGTTTTAAATGATTGAATTTTGAATTGCAGAAAAGACTAGCTATTTTTGACCGTTACAAAACAAGCTGGTTGGTTTTTTGAGGTGTATTATCAAATTTTTTCCACAGTTCATATGTAAAGTATATTAAAACCATTGCATCCTAATTGAAAGAGAACTGTAGCATATCTTAATTACTGAAAGAAGGAAACTTGTCTTTCAGAGACTTTTTTAAACTGCAAAAAATATAAATTTACTTCCAAGTTTTCCTTCACTGCATTATAATGCAAAATTTTGGCTTTCAGCGTTCTTAAGGAACTGTAATGCAAGCACAGAGGAAATGCTTTTTTCTTGCTTATAAAAGATTTGCCACTGGTTTGGGGCCTTTTTTAACAAGGTGTTTTGTCATCGTAAGGGAAGAGGTAGCAATTCATAAATAATTCAGTTGTATGTGTTTGCACAAAAGCTTAAGAAAAATGAATCAGACGTACCCAAACACTTCAAGCGTTGCTTCCACCTCCATGTTTCAGGGCAAAATAAATGTGTGGGTCAAGCTCTTATGGGTGCTTGGTAAGAATGACGCAAATGTGCTGCCTGCTGTCAGACCCACCGGAGGGGAACATTGCTCTTTGGAGCTTCCAGAGGAGGGCTCCCCTGTGACATATCTTTTGCCACCATCTAAGGAAGTAAAAGGTACTTTGAGCTTTTTTAATTCCCTCTCTGGGGGCAGCTGCCCTCCCCTTCACAGAAGCTCCCTGCAGAGCTGAAGAGACCAGAAGGAATAAGCTGGGCACAGACTAGGACATGGGTTATTTTCCCTGAGAAGTGAGAAAGGCAGAGAGAGGACTGTAATTATTGCCCAGCTCTGGAGCAACCCACTGTCATCTTGAAGATGAGAACATTGACTCATCAGTTTCTTCATTCATTCTCAGTATCTTGGCACACCTTGTCTCAGACTGAGGCACAACTTAAGTATGGTTAAGGAACTGCTCTTCAACTGAAGAGAAAAATAATATGTAGTCTGCAATATGAAATGGTTTTGTGTATGGGGCCTATAGTTCAGGTTAAACGAGGGTGTTTTGCACTTGAAAGTAATTTCAGATTCAAGCGTGAATGTAAAATGAGAAGGCCATTTTTGAAGCAATGCCCTACGCAGATGCTCATGGTCTGTAACAGGTGTGAACATTATGATAGTGATTAATCCTTTTCAAAAGTATATTATGTTTGGATGGAAAGAACAAGGGCGTCCAGAAAAGGAGTTAGTTAAGAAACAGCTACTGCACGAGGGCTTCTTTCACAGCAGCTCTTTGGCTCAAGTCCTGCAGCAAGCAAACATGCAAACATGCAAACATGCAGCTTTCCTGGACTGTCTTCTGGAGGGCTATTTGCTCTCTCTTCCCATTCTGAACAAAGCAGTGGTGCACACCCGAAACACAAAAGAGTTAATTGCTGGATTCAGCCCTGTGAAGTTGCTAAGCAACATTGCTGGGCCCTGGCATCAGCTCATCCACCAGCCACTTCTGCTGCCTGTGGTCCAGCACCCACCCTGCACAGTGCAGCTGAGAACTGCTGTGAAACCTTAGCTCTCTTCCTCATATCCTACAATCTAATTAGGCTCACCTAATGAAAAGTAATTATTTTGTGATTTCGGTCCAGTTGCTTAAAAAATATTCCGAGTATAAAGTTTGTCTGTACACTAAAACCAATTTATTCAGTTAATATCCATTCATTTTATATGTTTCAGTCTGTCATTCCTACTTTAGATGAGCTTATTGGCTTTTATGATTTTAAAGTGAACATAAGTATTGACATCATGTAAGTTTAAAACAAGACAAACATCTATCCATTAACTGCAGTAAGTATGCTTTACAAAATTGAGCCTGAGATTTTCCAATAAATTCCCACATATTTTTCAGCCTGACATCTTAATAAAAAACAAGGCTATCCGGGAACTTGCAACCTTTGGGTAAATCAACAAGTACTGAAATCATTACAAATGCAGAACTTTGTCACCCCAGCCTGATTACGGATCAAGAATTCTGGGGTATATCATCTGATCTTAATGGAGGCATAGCACTGTGAATTTTGCCCTCTGTGTGGAAGGTTAAACTTCTGAATACCCTTGAGACAGTAGCAAAACTTCTAATCAGTGATACATCTATTGTTTATCTGCTCTTAGAACAAATCATTCTGGTACTGCCAGAGGTAATAAAAACTGCATTTTAATGGGTTAGTGTCCTGCAGTGATTTTGAGGTCTGACTGAAGACAATAGCACTTAGGGGGTTTGCTTTCTGTAGGGGTTCTTTGGTGTCAAGCAAAACAAAACTCAAAACTGCAGCTTCTCCCCCTGACCGAGGTGCTCGTACTGGCTTCCCCTTTTTACCTGACTACGGTTACAAAACTTGTAGGAACTTAGTTATTGCTCAAGTTTGGCTGAACTTGGACTGCTCAGAAGCTACTGGTGGAAAGATGAGATAAACAAGCACATAAGAACTAAGAGTAAAGAATTTTTTTCCTTAGGGAACCAACCTAAATTCTTAGTGACCACAAATAATTCATTCTCGTATAGGATCCCTGTCTATCAAATATACATGGATTTCAGCCTGAGGCAGGTACCTTGAATTAACAGGTTTGCATCCAAATTGTGACCGTGGTCTGCTACTTAGTTTTTTATGCATTTTGCATAAATATTGATAAACCTCATTTTTTAAGTCCACTTATGACACCTTGTTAGCATGTTTAGCAATATCACTCTTTCAACACACTTGATTTTTTAACTTCTTTGAATTTTTGGATTCTTAAAAACTTCCATGGGCAGCGCAGGCTTCAACAGAGTAAATTCGTGTTTACTGGCAGTATAAATGCTTTTCCTCACTGCCTTTTCTCAGTTTTTAGGAATAGTTTATGGTGCTATAGCCATAAACAGGCCACAGGTAGAAATGGCTACTCTAAACTTGCCTTTTTTTTCCATTTTATTATGTTGTGTTTATATTCAGCCATATCTTGAAACTATTCAGCTAAAGTCTGAACAACAATCTATGATATTTAGGTAGATTTTTTTTTGCGTCTTTTGATTGTCAAGCAAACCTATACTCCCTTGGTTTGAGTCAGGTTAAGTATGTGTGTTGCTGCAAGAACTGGAATCACATTTATGGAAGTCAGAGTGAAAGTAAGAAGGGTAAGAGCAAAATATATCCAGGATTAGTCACATTTTTATGATGATTACAGTACAGTGACAAGTACAGAAGACTGCTGTGGAAGTAATTCTGTTCTGGTTCAGGTTAATGGCAATTTTACCATTGACTTTAGTGGAATCAGGATTTATGCTTGATTTTTCTTCTATTATTGTTTATCTTATTTACACCACTAGACACCATAGAACACTGACAGAAATCTAGCATATTCTGCTCCTGTTAGTATTGCTGCTCTTGCTCTTTTTTTTCCTCTGGGTGTTTTTTAAAGTTTAGTATAATGCTTCTCAGCTAGTCTTTCTTTAATTTCTTATCTTTATAGGTAGACTCCATGCATCTTGTTACTGTTCACATAGTAATTGTAGACTTCTTTTCTTCTGAGCAGACAGTAAATATACTGTTCTTTTTGTGTTTGGATGTGGAGTTGGGAGTAGCCCTGGGGTCATCTGAGATTCATGAAGGAGCATCAACAGCACTGTGCCTTGTCTGGCAGCTAAAAACTGTTCTGCATCTGTGTCTTTAGTGCAGAAGTGGTTAGCTTGGGGGACTGGTAATGACATAAGGAGCCTTTTCCAGAAACGTGCTGGAAGGGGGCTCATGAGAACATCTTGTCAAAATTGCACTAAGTGGAAATTTCTTTGCCTTGGAGATCTGTCACCTTCCACGCATCATTTAATCATGACTACGAAAGATGACTTATCTCTAAGGCTAATAAAAATATTTTGCCTTCTGTCATACATCTTATTGTTAAAAAAAAAGAAAAAATGAAAGAAAGAAAAAGGAGGTTAAATGACACATAAAAATTCCCAGTGAAAGAAATCCAATTGAGTATTTTCCAGGAACTGATTCCCCAGATAAAATCCCTGTCTAATGTCACAAATTGGTCTGTGAAGAACACCATCAAAAAGAAGAGTATTTTCACCCATAAAATGATTGCAGATTGGTGGTGTTTTCTTCATTGGTTGTGGCAAGGAAATGACAAAAAAATTGTATTATTGAAGCTAATATACAGGGTAATCATTATCACCACTCTCCGGCTTTCAGCAAATAAACGAATCCATTTTGTATAGATTAACCACTAATGACATTCTGAACATTAGAGTAAGCAAAGAGAACATACAGGGTGAAATCTTGGTCCCACTCCCTGGAAGTGGTTTTACCCCTTTAGAAGGGTAAAAGGTTGAGCTTTAGTTTGGGTCTCTGCTCAGGGATTGTGCATCTTAGAGGCTGGCAGGCAAGGCACTGAGAAATGCATACATGAATTTAGGTTCCCAACTGCCATTTTAGACCCTGGAATAAATGGTCTAGTTTTCAAAAACATTGAGTACTTACCAGCTGGTGCCGATGAGACCATTCCAATGAACAGTCACTGTAGCTCACCCTAACGTATACAGACTACTGAATATTTATCCCAAGTAAGCTTTGTTCACCTTTTTTCTTTTTGCATCTGTCAAAGACATTGCAAAAAAACTTTGAGTAAAAAAGTAACAAAACCCCAGCTTATCAAAAAGGATATTGTAGAATTCACCTTTTCTCTTTGGTATTTTCTTTCCCTTATGCTCAGGTATGAAGTAAAATGAGGATTCACAACTTGACTGCAAAACTACAAGCAGATGAGAATCAGCAATCTGTTCCCTGCTGCATGGCCTAGATCCTCCACTGGTAACGCGGCAAAAAACTTGACTCTGGAGCATGACTTGAACATACTGAGGAGAAAAGATACTCAGTATTTTATCAAACGCTCTACTTTTTTTTCTTCTGTGCACTGTAGGAAAGCATTCTGATGATCAAACCTGGTGGATTTTGTGTCCTTCGTAGGCTAAGATGATCAGTGCTGCTGCAGTTCTGAATATGAGTTTTCCATAAGTATGAACAAAAAGTCATTGTGGCAATGGGAAGGTGTTGAATGTATATGTAAAGTATAAGTAAACAAAGACAAAGAAAGGATTGATGGAAGATTTTGAATCCATTTAAAAGTAAGGTCATTTTTATAATACAATGATCGTAGGTAAAAAAATATTTTCAAGTCAGCATCTTAGTTGATCCTTGGTAGTTTTGTACAAATAGACAACCTCAGATCTGTTCCATAAAATTTAACTCAGATTGATTTGAATCTCCTGCTCTTTGAAAAGTGGCTCTCACCTACCTCTGTGTGTGTTTACTTAGTAAGACATAACCAGCTATTTAAAGTGTTGGAAAAGTGGCTTAACTGAAGTCTTAAGTCTATTTAAATTGAACCGTTGTAGTCTTGTGTAGAGGCACTTGAAACAATGTATATCTGCCATATAAAATTCCATCCTTTGAATTAAGCTAAATCAACATAAGCCATTTGCAAATCAATTTAACTGTGTCCACATGTGGATTTTCTTCATGTTTAATGAAACTGATTTAAGGAAACAATCCCAGTGAAACCACTGCCACTTTCTTTTGCAGGCAAAGCCTATATTATGTTGATTTATTTGGAACTAGAACTCTTCTGGCATACATATTGAATAGCCAGCATAGCTTTACAGCTGCACTGTTGAACATCAACCTGAATTCTTGGTCTTGTTATGGATTTGGCTAATGAATTTTCTTACATGAAGCTATGTTTCTCCCTCAGTGAGATTTAACCCATGCATTTGTCTTCCCAGATGGGTTGGGATTTTTTTTTAGCATAATCTTATTAATTTAATCCACACAGGACTTCAATGTATGTTTTTGTCTTGCCTGAAGTAGCATAGGCTCCTCATATGAGCAGTTATGTTCTTAACTAATAATCTAGCTTTTCAGTTTGATTTATGAACACACAAACAAGGAAAATTTTAAATTCAATCAGAACAAATAGCCATGTGTTGTCTAGCCAGGATGTTCTGGTAGAGTTTCCATCGTTTCTAGGAAACTGATGCCTCCATGGATTTATGACTTTAGATGACAGAGGTCTTCAGATTGGCCCTGATTAAATAACAACATTAGTTCTAGGATTGTAGCTCCATCCATTTGTACGTCTAGAAATTGTGTAAAGATTAATTCATCCTTGTGCATGTGTTTATCCTTTAGCGAACTGAGTTTTGTTTTTCTATCCAGAATTCACATCTTTCTTATATATGTGATTCATTTTGGTGAATACCTTCGAGACGCATCAAGAAAGAAAATATTCCAACTTGTTTATCCCCAGTCCATAATGTCTTATGTAAAAATCACAATGTTATATTTGTGAGGGACATCTATAAAAAACCCTAATGGGTACTTTTGATTTTGTCTAGACTTTTTTCCCCCAAATATGCCAGTTATTCTAATAAAAGCTATTACCTCTCCCTCCAGAATTTACCTGGCTGGTAGCCATAGACAATTGCAGCTACAGTAACACTGTTGCTACTTTTGTGCTCATTGGTGTCATGTGTCCTGTACACTAGTCAGAAGTTCAGTAGTAGCATAGGGATGCTAAGGTAAAGAAAAATTAGTAGTGGTCCAGCCTTTCATACTCATTTGATCTGGAGTAATTTGTACATCTAATAGCAGTTATTTTTGTAAATACTCCTTATTTTCTAACCGTACTGCAGGGCAACACTAGATTTCATATTTCACAGTGCCATATCCTAATGAATCTTTTCTGTAGTGTATAAGGTATTATTTGTCTTTGGTAGTCTCTTCTTTGTTGTCCCATCTTGTAACTTTCTGTAAGCACTCTAAAGGGAACTTCAATAAAAACGCAGATCTGGAAAGGAGAAAACAGAGGCAAAGAACAAGCCAGACCCTCAACTCATGCAAGAGATATACCAAGTGCAAATCTGCCTGCCAGCCAGTGCCCTCTTAGGGCTGTCATTCCAAGCATTGTGTGAGCATACCATTCTCAGTATAACACTAACACATGCATCAAAATGCTTTGAGATTTTTAAGGGGGAAATTTGGAAAATTGTCTTGGATTTGCTGCGAGTACTTGCTTAAAACCCGCTTTGGTACAGTTGACTTCAGTGAATGAAATTTTCATTTTATCCAAATGAAAATACTGAAGGAATGTGATCAAGAGAATAATCAAAGATAGTGTTACTGACTCAGCATGTTTCATTACCGAATACGGGTTTTCAATCCGATTTCTTGATTGTTGGTGTCAATATTGAGATTCAGAGCACTATAGTCTATGGAGACAAAACCTCCATATTCTGAGCTGCTCCTACCTGTCTCTGATCTAGACCCAGCTTTCCCCATCCCTTATTCCTTGTCCTTTGTATGTATTTTAGGCCTACCAGCTCAGTCTCTGAAATCAAATCAGTCCACTATCCTACCTTTATCTCCTCTTCCCCACGTTTGTAGTCCCAGATCTCCCTACTTCACCCTGACAGGATGCAGTCACCTCTTCTTATCCCAAAGTTACTGCCCAGCTCCTGCTGCTACCCTTTCTTCAGTCTTGGGCCCAATGGAGTCTCTAAAAATGGTTTAATTCTTAAACTACTGGTCCATGAGGCAATGGTAAGTGATCTAGGAGACAAGGTCCTTGTCAGATAAAGTATGTTTTAAATTCAGATAGTGACCCACAAAGAATTCAGATGGTTGAGAGGCTTTACTGAGCGGAGGACTTAGGAACTCCTGCTCTAATATAAATTTCCATGGTTAATTTCACAAACAACTTTTTCTTGCCACATATGTGACTTTTAAATATGTATAAAAGGTTTTTTCAATCTCAGATTTATAATCTGTTGGGTTGGCAAAATCTTCTGTGAATTCCTTAACTGTGCACTTTGGCATGACTTCATCTTTCATCCAAACAATCAATTCTATTTCTGTTCCCCTAACCCATCTATTTTTATAGGAGGACTTTGTGTGTTACATTCTGTGCTGTGCTGGCCATCGCACTCTCAATATTCCCTTCATTCAGTCACGCAGTTTCCAGAGCATTGTCTTCCCAAAAACTCTCTCCCATGACCCTGTTTGCAAGCTAACAGCTTCTCTTTTTAGTTCCTACTTACTCCAGTGCTATTGTCTTTAGTCTCCACCTGGCACTTATCCCACCGCTTCCAAGCACATACATCTTCTCCTTGCCTTTTTCTTTTGCTTTTCAAAACATTCTTTCTCTTGTTACTGTCAAATGCAGCTCCCTCCTTGTATAAGATCTCCTGCAAAATCAGAGCTGTGCTTGCCTCTCTGTTCCAGCGCCAGCCTTTGCCATCCTGCTTGTTTATGCTGCTACTCACTGTTCACCATCACATGCAGCAGAAACACAGTATCTCCCAGCGACAGCAGTGTAAAATCATACACTAATTTTTTAAAATGACAAACAAGGTTTATCACATTCTCTTTAGAGAACTTGCATTCTAGCCTGTTTGGAGAAGCCTTTTAAATTATTTTTTTCTGCAAAATCAGAACAACAAATTAAAAGTACCTTTTTTTCCTGCATGTTCCCAAATGCTGCATGCTTCCCAGGATCACACATATAACTGTGCAATTAGGCAATTTTAAAGCTTGTCAAAGCTGCAGACAATACAGGGCCAGACAATACAGCGTAGACATAACACATTACAGTGAGTGTTACAGTTATAAAATAAGAGGAGATGTGCATAATAGGGAAAGGAGTGAATCAAGGGGTGGGGGAGAGGAAATGGAGGGCTGAAATTCCTTCAGCAGTCTCAGTGGTTCTTAAACAATTGCATCTAGCTGCATGCTCCAAGTGTTTTTGAATTTGTCTCATTGCTCTCTAGGGTGGAAAGCTGCTCTTTCTGTGCTGTTTCTTCGGAGAAGCCAAACACCCATTTTTCTGCTCTGGGCTCAGGCTTATTTCTCCGTTTTCTGTAAATTCATACACTCAATACAGGCACAATCTCGGCAGCCATTAAAACCCAAAATCATTGTGGCCCGATGTATTACATTTCAGCAAATAAATATAGTGAATGTGATTTTTCAGCAGAAGTTTTTCTACTAAAGACCACTTCGAATCTTGGTTCTCTCTCTGTTCCTTGAACTGCCTGAGTGCTGGACAGTCCAGGGCAATAACTTATTAGTGCCCTATTTTCTATATTATGGCACTCGCAGGCATTGGAGAAAAGGCCTTTGCCAGCTCAAACTCCATAGTGTGTCTGATGAAGTTGATATTTTTATTTTTGGATGAATCTGTCTGCAAGCCATAAAAAAGTCTCTTATTGTAACATATGCTCTGCCATTGGGACCCTTTCAAGGGGCGACCTGCTTTCATAAAGAGCTTCAGGCTGGTGCAGTTGTTCATTAGCAAAGTGTTGTAGGGAATTCTGGGACCTGTGACAGTCCAGGAGTGTCTGATCTAGTTTCTTAATTTTAATTATCGCTACGGTAGTAAAGGCAGCAATTCAGAACACTGTTTAGCATTAGAAAAGGGAGAACACATTTGCCACTTTGCCGATAATAATTTGGATTTCTTCAAATGATAGGATGCTAACCAGAGTCTCACAGGAGACCTTTAAAAATGTTATTAATCTCTGTTTAATAAGTTAAGAGGGTATATGCAGGAAGGCAACAGAAAATATAGAGATATTTATGTAGAACATTCATTTTTGTATTTAAAACCTTTCTGCAGCATCTCAGGGACAGATGACACTGCCTGTTCACCTCACTGGGGAAACTCAGGGTTTAAATAAGGCTTCTCTAGCTAGTTAAAATTTCTTGGCAGTTTATTACCTTGGTCGTTAATTGCATTCATTTCCCTATGGAGATTTCTTTGAGAGAGATTCTCCATTACATGGCTGCTGGGAGATTTCCAACAATTTGCATTTTTCCCAATTAATTTCAGACTCAAATATTGACTCATTTTGGGAATGAAGTGATAATAGGACTGAATTTCTGGTTTGGACAGTCGGATTTATGTACCATGAGGTATTAATCTGTATATACTGTTAATTTATGCCCCATTGGATGACTCTGTAACGTCTGCTGTCTAGCTGAACTCTCAAAAGTTTTTGCTTCAGAAGCAAATAAAAAGGAATAACGTGATGATGGCTTAATGCTTCTGAAGAAAATGAAAGTGTCAGAGACTCTTTAGCTCATGATGTGAGAAACTGGTGAGAACACAAGGCTGGAATTAAACACAGGCTGAAACCCCAAAGTTTGTAGATGGTGGGCGATAAACCTCTTTTTCTCCATGCAAATCCATCACTGGATTGAAGTTGTCAATGGGTGTCAAAGTTTTTAACGAATCCAACTTGATTTGGATAAAAAATGAAACCCTAAAACTTTTTCAGGCTCATTGCTAGGATTATTTGTTTTTAACCAGTCTTCTGACAGCACTGGTGAAAAGAGATATCAATTTGAAGTTAAAACATAGCATAGCATTCCTGCTTTAGTCAGGGAACAAAACAACATTAGGTCTTTCCTCAGTGTTGCTCTCCAGAAGTGACTCTTAAACTGTCCAAGTGCGTTTTAAGAAAAAAGTTTAAGGAATGGTGTGTGAATCCCTGGGACAATGTCAGCCAGGATTTCCCTACTTTCAAATTCTTAACATGCTGCCCTCTCATACGATGATGAAAACTTCGGTGCTGCAGTACCATAGCTCCTGGCAATTTTTGATTAAGTAGCCCCACCGCGCCAGTGTGCTCATGCCCAGAGTGTCCTTGTGTTCTGAGAATTGAAAAGATTCTTTCATTTCATCAGAAATTGCTGGACAATGTTAATAATTCACCATTTTCTATTATAGAGGACTACTGTTCTACCCAAAAGGGATGTTTAATCAGACCTTTCAACCTTAATCAGCTGAGAAATGCCTGCTTTTTCAAGTAATTCCCAGAAATAATGCCAGTGCACAAAGGAGGAATTCAGCCTGACATGAATGTGCTTTTTGGAAATCATATTGCTGTTAGCCAGAGCTTGCTACATATCTGGAAATAGAGTCTGCAATGCCAGATCACAGCCATTTGTAATTTTTTGTCAAGGTTTCTTAAAATTTCTCCGTAATGCTAATTTAACTTTTCAGTAGGGCATATCTGGTAGTCTATATGTTACATGTTGAAGGGGGGTTGCTTCTTCAGTTGTCACTAGCAAATTTATTTTCCTCCAATTTTTGAAATTTGTATCTAACAGAAGTGTATAATCCCGAGTGTCTGTTCCTACAGAAGCTCAATCAGAGAAAACAGTTGTAGCAATAAGGAGGCAGCTAGAAAATTAACAAGCACTTGCAAAGCAGAAAGAAATCTGCACAAGTACGGAACCCAGATAATGGCAAAAGCGTGAATAATCTCCATCTATTGGATATATGAACTTCCAGGTATTGCTTACCTGTACATCTTTGAAATGTAATTCCACTGTTGTAGTTTTGGCTGGTTTAGGAGTTTGGAGCCAGGTGTGACCATAAAGGGAAAATATACAAAATATATTAAAAAAATGAGGATTTTTTTTATATTTAAAAAAAGGAAAAGGAAAAGAAAAAGGAAAAGGAAGAAAAATAGCTTGAAAGGCTTTTACATAATATACATATAGATCAGCAATTTCACTGAATTTTCACTGAATTTTTTGGAGTTGGAAGGGACCATAGAGATCATCTAGTCCAACTCCCCTGCCAA
>JAOXJK010000001.1:81558651-81582118 GCA_025774025.1 Xenus cinereus
GACCCAGTATTGACCCCTGGGGGACACCACTGGTTACTGGCTTCCAGCTTGAACCTACTCCATTTATCATTACCCTTCGGGTCCTGTCACGCAGCCAGTTCTCAACCCACCTCACTGTCCCCTCATCCAGCCCACATTTCCTCAATGATCCATTAGATCCATTTTCACCTTGATATCAGGGCCTGGAGGGCACCACCAAGCTCTGCAACCTCTTTTCCCACCCCCGGGGTTTTGGCTGATGTGAAAGGCAGGTGACACTGGGTCAGGCTGCTGAAAAAGCAGCTAGCATGGAGAAAGCTGTGAGAAGCCTTTCCGGGGGTTTCCTACTCTAGCTTGGGAGCCAAATTTATCTTAAGCCTCAGCCTTAATCCTTGTTTGAGCTATACTGCAGGAATGACTGTCTGGCCAAGCACCTCTCTGGTCCTAACTGGTCTGGATCATTTGAGTTCCTGAGTTGGTGCCATGGAGCTGCAGACATTTGAACATGTCTGGAAGTCATGGGACTCTTGTCTGACCCTTGTTAACATCAGCAGACTCTCTCAGCTCCCCTTGGAAGTCATGGGACTCTTGTCTGACCCTTGTTAACATCAGCAGACTCTCTCAGCTCCCCTTGCTCTGGTGCCATGGTTCTGACCTCTTGTTGGTGAGGACACTACCCCAGCTCTTCTTGCCCTCAGCTCCCTGCAGCCTGACCTTGCTGGTCCTTGACATTTGGTAATACCTCTTCATTCATCTGCTAAATATCACATTGCAATGAAAAAGCAGCACATAGCACCTCAAACAAGCAAACTAATGTGTACTCGAGATGGAGGCAGGGGTGGGACATGGCGAGATGTGACATCCTGGTCAGGCGTTTTTCAAATGCTTAGCACCTTCTCCAATCATTTGGTCTTTCTCTCATGGCAGGATAGCAAGCACTTTGCAGGGACATGGAAAACAGAGATAGAAAAATCCGTGTTTTTTAACTGATGTCAAAATATTCCTTCCTGTTATCGCGTACTCATAATATGTTTGCCAAACACAGCACATAAGTACTTGTATGAGTACGTGAGACTTAGGCTTGAGTTAACTATTTGATACTGTGGGAGTGGTATCTCGTTACAATGAGACTTTTTGCGCAAAGATTATTTCCTTTCCCATATCAAAGGCAGATACAAATGACTGAAGAAAAATAAGCCTATTGCGACAAATCATAAACTTTTGTGTTAAGGCTCCTGGTAGCACGTTTCATGTGCCACATTGTTATACTTAAGGAGCTCGACTAGAAACTAGGGAGAGGGAATCTCAGATTCTGGGTGAGAAGGGGTAGCAAAATGGGAGAAGGGACTGGGCCTGTGGAAGAGGGGACTGGTAGGAGCAATTGGGGAGCATTTGAGGGTAAAAAAAATGAAAGATAATGAAAGAAAGCGAAAAACTCTAGATGAATAGAAATCACAGTACTCCATAGCTCAGCAATCTGTATTACCTTTATTTCCTTTCAGCCCCACCCCTTCCCTCAGTGCATCCCTCAGGTTATTCACACATCACACAGTGCCATTGTGCAAAAGCAGCTTTTTTCTGTGCTTCCAACACGTGGAGTTGCAAGCCTCTGCAGACTCTGAGAAACCAAGCAGGATGGCACAGAGGGGGTTTCTGCAGGCACTCCTTTGCAAAAACAAAGTTAGTGCTTTCCTGCAGGGAAACCGTGTCTTTGGTGTACTTCAGTGCTGAGATAACATTGTACTATCTGCAAACAAATTACCTGTATTGATCTGTCCAGTGTGCCTGCCAACACGTCATTAACTCCCTGCTACAGCTAGAGGAACCAAAGACACTTCATGTAACTGATAACATGATTTAAATGCATCCTTCGTGACAATATTTCATTCTCCTAAGAATTCAATACTCCTTTTAATCTCTTCCTGGATCATTTCACATCCAACCATGTAGTAAACTTGCTAAATCTACTCCAGGAGATAATAAAGCATGCATTTGGAGCAGAAAAGGTTACTAGATGTGTAAGTCACAGCCACTGGTTAAGTTTTAATATACAAATAGGGTAGAAAACTTCAACAACTAGAAGTGTGTAAACTAAAAAAAACCCCACTAGTAGAATTATTAAAACTTTTTTCTGGTTTCTGCAAGGGATGCACTTTGTAGCCAACTTTGAATTAAAGCTTGGCTGAAAATTTCATGTGGTTTCCTTTGCTAAGCATAGTTCCTTGAAAAGTCTGAAGTCTCTTCTTGCTTGTCTCTTGCCTACATCTTTAAAAATAATTGCCTTAATACTTTCTAAATACAATATGTTCCCTAACATACTTTCTTTTTTTATCACAGGATAACTGCATTCTTTTTTTTTAAGGGGAATTTGAAAAATGTCAGATTTAACATATCTCTGAATGTTTCTCTTCAGCTAGTTACAAATATCTTCTACTTGGTCCATCGTCAGTATTCTCCCTTTCATGTCATTCTTCCATAGCATTGGTGTTTAAATGACCTTTTGTGTTTTAGCTGCTTCTTCTAGGTGAGGAATTGTGTCCTGTTGGGCCTGAAAACAGAGAAAAAGGAGGCCCTGTTCCCCAACTCTTTCAGTCACTTGTGAGCTTGCAGCAAATAGTTGCCTAGTCACCAGTCAGAGGCTTCAAAGGAGGGAAAGACCGTCAAGGATTCCTGGGGCTGAGCACAAAAGGATATGGTACAGAAAACACCACAAAATCAGAAGAAACAAAGGGAAGTCTTCAAAGAAGGTGCAGTTCAGCAGTGGGATTCCTTGCCCCAGGAAATTGTGGGTGACGACAGTTTACACAGCTTAAAGAGGACATTTGACAGGTTGATATAAGAGAAATAAAATTGAAGGTTGTTAACTACAAAGGATGCCCGTGAGCAACAGAATATTAGAAATTGGAAGAATATTGCAGGAACATGTCACACCATTTTTCCTCCAATACTTGTGTTCCCCTATAGACAGGTATTTCTGGCTATTGTTGGAGAGTGGGTACTGGCAGAGATGGTCCTTTGATCTGATCCAGGACAGGGACAGGTGGTCTTGCGTTTCTGAGCAAGTAACCATCTTAACCAGAGTGGGAAGGTGGAGTGTTTATTTTTGGCTTGGGTTCTTTTCTGGGATGGAAGGTCAGAGGCCACAATGGGACATAAAGGATGAGGAATAGAAGTTCTTCTGTAAGGCGTTGTAGTTTTTTTCTTATCAAAACTTTAAATACCAAATGTGCTTGGGTTCCTTAAACACAGCATGCTTTCCCATTTCATCTTGCCTTTTTTCCCTTTCTAATCTGAATTTACCTGACTATCTAGAGAGTCCTGGATTCCTTTAAACTAACTTCAAGTACATAGCTAAAGGATCTATATTTGGATCAAGGTCACTGGAGGGTCTTTTGCAGTCAATGAAGAATGCTAGGCACCTCCAGTGGGTGGTTCATATCATAGGTGGGCTGCATCTCCCTCGGGAAGCATGAATTAACTATGTAGGAAGCCTAACATGACCTTGTTTCTAATTTAAGCGCATCAGCTAAGTGTCGAACTTTTCAAGGCCTCATGTTAGCTAGGAACAGAACTTACATCCTTGTACCTTATATCCTTAAGAGATTTATTATGTGCATGTGTTGTGAAAAGTCATCAGTGCTTTCAAACTTCTAATCTGCAGAAACCATGTCACAGCTGTCATGTCATGAATATAAAATCAAAATCTAAAATACACAAAAATATAAGACAGATGCTTGGGGTCATCCATTTCCAGATAGTTTTCATATACGTAGAACATTATCAGGATAAACCAGAACAAGTTTAATAGCCGGAATAGACCATACATACATAATACCATGTAAAATCAAGATTTTTGTAGTATACAGCCAACAACATGGGTCCTGCTATAATATGTGATTAATCATTCTTTATTTTCTATGTACGAGAAAAAGGACCCATAAGGATTTTTTTTGCCATACCATTGTTATAATTGTTCCTATTGGAATTCTTTTCTGATTTAGTAATAGAGCTAATTTTGTACACAATAAAATGTTGTCATGATAACTTAATTTTGCTTCTTCCTAGGAAAGAAAAAGCAGATGCATAAATGAGGTTTCCTGTTAACAATCTGATGGAATGTGATTCTTAAAAATGAGCACTTAACAATTCTTAGTTGTAATACACACAGAGTAACAATACAGTTACTGTCGCTTTTCTTTTGGAAGCGTGTAAGAATTTACTATATGCTTCTACCACAAGCAGCAGAACTCTAAAAACCATTATTATAAATTTTACTTTTCTTCTCAAGAATTTCATTAGATGAGCAAGAGTGGTTTTGAGTTCTCAGTTTTAGCAATATCCACACAAAGAGTATGAGAGTTAGATGTTGTTTCTCAAGATTTTACCAATTCGGTTTTCATTTATGAAGGGATGATTCTTATATACTTTGTGCAGTGTTTTCGTAGGTGGTTTATCCAAAAGGGTTTTTTCTTAGTAATGCTTTTATGTTTCTTTTGCCTGGAATGTTCCAGGTATTCTCATTTTGGAAATGAGATAACTCCTGTTCAAGTATCCTCAGATTTATACACTGAGACTCATCTCTATTTCTTCAGTGATACTGGCCATTTCTCTTGAGATTGTCACAAAGCACCAACTGGCACAGGTCTTCATATAAATACTACTGGTCGCACTATAATAATTATCTGGGAAGACCATGTTAGGGTCCACTCCAGTTCCTCCAAAATAAACTTTTAATGTGTAGTAGTGACTTTTCATCCCAGAAGTAACCTGTAATGAAATGGTGCACAGCCTCAGTTTAACAGTGGACCCCAAGACAAGATCAGTAGATCTCAACCTGAACTGTTATTGCATAACTAGATACCTGTCTCTGTACTACAAGCAGTGTAGTTTTCTTAGCCTGATACTTCACTTGGGCGCTTTATCAGTTCATTTGGAGACAGCTGAGGCATGTTTACAGGGTGTTGTGTGTTACAGCCCAAACCTGTCAACAGAAAAATCCTCTTCTAGAAAGCCATAAAACCAGGAGCAGTTCTGATTGACCCAGAACTGTTTGTGGACCTTGCTTCCCAGCAGTCAGTTTTCAGTTACTTGCAGGGCATGGAGCTGGGACAGAAAGAGTGAAGAGTCTTTTTATGCATTAAATCACAAAGGGAGCTTAGGGAGCAAAAAATGTTTGGCCAACTCTGAGTATGGCCAGGATGATGATACCCTGAACAATAATCGGAAGTGGCTGAAACCATGGTGTTTTGTCTCATGCTGAAGACAGCAGTTGTGTCATTTTCCAGCTTTTCCACTGTTTCTCACCAAGTTATCCAAAGGTTTTCTATTCCAGTGTTGACTCGGCTTTACCCAGTTTTAGTTGGAAGGCCTGACGGCAGCTCAGCCATGGCCCTGGAGTAATGCCAGCTCCTCTTAGCATGTCTTGGAATTGTGTGTGAACATCAAGGGAAACACATGTTCTTGTACAGCTCCCAGAAGGAAGACTCATCAGCAAAGAGTAATCATAAATCACAAAAAATAGAGCTGCAAAAGGATGTCATTTAGTTTAGCACTTTGCCCAAGGAAGAGTCAACTGTATCTACTTTGTTCAAAACAAATGGTGGTACAACCTGTTGGGAAACACTTCCAGTGATGGTTTCAAGCATACAGCCTGCCTTCCTACATTCCAGAAATTTTCTTTGTAATCTCTTACCATTGCAAATACACATTGAAACCCAGTGATTATTGCAGGATGGTGAATCGAGCACCAGTGAGCTGCTGGCTCTCTAAGCATTTTAAAATTTTAAAACACATCCTCTCTAACAGCAGACAAACGTGCAATCAGGTCAGTGAGATGAAAATGGCAATTTTGTTGTTAAACTTCTATATTTTAGAATTATCAAAATCAGGAGTTTTATTGGAAACTGAACAGGATGTTGAAAACTCTTTCAGAGCCTGGCTATTCTGAAGCTCCTATCTATCTCACCCACTTTCTTCTCGTCTTTAGAAACCTAAGTGCTCTGTTGCAATCATGCAGAGAAACTTCCCATGGGAAAGTAACCAGTCTTTGCTAGAGAGCATAAAGGAAAGCGAAGGCTTTTTCCTGTCCATTTGCCTAGGATGTTATCAACCTTTTAATCCTAAATAAGTTAAAAAATTTCCCCAAAGCATTAAAAAAAATTGGAAACAAAGTTGATCTGCGGTCTTAAATATTAATTAAATGGACCAGTCTCCTGCTTCTTCCTGGGAAAAGGACTGCTGTACTGAAATGTATCTCTTGCTGCAGGTCTTGTTTTGCTAGTGAGGAACAGTTGTTGCATAAGTAAGTTGTTGCATAAAGTGTGAGATGCTGCCGAACAGAACAGTATCTGCTTTCTTGACAGAGCTTTTCAACAGACTCTCTCTGTATAACTCTGTATGTGATATGGGTCAGCTCATTATCATTAACTAATGATAATAAATAAAGAGAATAAAAGTTGGTTTGCTTAAGAAAGAATGAAACGTGTTCTAATTTAAATTTATTTGTACACAATCTGTGCCACCAGCAATTTCAGATATTTTTTTTTTTGCCGGGGCGGGGAGGGGGAAGGGATTATTTTACCAGATGATTTTCTTGTTAATTAAAATGAAAGGTAAGAATTTAGCTAAATATCCTTTCCTTCATTTTTTTTCCTCATAATCTTCTCTTATTTTTTCTTTTCTCATAAATATCTGGATTACTTTTAGAAAAAAATATTTAAAAAGACAAATATATCCATTTCATTTGCATGACAGTTAGAAGAAAAATAGCTTTCCTTCCCCTCATATTTCCATGTAATTTCTTCTTTTAAAAATATTTTTTCTCCCTTTGTGTCTTTCTTCCCAGAAATTTTATTGCAAATCAGTACCTGAAATCTCCCAAAGAACATAACATTCCGAATAGGAAAAAAGAAGAACTTGTTATGGTAAATGTCTTCCAAAGAGGTTTCTTTTTATGGGAATATAAACACAGAACCTTTCATCAGCTCAGATCCTCATATGTCTCTGAAAAAGAAAAAAAACTTGAAAAAAAACCTCTGAAAACTCAGATCCTCATATGTATCTGAGCTTGTCATTATTTATAAAAATAATGAAGCCTTACCTATGTCATGGCTATACATTCCTGATTTCATTTGCAATCAGAAGCACTTCAGGTACTGGAAGTACCAGTAGTGCTTAAACTATGAGCTTTTTGAGAAAAGCGCTATTTGGTCTGTGATTGTACAATACATACCATAGCCTGATCTGAGTCTGTTGCTTAGACTCAAAAGACAATCTACCGATACACATAGTAAATTACAATGAGAAAACCTCTCAGTTCACTTGAGACTGAAAACTCTCACCCTATCCTGCACCAGCATCCGAGCAGTTGGCATCGTGCTCATGGAGACAGAGGGGATCCTTGGCCTAGCAGCTTCACCACATTTGGAGCTTGGCAAATGATGAACTAATAAGCATGGCTTGCCTTTTCTTTCCAGGAAGGATTGTTTTGCAGCAAGGCACCACAGAGGGCCTTGGGAGATGTTGGTTCAGTTTCTGATCTGCTCTACATATTTCTTTCACAACTTCAGAGAAATCATTCCCTCTGCCTTTGTCTCAGCACTAAACTTTTAAAAAGCAGATTTTTCCTTTTTCTTCTTCTACTATGATCTTTTCTAAGCACTTGCATTATGACTGATTCTGAACGGGCAGATTGGCTTTCTTTGCCAGAGTCTAACTCAATGGGTGTCCAGTATAAGTGGGGATGTTAAGCTGTACTGCAGTAGAAATTATGGAAACACTAGTGATTATTCATCAATCAATCAGTTACATAATTCAAGGTTAGATACACACTCAGTATTTAACAAATAGTTGCAAGTGACACATATTTCTAACCAAAGTATGATCTTAGAAAATTACGACATACAGTATCTAGAGTGGAGCGACTCAGACTCATAAATTTTACTAATTATTTATTTACCAAAAATGTATTTGTTCAACAGTCACAATTCTTCACTGATTTGACTGATAGTTTAAAAATGGAAAAAATATTAGAAATATAAATATGTTGCAATTAATTGTTTTCAAACAAGATTTTTCAGTTTTTGCCTTCAAAATTATTTTAAAGTTGCCAACATTTAATTTAAAAAAGGATTAAAGAATGACAGATAACACTTCCATTCCAGTCAGCCAGAATAGTTAGTAATTCAGAATTATGTCTTTTACAATCTGTGTTACTGAAAAAAAGAAAAAAATGTTGAGTTTAGCCCAGTAAAAACGTAGGGTAGCAGACACTCAGCTGGTCTGGCTTAAAACAGGCAATTAGCAGTGAAGTTGGCATATATTGTTGGTTGGACTACCTAGCTGGCTGGATGTTCTAGGATTTTTTAGAAGCCAAACTATTAAGTAACTGCCTCTGTAGATTTCCAGAGCTTTATTACCATAAATATAAGAGCAAATGTCAAGAACATAGTCAACTTTCTCAAATAAACAACAGCGTCTCAAAATGTATTAGGAGGTGCTATTGTCCATGTTTACAGTTCAATGGGGTTCTTTCATCCTTTTTTTAGTATCAAGGATGAATTTGATTCTCATTTAATATGGTGTCAGGTTCCTTATAAAGGACAACATGGTAATACCATATTGCAGTTTACTTTCATATTCCTGTATTACTTAGTATTTCTTTTTCTGAGTCACTAATTATTTGACAATGCCTAAGTGTATCAAGTAGTACTCCCATTCAATCAGAATTGAAAGGCTCGGTTCGCTTTGACCGAGTAACAAGCTCCTTCTTTTGCCGGCCATACCCCCATACATTTTAATGGTCTCTTATTGATCGCAAGGGCAGAAGACATTACTGAATGCCAGTCAGCAGAAATTACAGAAAAGTTATGAAGGAGAAGAAAGCACGGCCAGAGAGACGACTCTCCCAATACATCTTTTTGGTGTCTTATTTCCTGGGCCAGCTCAAAGGCTTCATTGGCTATGTCTTGAAGTAGTGTCTTCCTCTGTGCTCTGACAATGATACACCAAAGATATTCTCTCAGTATAAGTCGTCCAGTTTCTGCCAGACCCTGTGGTACTGCGCACATACGTCTTACATAAATGCAAGTGAATGAAGTCAATCATATTGTTTGGTGTCTGTAAGTGAAAGTTAAGTTCAATTCATTGAGAATGAAACATCGCCAACCTAGTCCAACTTCTTCTTTCTTCTCTCTAACCAGTCTTACATCGAAGAATGAAAATGGAAAGTTTTTTTAAATACCACATGGTCACCTTATGGTCTCAACTAAAAACGCATCTCTCCCTTCTTTTTCATTTACTGCCATTGAGTTTTATGTTTGCCTGCCAATGAACAGATCATTTTTTCTTCCAGACTGTAGTAAGATGACATTTTGGAAAAGCAATTTTTTTCTTATGAAGGAAGAAGTTGGACACCTTAGCAGCTTTTTATCATAGATAGTCAAGGTGACTACAAACTTGAATTTATTTTGAAGAATGTGTGTATTCTTTACTGGAGGAAAGGCCCGACACCAGTCATGGCTGTTTCTTTAATTCACATCTCAGTTTTCATTGTGATGCCAATTTAAGTTACCACAGGAGCAAAAAAAAATGAGATCAGCAACTAGATTTGCCTGTAGATGAAGTACATGGTATAAGTTCCTCCTAGAGATAAACCACCAGGCTCACTAAAATATGAGTATGACATTAAAAATAATGATTTTGTGTAGCCTGTAGGTCTCCCTGCTGTTTCTACATTAGTAATTGTATCTTTCCAAACCTAAATAGTATTTCAGTTGATGCGCCTCTGAAACAGCTTTATATATCCATCTACTATAAAAGGGAAAGAAATTAACCTTAAAAATACATTTCTTAATAAATGATAGAAGCTTCCTTCTGTCTGGTATTGTTGAAAACGTAGCCAGGAGACTTATCTTGAAGGGAAAATAGGGACATCATTTAGGGAAAAATCCCATTAATGACACAATATAATACAGCAACCTCAAAATTAAAACATCTATCATCATTTAGACTGCAAATACCACTGAAAATATTGATTTCGGTTTACGAATGCAGTAAGACAGTAGGGCAACAGGGCATCCTACTGCTGAAACAACACTTGTTAGGAAATTGAAGACATTTGGAATTGTGTTTGGCTTCATGAATTGTCATGCCATATTCCCTAAATGTGGCCAGAGTTAATTATCAACGTGGTATGTGCTGCATGCGTTGACTTTGTTGACAGTGGCATATTCTGTTCACTTGAATCCCTAGTTCTTATTTTGTGCGTCACTGTAAACAATTTCAAAGAAAATGTAACATACCTTACTGTTTAGTTTTCTGCTGTTTTACACTGTGGTACGATGTTATTTAATATATAGGACAGCCTATCATGCAGTGTAAAATGTTGTGCACTTTGAAAGCCAGTACACATGAGCTAACAGCAACATGAGTGTTGCTGTAGAACATAAGCCTGGTGCTCATCCTCTTTGTAGCCAGCGTGGGATAGCTGTGAACAGGTGGAAAGCCTCCTTCTATCACTGCAGATGACCCAGGCAAAGCACTGGTGACCTGATATCTTAGGACCAGCGTTTATCTTCCTCTGTTTCAGCTGAGGCCAATGAGAAAAGCTCGAGCTCAGAATTTCTGAAAATCAGACTCTTCAAGCCTTATATCCTGCACCTGTTGAACCAGTATTCTCATCAATTTCAGTAGAAGGAGCACAGTTCTATAGATTTGAAATTAGAAAGTCCTTTCTCAAGGCACTGACTGAGACCAATGGATCTATGCTGTGTTGTGTCACTTGGACACATGGATCTAGGCACATAAAGACCAAAAATCTGGACTCTTGACCTCTTCCCTCTTAAGTGATTGTTTACAGCTCATCAAGCATAAAGTACCTAAATCAACAACGTTCTACCAATTTACTTAAAGAAGAAGAAAGGTGGACCCTCTTTGTTCATCAAAGGAGCGTAGGGAAAATATAGAGATGGAGAGAAATCAAGGGGCCGCCTTCTAATCTTATTTACGTTGATGTATGTCATGAGTGACTTCACTGAAACCAGAGACAAACTGATAGTAACAAAGGCGAAGGAGGAACACAGAGCAGAGGCGGCTAGTTTGGGATCTTCGCACACCCTCAGTTTAATGGTATTCTTCTGTATGAAATTGGCCTGTGAGTTACATGGCTTTAGATGGTTTTGCTGCCTGGTCATGTCACAGGCAGTGCCACCATAATTACCAACCTTACAAAAGTGACAAAGGTCCTAAGTTTATGCTATCTTTATGCACCCCCAATTGACTTCCATGAAAGATAAGCCAGACCCTATGGACAAACACAAATCACTACTCTATTGCTGCTGTATTACCTTAACAACTGTTTCTGCTACAGAAGTCTAATAAGTATATACAGGCTTCCAAAAGAAATAATATCTACTGAGCAGCAAGTGTAAGTTGTTTTGAAATGATGGTCATAAACCTGAGCAGAAAGCTAAAACTGTTAGGTCTTATTTCTGTAACATGGTGTTTCATTATGATCAGGGGACCCTGAGGGGTTTTTTTGCACTGGCACAGCCACACAGACTTCTGCAACTTCAGCTCAAGGGAGTGAAAATCCAATGCGGCCTTTGTTCCTTTTCAGAAAAGGTTAACAGTGTCCTGACTAATGGGAAAATGCTTCACATTCTGCCTGGAAGAAGCTTAGGAGAAGTGCTGGTCCCATGGGGGACTTACCTATTCTGTCTTTATCAATGGCCTGTGTGAGTTTGTTCTCCTGCATGTTAGGGAGGTGGGTTTTTTAATTCCTCTTATACTGTTTCCATGAGCAGCTAGCATACTGGAGAAAATATATTGCATTCTGGGGTTCAGGGATTTGGATGGCACGATCGCGGTGTTTGTAGACATGTGTTGACATGTTATATATTTTTCGTTCAGACACCCTTTCTTGTTCCTTTTGGAGCATAATGGACCACAGCAAGCAAGCTGCTCATTTTGTGTTAGGTAATGTGGGAGAGGGGGAAGCAGCTGGAAAAATAGAAGAAGCTGCAATTTCGTTATAGGATCTTCCTCTTGAATTCACTTTAATCATTTAAATTGCATGGGAGTTAGACAAGGTGGTACTGAGTGTCTAGTCAAGGAGAGTTTTCTCTGCACATTGAAGTTCTCGCACAATACTCAGATGTTTCTTTCAAAAGCTATGGCTGAACAGTTTTCTGAGAAGATACATTAAATGTACTGCTCCTCCCTTCTTCCTCACTGAGAGACATGGAACTAGTTAAAAGCCACTTGCTACAAGACAGACAGAATAAATCCTCACAGTAACTGAAAACATATATATGGAAGATATAGATGCATATATACATGCTATTCCAGAGGAAGTCTCTATCTTTAATAAAAATTTCTTACAGCATTTGCAATTCAAATGTTATATTGGTTTGTGAGTGCTAGAGACCTAAAATTAAAATGACTGGGAAGTAACTGTTTTTATTGCAAACAGAAAGAAATGTACAAGGTAATCAAATGGCATACACAATGAAAAGCAAATTAGATTTCTGAAACTCTTCCTGGTTTTAGTGACTCCCATGTGGCTTTTGCAACACAAGCAAGCAAACTTGTTAATTTTATAAATAGCACGCCAAATCCTTACATCTTCCCTGTTCCCTTCATGCCACTCTAGCACCATAGGTGATGATAAGTTAATTTAATAGCTGCTTTCTCAACCAGCCTGCAAGGGAATGTCATCCCCCTTCAGCTGCATCCAGTGTAGAGGGTGAGCTAGAGAAAAGAGGAGGGTTGGTCACGGGCATAATGTAATTTACTGTTTTGAGCTGGGCAAGGGGCAAAACCCGACACATCCAGCTGAATGTGAAAGACCATCATCTCTGGGCTGCTCTGAAGTGTTAAGGGGCAGCTGAAATGTGGTGTAGGTGAAGAGAACAGAGATTGAGTCCACCTGGCATGTTAAGACATAATTCTTTTCCTTTACAAAATACGATACTCCCACATTTTAATCATAATACCTGATTAAATGTGAGATAGGTTAGAAATATTGCCAGAAAGCATGACTTTATTCCTCAAGAGTGATATATATGCAAATTGATCACCCCAGATAGATTGCCTGGGAACCACTTTAACTAATGGCTAGCATTTCTCACTGTTCTTCAGCAATTCTGTTTTCTAAGTATTTTTGACTTCGTAACATCAAGGAACTTGGCAGTGACTCATGTAATCTGAGGTCCCCTCCTGCCTCTCCCATCATTTCCCTGGGTGATCCTGAACAAGTTACTTCATTAATTTTAATTGGATGCTGTCATGAGAAAAGGCTTGTAGGGCTGGACTGCAAGTCTGCAGTCATTCAATCCTTGTTCAGGCAAATTCCTGTTAATTCTAGTGGGAATTTTCTGTATGTCAAGACTGCAAGATTTGCCGCAACTGCGTGTGCTTAAAAGGCTGCAACAGTTGGATATTGTTTCTGGTCACATGAAGGTTTATTAGAATCTGCTATTAATACTTATCTTTGTGTTTGCCACTTGAACAAATTCAAAAGGGCCCTTGCTCAGGCTTTACTGGCTGATTCCAATCACAGCGGCCTTCTCAAGTGAGTCCGTATTTATGTTAGCAGCTCTGAGTAGTCCATTCAAACTCTGGGCAAGTCTTGGCAATGAAGGAAAAAGCACAAAATAATGTGTAATTTTTTTCCTACCATTGTGCAGCAAAAATGAACAAGTAGATACAGTTTCCCAGGAAATCTTATGTTCTCGTTCCCATCTCTAACTGTGCTGTGAACAGCCCAAGAGAAGAAGGCCAGGCTGGCTTCAGTTGCAGGAGAAATCCAGCCAAAAGTGATTCTTCTGCAGAGGAGACCAGAGAGAGTTTAAATAATTCTTAGATTCTTAAGAATAGCGCAAATAAATGGCATGTGGAAATACTGGAATAGAATGTGAGTTTACCTGATTTACATAGCTTTATGGAGCAAATATTGCTATTATAATTAAAGCAGTGACACCTGCTGATTAAACAATATCCTTTTAAATGCATACAGGAGTACTATAAAAATTTAAGAAGAGTCAGAAAATGTTACTGGAACTGTGCACAATAAAGACAAAAATTAAAACAAATACTACTATTATGTTCCACCTGGATCTCCGCAATTCCTCTCACATTCATTTCTGGTCCTCAGGAGGCTGGGACAAGCCCTTGACATGTGGGAGGGAAGAGGATGGTGTATTTTTGAACGTTTGCCTTCAAAACTGAGAAATAGCTCTGAAAATATTTGTGACTTCTTTTTATTGACTCATTTGTACGTTTTTCTTCCCAAGTGCTTTTGCCTCAAGAGAGTGTCCAGAATTCCAATGGCCGTGACCAGTCATGCTGGTAGCATTCCCTGGTTACCTTGAAAGGGCTTTAGCATGAGAATCAACACAACAGGATTCAGAAACCCTGACATGTAAATGCCACCATGCATTTGGGTAGGAAGCAAACATGGTCAGTCACCACGGTTGGCTTTAAAGACGTCCAGCCCTCTAATTCTGCACACACTTTGTACAGGAGCTCGTAGAGTCTTATAGTGAAATGGTTTCTGTTTCGTGCCTTACGGTTCCTTGTGTGTTCTTTCTTTGTTGAGTTGCTTCCCTTCCTCCTTCTTTGATTCTCCCTATATTTGTACATGTCTTCCCTTTTCTTCTGCAACCCCTTCTTACCCACTTCTCTTTTGTCACTCTGAAATGCCTTATCTTTCCAACCTCTCCTCTCCACTAACCCCGAAGTAAGCCCAAACCCAACATTTCTCTCTTTCTGAGCTTCTCCCCTACCACATACTGCCCTGAATTGCCCTCCCTCCACAGTGAGCAACTCGGCACAACAGGCTTTTCTCAGTGAGTTAGGCAACCTGAGTATGACTCAGTACTGACTGATATGCTTTCTGGCAAAATATAGCTTATTCTGTGAGAAGAAAAAAGAAATGCTTTAGCCAAGATAAATTGAAATTTCCCCCAAAAGCAGCATACGAAATGGTAATCTATTTTTATTAAAATTATGGAAATATGCGCTTAATATTGTAACATCAAATGGCTAATAATTACTGCTTATAGACACTGATATTGTTTAATGTATTTCATCCCGGAAAAAAATTCCATCAGTCACAAAATGCCATAGATGTGCAGCCATCATTTAGGGACAGCAAAAGCGCATCACCTTACTAGGTTTGTGTTGAACAGAAAAGGACCTCCATTTTAGAAGTCTCACTTATAATCCCTTCCTGTTGGAAGACACACAGAGCAGTATTTATCTAGCTCAGACAGAAGTGGATGAGTTTCAGCCTATGTGAGTTTCCTCACAAAGAGCAGGAATTTCTAATGTACTTAGGTCACCTCTACTTGCCTTCTCCCTGGACTTGGCTACCAGCCCATCACTAAAAATGGTTTCTTCCATTTTCTGTCAGTAGTATGTGGTATCTTAATGTAGGTGTGCCACCACAAAAAATATTTTTTTTTTCCTCAAAATAAAGTGGCCCCAGAATACCTGGAAATACAAAAGACTGAAATACAAAGTAACCTATTTCTGCTTCTTTCACTAACAAAAAGGTGTCTGGTATAAATAAGCAAGAAGGGAAGGAGTAGCATGAAGCAAGCACATTTGTATTGAAGTTGTACTTCAAAGTGAAGATAACATTTTCTAATACATCTGTGACCCAGATCCTCAAGGATATGTAGCTGGTTTACTGTCATGCTTAAATAATTTTAAGGCTACAGGGACAGATGATTTAGAAGGACACCTAAATAACTGTCCTCCAAACTGCCTGTGTTTGCTGTGTCCATTTTTGCAAAGGTTTGCAAAGGAGGAAATACTGAAGAGAGTGTAATACAGTGCACAGCAGAGAAATGAACATGCTGTATGAGCTCATGGGAATTTCTAGAAAATACTCAGGCCCTGGTAAAGGCACTGGTGCAGTTTGGTACACTGGCTCATCACACATTTCTGTGAATGGTTGAAGTAAGTTAAGTACAGAAGGGAGGATAAAGCCGTGCAGTGAGGGAGAAGCATGCCACCACAGCGAAGGTGACCATCCCAGTTTCCATTTCAGGCAGGAGAAGAATTTTGCAGTGGAGCTAAAATTTTCCTTTTGCAGTCCTTCAGTAAGAAATCCTAAACAGGAGGATGGAATACTGTTCTGGATGTAATCGCTTATTAGTATACAGGGGATTTTGAACCATGCCCATAAATAGTAAAGGCATATTTATTGTATGCAAATCCTAGCTCAAGGATGGCAATCTAAAACCTGAGAACATGGAATATTCTGCAAGAGAAGCCTATTTGCATGATGGCTTTATAGTTTATTTTCTCTCTGTGTCTGCTTTGCAGCGACAGATTCCATGGAGATTGAATATATAGGAAACCATAAGCAACTCTGCAAAGTATGCTTCATTCTCTGGGTTCAGCTCACATTAAAAACACTTTCACCCAGCTTTTGCAGTTCATTACCATACAGTAGAAAAATCCCTTTGCTGGCATGGCTCAATGTTGCACTGCCTGTTTCCCATTCAAATACTTTCTCTTTTTTTTTTTTAAATTTTTTTTTCTCTGAATACTAACTTCAGGGAATATTTCCAGTGAAGTGCCAAGACACAAATGATGTAAATCTTTATTATGGTATAAAGAGTAGGAAGATCCAACATCTTGGCCTCTTCTGTTGAGCAGTATGTTTTGACACTTTCAAAATTCTAGGTTCTCTCTGTAATAGCAAGGATTAATATGATGTGCCTCCAAAGAGATTACGTGAATGAATTACACAGGAGATTAGGGCAAAATCTCATTTTGTGCAGCCATCAAAATAAAACCTTTTCTGACTCAAAAAAAAGCAGCCTGCCTTTTCTCCCTCGTTGGACCATATCCTTAAAAGTCCTAGAGCTATAAGAGGACTGAAAGAGACCGGTGAAACCAAAGCTAACCTATATTCCCAGAAAAATTCTAAACAATCTATTCTTCAAAGGCCACTTATGCCATCTAAGAGATACGAACGTGAGTCAGTCCCATGTGTCTCGCGTGTACCACCCTCCACACCCCATAAAGTGAGCATGCAGTGATTGAATTAGCTGTAGAAGAGCTCTCACTGGTTTATAGTAAGCAAAATACAACAATACAAATTCCTTCTCGTTTGGAGAACCTTAAAATACTTTACAAACAATATGCCCCACAGTACATCTGGGAGACCAGATACTTTTGTGTTTAGCTAAACTAAAACATGTTCCACTTGTCAAGGGTACCCAAAGAATCAAAAGCCTTGAAAAGAACACATCAATTACCAAGAATTTTGTGCTGTGACTGCAAGAAAACCCACCCTATTTGCTATCCTCCCTGCTTTGGTTTAGTATTTCCCAGTAAAATGTAGTCATTGCACATCTGTGTAGCTCTTTCCATGTCAAGGATCTCGGACTCCTTTAAAAATTGTGAAAGACACAATTCAGCAATAACAATCCCACCCCTTAAGTGTAGCCATATTTGGAATGAAATGTAGCCACTGTTCAACAATCCAACTCTGTGTAATAATTGCTGACAGAAAGTGAACAGTGACAAAATGAAACTTGTGGAAAAACTATTAGCTGATATGCATTGTACAATAATTTAAACCGTAAATTGTGGAGAATATAAAGCTTGTCCCAGCATTTGCTCTATTTTCTCTTCACACTTCCCATTTGTTTCGCATAACTCTACTTACATTTCAATTGTTCTTCCATCATTTTTTTTCTTATTAAGGATTCCACATCCAAGTCCAAATACTGCATCTAGCTGCATCTCTTTTTTTATAACTGGAGGGTTTGGCTGGACACTGTGGCCACAAAGACCTAGTTGGATTTTGTAGAGCCAAATCCTCTTTCTTTCCACTTCTTCCCTCCTCTCTCCATCAACACAAAGTTATATAGTCCCATCCAACTCTGACTCTTTTGGAACTAGTACCTTCTCTGCCGTGTGCACAATAATTCACAAGGGTGGGTTGTCTTTGAAAAAATGGTGCCCTTACAGAAAAGTATAAAGATACCTTTTCTTTTAATGTCAGACAGGAATGCTGCTCCAGCTCTCCACCTTCTGCTTTACAAGTCCATCGTAACACAATGTAAAAGCACAGATCTCTTAACTTTTTGGGAACAATGGAAACCATGCATTTTCTCCTAGGTAATCAGTAGAAAGTGAAAGAGTAAAAAAGTGTCTAAAAGATAGAAGAGAGAGAAAGGCTGGCGCTGGCCTCACTGAGCTACTGAGAGATAATCCACCCATTGCATAATATTTCTATGACAAGTGTTAATGGGTTTTAAATGTCAGGTATTCTAGCAAAACCCACTGTCTACACAAAGAAGTAGCCAGTATTTTTTATTTGCTTAAAAAAAAAAAGTTACCCTCCTGTCTTTCCCTTCTGAGCAGCAGCTGGCTGGGGTGCCTGTGAGTGGGAGAGAGGTGCTGCAGTCTGACTTGCTTGGCAATCAGATGGAGGAGAGAGCATCCTGAACTCACAGTAGGCTGCTCTGTGGGAGGAGGAGTGAATGTCCTTCCCTCCTTGATAGCAGGATTAATGCCAATCCCACACATTTGTGTGTGTTCCGAGGTGGATTTATCGGTACAAGCCCTTACCACAAGCTACCACGGCAGAGGCATCTGCATGGTGTAATGTTGTGATCCGTTCTGCTTCCTTAGATGGGGGCTTGAAAGTTAATATTTGTGTACATGTATCTATGTGTGTGTGTAAATGACACAGCTAGATGTCCTTACCCTACTAGAATTACCTACTGTTTTACCTGTTTGTTTTTTTTTCCTTTTGGAAACCCCAGCTAATTAAAACAATAGCAAAATCCTTATGCTGTAGCTAGTCCTTTCCAAAGTCATGGCTCCAGTAATGTCTACAGAAGGATATGCCAGTGTTTTTGGTTCTCATCCACTTTTTAAATATGTTTCTTCTTGCAAATGATACACAGATAGATATAGATATATATATGCATATACAGCCTGGACAGCAACAGTAAGGCCTGTCCCTGAATCATTTCCTTGACATTTGGTTCTGAAAAGCATCTTTGGCAATCTTTCAGGACTGTGTGGTAGTCAGGGCCATGTCCAAACCACCTGAGTTTGGACTGCCCTATTTGCAGTCAGCACTGTGATTGTTAATTCACTACAGATGTCAACACTTCTCATCTGGAAGGATCTAATGCTTTGGGTGTGCATTGTAAGCATGCAAGTCCCTCGCAAAAAAAAAAAAAGGAATCCATGCAAGTTCCTCTTAGGTACTGTTTAAAGATGAGTTATGAAAGATGGCTGAAAGAACACTTGAAACCACTCTCTTTCCACATACTATGTGGAAGCTGTGCATTTCAGATCATAGCAGTCCAACGAAAACTGTGTCAGATACTAAGAAAGGTGAATTTGCCATTTTGAAAAGGAATCTGATACTGACATATGCTATACTTCTGCGCTTATAATGCACTATTAAGATTTCCTGACATGGCCTAGGAAAAAAGCTGTGTGTATGTTAGCAGTTAGACAGGGGGTGAAAGTGCACGGAATTTGAGGATGGAACAATACAGCCTTGTTGGCTTTGGCAAAGTACAATCTGTAGTGATGAAAACCTGAGAAATTTGGGGTCAGTCCCACAAAGGCTTACACATAAGCTTATCTTTATGCATAACTCATGCGTGCAAATTGTTACAGCATTTGGCCTCTGACATGGCTGCTTCAGCAGAGAGTTCTGTGCTGTAAAGCCGAGGGTGTGACTTTGTCCTTACAGTGGGACTTTCCGTGTGAGCAAAGTTATTTATGTGAGCCAGCAGAGCTGGCCCATAAGTGGCTAAAATAGTAAATTAGCTACTCAGATGCTGTGAACTTCAAAATAGTTCTTTCCTGTAACTTCAGAGCGAAAAAAGGAATCACTGAAAAGTGGCTGTACTCTATTTTTCATGATTATATTATTTACTGTGGTATCATCCCAAGGCCCAAATAAGGTTCCCATTCAAGGCTTCTTTATACCACAATTACACAAGCAATCACTGCCTGGATTCTAACCATCTTTTGTATTTTTATATAGAACTTCAGAATGAAAAGTTTGAAGTAGCATAGGCTTAAGTCAGAAACGCTGCTTTACTCAGCAAACCTGGTCCTAATACTGGGACTGGTTTATGTAGGAGTGACAGATAAATCAATCACTTGTCTTCTGTTCAGTGTCACTATCCATACCAAGATATGTACTTGGAGTTTACACAGTGATAGAAGTAATGATTTTAAACAGCTTTTATTATATGAGACAGGAGTGCTAGAGCAGGACGACTTGCAGCTTTTTAAAAAAATAGGAAGAGTCTACCAACTACCCAAAATATAAAATTGGTTTTATTTTGTATTTACAGCAAAAGAGCCATACAACATCAAGCAGATGATGATGAGGCAGTTGGGACACAAGCATTTGGTTGCTGCATCTGGCATTAGCATGGGATGGCAGAATCACTGATCAGGATTTAATTTTCATTTCTTGTCCTAATTTGCATTCCCTATTACTGTTTATTGTATTTCAGCCCTGTGGGTTTGGGATCTGACCAAAAAGCCAATTGAAAGATCAAACCAGTGAAAGTCTAGCATTTCTTTATCTCCTCCAAAAAGGGTCTAAAAAAAAATAAACACCCTCCCTCCTGCTCTCTCCCCTCACACATATACCCACTCAAAAATGTCTGCTCCTCAGGAAACAGACAGGAGTAATACAGAATCATTTGTGTCTTATATAAAGGAGACTCTGGCCATAACATTTCCTTTGGTCCCTCACAACAGTGAAATGGATGAGGGTGAGAGTGTGTCACTCTTATGGAAAGAGAAGCCCAGAAAAAAAAAGGAGTGACTGAAGCCTGAGCCCCTCACAGGAACGGCTTTGAGTCTTTGTGTCCATGTGGGAAGAGCTTCCTTGATACCGTCGGCTTAAAAAGAAAAAAGAAAAAAAAGAAGGAAAAATAGGGAATAGAACAGCTTATTGCCGTTGTCCTTACAGGGTTTAGTGAAGTTCAGAAATCAGCAAAACTACAGAATTGTAAGAAGAAAACAAATGAACTGGTAGTCCACCATTCCTGTGCTCTGTGATTATTCTATGAAAAACGAACAGCAGCCCACCTAGTTATAAGGAGTTTTATTTGGTTTCCTGTAACAGAATTAGTCCCAATGGGACAGTGTAGCCTAGTTTTACGTGGTTGTGTAATGAGACATCCTACTAGGAGAAATCGGCACAAGCTGACAGGGGACCCTGATTTCTCTTTGAAATCCTTCTATTCCACAGTTTTTGAGCAACTGACTAAATTTGCTAATGTGAAGAAAGCTGTAGTTTATATTCTTGCCTGATGTGAGAAGTACATCTGCAATCGGTCCTTTCCATGTGCAACACCTGCTTGAATATTCAAAACATGTAGTTTCACACAAGACTATGTATGAATTAAAACACGAGGGAGAGAGACTAGGTTTAAGAAATGATGCTTTACTTCCTCCAGCTCATAATTATAGGGAAGCAGTTTAGAACATCCAGATTATGTTATCAAGCGACCTAGTTTAAACATAGCTCCATCCCCAAACAGTAAATAACGTACATGTGGTGGGCATGAGTCATCACTCTTGCAACAGTGTCTGTGGAGCTCCCTGCTTTGCACGATTTACACATTAAAATGTAAATGGAAAATAGTTATTATTATAATTTGAAATCATATGAGAGACATCATTTACAGACATTGTCTCAGAGACAGTCTCCTTCTCTGAGGTCACCACCACCTGTTGGACTACGGATCCGTGGTGCAGGGAGGAGGAGATTGGGAAGCTTTAGAAAACTGAGCCCGCAAATCAGTGTACATCCTCCTCTTCCTCTCCCTGAGTTGCTTCAGGCTTTGTCTCCGAGGGGCAGCCGCTGCCGCCGCAGCAGGACTCCCGCCGGGCGGGCAGACCCTGACCGGTGGCGGCTGTTTCAATTCCCCGCGAGACGTAGGACTCGGAACTCTTACGCTGTTCCCGATATGCCTGAGGCTGGTGCTAGCGTCACGCTGACTCCTAGGAGATACCGTGCCCGTGCCCTCACCCACCCTCCTCCTCCTCCCCTCCCTCCCCCGCTTGCCGTGGCGACCACCAGCTCGCCGCCGCTCTCCCGCCACCTGGGCGAACGCATGCGGCCTGCGCCACGAACCGCCGGGACAGAGGGACGGGCGGACAGACAGACAGACAGACGCCCCGGCCCGTCAACTCTCTTAAGAACGCGTGTTCGGCCGGGGTCTGGGGCCCGCAGCCTTTCGGCGGGGGCTCTGGGGGCCCCCGAGCGGGCAAGCCGCGCCGGAGGCTCTGGAGGACGCGGCCCTGGGGCTCTTGATCCCTCCGATTAAAGCCTTTCCCGGGGAGGATTGCTGCTTTGGCAGGCCGCTGAGCGCTCCCAGAGTAATTTAAAATCGCCGAACCGCTATTTATTAATGTAATGCTCTTAAAACTGAAAGTACACTTAATCCCCGGCGCACTGGTAACGGGGAGGGGGCGGGGGACACGGGACACGGCACGACACGAAGCGCAGAGCGGGCTCCGGCCGTCGGGAGCCGGGCAGGGGCCGACGCCTCGCTGCTGCCCGCCCGGGGAAACCCCAGTGGGGAGAGCCCGGCCGCGGGGAACCCGCCGCGCCGTCGCCTCCCGGTCCCCATGAGAGGGGGCCGAGCCCCCCCGCTCGCTCAGTGACACGGACCCGACTTCTCCGGGGAAAGCGGGCACCGCGCAACCCCCGCACCTGGCCCGCTAATCCCCCCTGTCGCTCCCTCTCTTCCCTCCTGCAGGAGGGCAGCGAGCCGCAGGGGCGGCCCCGGCTCCTCGGCGGGGCAGCCAGTGCCGGCAGCAGTTGCCTCTCCTCGGCGAGCCCTGCAGGAGGAGGAGGGCATGGGGTCTGCCCCACGCACCCCCTAGGTTTCACCTCCACCGGTGATGCCGCGGCGGCCGCTGGCGCTGTCTCTCTCCCTCCCTCCCCACCCCAGGAGGACGCCGCCGGGCTTTCCTGAGGTGAGTGGCCACCTCCGGGCGGCTCTGCCCTTCCCCGAGCCGGGGCAGGGGCTCCGCGCAGCAATGCCCCCCAGCCCAGCCCGCTCCGTAGCCCCCGCCGCCTCGCAAGGAAAGCAGCACCGCGTGCCCGGCCGGGCGGGGAAGTTTGCGTGCGGGACACATCGGAGCCGGCGCCCGGTGCGGGAAGAGGCAGCGGGGCCGCTCCCGCCGCTCCCTCTGTTGTAGCGGGGCCGGGCGTGGGAGTGGGGAGGCAGGCACCCGGAGAGCCGGCCCCAGGTAGAGGAAGAGCAGCCGGTTGGAGCGGAGGCGGGGGTGGGGGGGAGGCAAAGGAGAACGTGGAGAGCGGGGAAGCGGGCGGGGACGGGAGAGATGGGGAAGGAGGTGGCGGTTCCCAAGCACTGTCGCCTCGTCCCCCGGCTCCTGGGCTGAAGCACCGCGTTGGGCTCCGGGCACCGCTGCTGTCCCCGACCCCGACTTTTCCTTC
>JAOXJK010000001.1:81582218-81610763 GCA_025774025.1 Xenus cinereus
GCCGGGGGGGGGGGGGCGCCCTGACGTCGTGGGAAGGGGCGTGGCTTGGGGGGACACACGCCCCCCCTTCAGCACCCAGACCCCTCGTGGGGCACAGCCCTGGCGAGGCGTTGCCCCTTTAAGAGTCGTTGCCCTTTTAAGAGTCGTTGCCCCTTTAAGAATCATTGCCCCTTTAAGAATCATTGCCCCTTTAAGAATCATTGCCCCTTTAAGAGATGCTGCCCCTTTAAGAGCCATTACCCCTTGAAGAGACATTGCTCCTTTAAGAGTGCATTGCCCCTTTAAGAGTGGACCCCGCCATGGACGTTGCCCCTTAGAGTGATAGGCCCTACTCTCAGCGTGTTGCCCCTTTAAGAGTCGACCCCACCGTGGACGTCGCCGCTTTAAGTGATAGGCGCCCCTCTCGGCGTGTTGCCCCTTTAAGAGTGGACTCCACCGCGGATGTTGCCCTTTAAAGTGATAGGCCCCACTCTCAGCGCGTTGCCTCTTTAAGAGCACGTTGCCCCTTTAAGAGTGAACCCTACCATGAACGTCGCCGCTTTAACCGATAGGCCCCACTCTCAGCGCGTTGCCTCTTTAAGAGCGCATTGCCCCTTTAAGAGTGAACCCTACCATGGACGTCGCCGCTTTAAGCGACAGGCCCCACTCTCACCTCTTCAAGAGTGCATTGCCCCTTTAAGAGTGGATCCCATCATGGACGTCGCCGCTTAAAGCGACAGGCCCCACTCTCAGCGCGTCGCCTCTTTAAGAGCGCATTGCCCCTTTAAGCGCCGTTGCCCCTTTAAGGGCCGTTTCCCCTTTAAGAGCCGTTTCCCCTTTAAGCGCCGTTTCCCCTTTAAGAACCGTTTCCCCTTTAAGGACCGTTTCCCCTTTAAGGGCCGTTTCCCCTTTAAGCGCCGTTTCCCCTTTAAGCGCCGTTTCCCCTTTAAGAGCCGTTTCCCCTTTAAGCGCCGTTTCCCCGCCCCCTCCCGCCGCCGGCTCTTAAAGGGGCCGCGTCCCCCTCGCCCCGGGGCTCCTGTCGCGACGCCGCCATGTTGCTGCGCCGCCTGCCCGCCGCTATCGCGACAGCGCGGGGCCTCGCCAGCCGGGGGGGGGAGGGGCGGCGGAGGCGGGGGGGGGGGGAGGTGGGCGGGCTTCGCCGCGCAACTGTTGGAGGAAAAAATAAAAAGTGGCTGTACCCCCGAGAGCGACTCAGCGCAAGGTGAGGGGATGGTTCGGGGGGAGGGGGGGAATCGCGCAAACGCGGCTTCTCTGCGCGCTGCCGGGCGTGGAGAGGAGGGGGACCCGCGGGCGCCGGGCCCCGCTTCCCGGCAGCGCTGCCGCCGCCTCCCCCGGCCGGGAGCAGGGCAGCGGCGGCGGCGGCCCGGCCCGGTGCGCTCCGGTCCGCGTTGTTTTGGGCGGTCGGCGGGTTCCCCCGGTGCGGCACGGCGGCGGCTGGCGTTTGGGAAAGTTTGTGTGTGGCTCCCGGTGTGAGGGGAAGGCGAAGCGGTAGGTAAACGGCGCGGCTCGGGGACCCCGGTGGAGAGCCCGAGCGGCGGGATGGCTACCGTGTTTGTTTGCCCATTTGCCTCAGCTGCTGGCAGTACATTTGGGGTGTGTGTGTGTGTTTGGGCTTTGAATCGATATTTATTTGCAGGACCCAGGTATTAATCACTCGTGTCTTAGAAAGCTCATTAGTGGTGACTTGTTTCCATGACAACAGGACCCCTCTGAGTATTCCGGGTTATGTATTTGCCCGATTTCTTTTTTTTTTTTCTTTTCATGAAGTGTGTTCATACTAGCATCGTGTTTTGTCACCGAGGAGAAAAACAAGCAAATAAGACCTACGTGATCCTCTGGCCTCTATTCAGCCTTCCTGTAACGCTAAGTTATTTTTCCAGCCTTAGTTAATGATACATAGATGGGACTAAGCAAGCGTGTGAGTTGTTATACAAGATTTCTTAGTACTTGTTTTACTGCCTTATTTCCTTCAGCTATAAAGCTCAGACTGAGATATGGTCTGACTTATTGTGTGTTCAAAGTACTCCTTAGACGTGTTAGTACTGAAAAGTGTGATGCTTGTTATCTTTTTGGTTTTGTATTAGGTAGCACAGAGCCCTTTGAGAGGCATTGTATTGTAGTTTTATTGCTACAGCAGAGCTGGGAATCAGGAGTGACTTATTGTGTTACTTTGTCACCTTCTTGTGGTGTGACCTTGACAGGTCTCTTAACTTCTTTATATCCCACCGTGTCTTGACAAAAGAAGATGTTGTCTGCTTGAGGTGCTCTGAGCTAATCAAGCAAAACACCTTTTCTGAGATGGAGTACTGTTAAAACTGCATATATTGTTTTCTGTTATGAGGACTAAGTGTATCTTACACATCCCTTTTCCTTAATGATATAGATGAAAATTCCCCCTTTCTAACTTCAGTATTTAACATAGCACAATCATGTTAGCTCTTCGAATGATGTGTACTGTTATCATCCATCTGAAATCAGTGATTCTCATCGCATTTCTGCTAACTACCAGTCACTGCTTTCTTGGGTTGACTTCAGAGTCAGGTTCCTTTTTAGGAACATTTTTAGCAGTCTTGAATTTGTAGGAATATCTGCTATGACAGAGTATACATCCAGCAAGAAGATACAATAGTAAAGAGAGACAAGACTGTAAAATTGAATGACAGTCTTGATCGCCTGCCTTAGCATTGCAGCCCTAGAGGGACTTAAATGCTTTTTTTTGAGAGAGTGAGCAACCAAGCATGCACTTTTTTACTCAACTATATATCAAGTTAAACATCTGAAATTGTTCTACCAAATTCAGTGTTTTCCAAGAAAAATTTTAATACGTAGTGTTCTGTTGAGAAATACTGGGAGTGTGTAAGAAGCCTTTTAGAATATACAGCTCTAAACCAAAATACTGCCTGAGAGGTGTTCAGTTGTGACCATTTTAGATGACAGGAGTGTTAAGTTATAACAGGAACTTCATTATAGAGGAACTTCAGTAAGAAGCATATCTTTTTCTTCTTTCTTGAAATGCTCCTTTTAAGCAAATAAACTATATCTATTATAAAATAAGTATTTCTTTCATACTGTGAGGAAACGTCTGTCCCCAGCTCAGCTCAGTTCAGCAAAGTGCTAAAACATACACTTCATTGCAAGTGCATTAGTGTTCTCTAATGTCAGTAGCCAAATTGTGCTTCAAGCTTTTACTTAAATATTCCAAAAAATCAAAGTCTGTGACCTTGACTTGTGGTTTGTTTTTTTTTTTTTTTGTTTTTTTTTTTTTTTTTTTCAGCTTATTAGTGAGACATTTGTCTGAAAATAGTTCTTGGGAATTGAGGACAATCTGACCACTACCAGCCCTTAGTTACCAGTGAAGTAATTTTATGACAATCCCATGAAGAGAAAGAAAGAAAAATAAATGGCATGTTAGCATCTCATCTTCTTTGGACTTAAATTTCCGTACTGAACTGTTAAATTTTTACTACATAGTGCTGCACAATCAATAGAGGTAGAGAGAAGGTGATCTAGGTGATCTGTGCTTTACATCCTCTGCAAGGCTTGGTCTTTTGTTACTGTTGATAGTAAGAACAACAGATACTTCAGTTCAATTCTTAGACTTTGGTAGCCATGAGAGGAAAAAAATAATCTTCATTTTATTTTTTAAGACTGATAATAATGCAGCAAGAAAGATGATTCATAAGAAGCCTGTATTACTTTTATTTTTTCGGAACAGTAATCACTTAAGATTGTAAGAAGACATCTGAGTATATGACCTGTCGATGATAAAGGTGTTCTGTTTGAGGGAGTGGAAAAGAAGTACCTAGATGTGAAGGCTAAATCTATAGGTATGGATGATGGTATTGGGTTATGTTGTATTTTACTCAGTTTTGTACCAAACTGATTTGGATATAATGTACTCTGGTTTTCATAAATGAAAATACTTCTAACAGTGTTCATATTCAAGCTACGTATTGCTCAAGCTGCATATTTCTTAAACTTTGCTGGCACATGGAATAAACTTAGTATTCTTTCTCTGGTGTTCAAAGTCTTTAACTGGCTTGGTGAATAAGCCAGTACTGGTAAAAGATACTGGATCGATATCTCTGTAACAGATCTATTCTGCACAAGTCGCTTTATCTCCCTCTATTTCATCTTTTCCCTAGTCATCTTCCCCCTATTTATCATTCATTCTTGCTTATTTGGAGTGTAGGATCTTCAGTGTATTCTTGTTATGGGTGTATATTGTGCCCAGACAGATCTCAGAGTAGCAGAACGTTACCTGCACTACAATAACAAGTAATGATAGTCAACGTTTTTTCTCTATCAGTCACCATGGACTTTGCACGATCACGAGTCTGAGAGGTGGTAAGATTGTTGCAGATCAGTGTGAACATGTAATGGACAAATTGCTTCTGGTGCTAGTTCCTTAAAATTCCTTTTGCTAATTTTATTAATATAATTTAATATATAATTTAGAAAAGAGCTTTCAGAGAAAAAGTTCACAGATCTATCTTCCAAGGATTAGAGAGTTATTAACGGCTCGTTCCTGCTTTTCCTGAACACCTATTTTGCTGTCAGGTTGACTGTACTGGCTTTCTGTCTGTAAAAATAAGGCAATCATGCCAATGGGCCAAGGCCAATGGGATGAGGTTCAACAAGGCCAAGTGCTAGGTCCTGCACTTGGGTCACAACAACCCCAGGCAGCGCTACTGGCTTGGGGGATAATGGCTGGAAAGCTGTCCAGTAGAAAAGGACCGGGGGTGTTGGTGGACAGCCATCTGAGAATGAGCCAGCAGTGTGCCCAGGTGGCCAAGGCAGCCAACAGCATCCTGGCTTGTATTAGAAATAGGTGGCCAGCAGGAGTAGGGAAGTGATCGTCCCCCTGTACGCAGCACTGGTGAGGCCCCACCTCAAATACTGTGCCCAGTTTTGGGCTCCTCACTATATGAGGGACATTGAGGTGCTGGAGTGGGTCCAGAGAAGGGCAACGAAGCTGGTGAGGGATCTAGAGCACAAGTCTTATGAGGAGCAGCTGAGGGAGCTGGGGTTGTTTGGCTTGGAGAAAAGGAGGCTGAGTGGAGACCTTATTGCTCTCTACAACTACTTGAAAGGAGGGTGTAGTGAGGTAGGCATCAGTCTCTTCTTCCAAGTGACAGGAGATAGAACAAGAGGAAATGGCCTCATTGCTCCAGGGGAGGTTTAGATTGGATATTAGGAAAAATTTCTTGACTGAAGGGGTTATTAAGTATTGGAACAGGCCGCCCAGGGAAGTGGTTGAGTCACCATCCCTGGAAGTATTTAAAAGACATGTAGATGTAGTGCTGAGGGACAGGGTTTAATGGTAACTTGGCAGTGCTATGTTAACAGTTGGACTTGATGATCTTAAATGTCTATTTTAACCATAATTATTCTACAGTTCTATCAATTTAAAATATCCATGTTAGCAGCAAGCGGCTCATCAAGGGCAGAAACCAGCACTAAAGATCCAAAGTGAAATCTTGATTTTTTCCTTCCCCCTTCTCCTCCTTTTTTTTCCTCTTCCAGTGTTTCTAGGAGAGAGAAAAGCAGATGAGTTTCCAAGTATACTTTTAGGGCTTTTAAAACATGCAGCTTCGTTTGCAGGAATGAATAGTGATGTTGGGAAGGTATGAGAGCTGTTTCTGCATTATTCCAGTTGGGAGTTTAATTATGTTCTTCATAAACTATTATAAAATGTTTACACTTCAAAATACTATGTACTTGTTTCAGCTATGGTTTTCTTTTTTGTTTGGTTTTACTTTTCAAAATCACAGACTGAGACAGGGTTATTTCCTATGAAAGGTCTACAGATGAAAAACTGACTTTTGAAGTGATCTCCTTTCTGTTATATATAGTAGATTTACTTCTGTCTTTCATCGGAATTTAGCTGGCAAAATTAAGGTAAAACAAAGTATGTACTTTCACATACCAGTGGAAGGTAAAGTAAAACTCTTTTATTTGCTTCTTAAAGATAAGACTTCTTAAATATGAAGCTCCTTTGTGACCTTTCATTTACTTGCCATATTTTTAATGAATTGTGTACAATGATTTTTTTAGACTTTTAAGGCCCAAATTTGAAACAACCCAAAGAAATCTATTTTTTACAAAAATGCATTTTGGTGGGAAGCTTCCCCCAGGTCTCTAAAATGCCTGACGTTGCACACCTCCAAGTTGACATGCACAAACTCTCTAGTCATGTTGGAGGTTTTGGACCTGGGTGTGTTTTCTGCTTATAAGATAGATGAAAAGAGACATCGGCTCAAATTACTTCCAAATTCAAGTTACTTACAAATCTTTTTATTTCTCAAACCGATAATGGAATTCGGTAGCTCAGGGAAAGGAATCTCAGGGCTCTGCCAATGACCAGTTTGTGTGTCACTGCAGTGTAGATTATAGGAAGTCTGAAGAGCAAAGTAAATCTTCCTGCTGACAGAGTCTCATTGAACATGGTGTGGCCTCCTGCATGAAGGAATAGAAGTTTTTATAAGGACTTAAAAATTCAGGAAGAAATATGACACTCGGTGCTAGATAAGACAGGCATTATAAAAGGGTTATACAGATACTGGTGAGTTGGTTAGTAATAGTTAGTGTTGTTAGTAGTCACCAGAAGCCCAGTAAGAGCAGCAGCTGAATCACAGGTGTTAGAATAGATCAAATCTACTATATCGAGTGTGGGCAGACCAGACTGCCCTACTGCTTCAGAAACACTAAACAAAATGATTCTTTTCAGAGGCCATGAAAACAAAGACAGGGCTGTTTGCTGGCCTGTATAGGTTCTGCAGTATGAAGTCTTCATTATCTCTGTGCCTTTGCCTTGTTTGTAAAGAGTTCATCCACCGGTGATGGAAAGTATCAGTGGTGTAATTCTGATTCAAAGAAGCCTACTGGTGTCAGCAAAAAACATATGGCAAACAGTTTGTCTTTGCCATGTCATACCTTTGCTCTGGCATCTGTATAATATCCAGTAGATTGCAGAAGCCTCTGCTCTCCAGAGGATCCTTGAAAATCTAAGAACTGTATAGTGCAGCCTTTGGAACAGTTCAAATTTAAAGCACTGAAGGAAAAAAATGATATTTTTGTTTGTTTCCTTTTCTTTCTGATAAATTTGCCTACGTTTTTTCCAGTTATCTGCTAGCAGTTCATGGGACAGAAGATAGATTTCCCCTTTGATCGGTACCCCAGATGCTCGCCAAAACGTAAAGAAGGAAATCAATGCACACTAGGAAAAACAGATAGCATATTCCTCACTTACAGCTCAGTACCCTCTGGCAATATGTAATGCCCTCCGAGAGGAGCCACTGATTACTTCTGTGAGTTCAGGTGGCATTAGGTGCTGCTTCTGAACTGCCTTGCCTCTTCAGCCGGCGTAATATAGCAGTGCTGTTGTGATCGGATGGGTTTGCCTGGGCTGTTCCACTTGCAGGAGACAGACCCGTCAACTGCTGTGCTCAGAGCCTGCCTGCCTGGCTGGGCAGGGTGGAAGCCAAGGTGCAGATCTGTGATCTCCTCTGGGGAGAGGGCAGGGAGAGACCTCACCTCTGCGTGTGCAGCGGTCCCAGCAACAGCCTCTGCGTGCTTCTCCTTTTGAGTCTCCTGGTTTGTAGGCTGACCTTTTCACACTAGTGAAGCTTAGCAGGCCCACCCAATTTTGTCACTTTATGCTGCGTGTCTGATGTTGCAGACAGGGAGTCTGTTCCTGCTCTGTTTGGAGTCAAGGGCAGAATTCTCGGTGATTTCCATAGGAACAAGATGTGTTCCTAAACACACTTCAGTAGCGAGAAAGAAACTTCCTAATAAAGAATCAGACTATAACAATACACAAAACATCAAGCATTGTTCTAGGCTTCAGAGCTCTTAACAGTAACACGCTTGCAGACCAAGCGCTGCAAACAGCGAATCTCAGGGCATTCCTGGCAGGACTGGAGGATTACCAGCTCTCATTCTGCCCTGAGAAACAATTGAGGCTCGATCGCGTTACTGATAAAATCCTACTTATTTTAATGGACACTATTCAGGCCCCTTAGATTATATCGAATGGAATTCTAGAAGCAGTGAAGCGTGACATAATAGGTATTATACAAAGGAATTACGATGTCAAGCAGAAAAGGCGGTGGGATTTCAATTTACCTGAAAAATAAAATGCCCATTCCCACACACGTGGAGACTGTTGGAAGTTACCAAGAAAACCTTTGGACTGCCATTCTGCTAATTTGAGTTGTTATACTTTAGTCGGACTGGTTCCTAACAAAATATTTTTTTATTTTTCTTCCTTTGAGTATTAATTTTTTCTACCTCCACCTCCATCTTACCCTTGGGGACTACCTTACTGACATGCCTATGTCTCACTTAACAGAGGGACCTTTTCAGTTATAGGCTTCTAAGAGGGGTTGAAATTAGGAACCTAGAGCCTGTTGAAGGTAGGTGGTTCCAAAATGTAGCTTATAGATACCTGCAGTTTCTTGCTTGCTTTCCAAAATCCCCGTGTTCCATTAATTTTGCCACCAGAAAGCTACTATTCTGTCCAAATAAAGCTGCCAAGGTGCAAGAAAGTCTTGGGAAGGTAATTCCTTGAGTCATATAGATTGTACATTTGACATTTGTGTAGCATTCCCAAACACGAGAGCTCTAGGGCTGTATTTTTTCACACAATTTTCAGCTTGTTGTAGTCAGAACACCATTTTCTCTGATTCCCAGGTAAAACACGTTTATCTCCTGTAAAGCATGTGGCTGACATGCTTCCCTATTATGTAATTTCCCAGGTAATTAATATTTTAACATATAAAAACATAGGCAAAATTCTACACAGAGGTAAAGTTTTCCAAGGAGATTGTGTCCACTTCAAACACTTTCTCTTGAATGGCAGATATGAATGTTCAATATGCATTTTAATCCAGAGCACTAGTATTGTCCTACACAGGTAAGGTTGGGTTCTTTGTTCCAGTCTTGGTTTTTGGCGTATCCATGGCAAGTCATTTGGACAGAAAGCTGCCAAGATAATAAATAGACTAAACTTTTTGTTTTGCCAAGATAATAGATCAAGCTTTCTATTCTGAAGGTACAAAATATGCCAAAGTGCAGAAGTTGAATACAAAGCTGCTTGACTGATTTACTTGAAAGATGTAAAAGGCAACATAAGGCTATAGGCAGAAACAGTGTCAGCCCAAAATTTTATAGTCATGAAGAACTTAACACTATCCAAAATGAGGGAAATGTCGAGCATGTGTGAATGGAAATGGAAGATCTTCACAGGATGGTCTTCATTGCTATTTTGGGAGAAGGAGGGGAAGACTTTCATTCTTTTAAATATCATATTGCAGTTAAATTCACCTTATAGGTATGTGGGGCAGGAGCTCTGACCTGAATAAAACACTGATTCTGTATCTGGCTTCTTGGAGGAGTTGCTCACTGACAGATTGGGCTGGAATTGAAAAGTCATGAGAGAAATCAGTGAGTGGCTATTCTCAATATTGAAACCATTTTTATGAAGCAATTTCAATATAATCGTGCGTGCTATCTTTTTTGATCGTGTGGCGTTTTAAGAGTAATTCATTGTGATCCTGTTCTAGTGTTGTGACGTGGCAGCGTTTTCCTTGATTAAGATATTGCTGAATTCTCATTTTTAGAAATACTATTGGCAAGGCTTTATAAACCTGGACTCTGGCCAGAAAATAAACAATCACTGAAGCCAACTGTGCAAGGAGATTCTAGACACGCAAGTTGGAGACTGTTAATCTTTACTTTGTGTTGCAGATTTTCTCCTCTGTGTTTGGGCAAATCTGTAAATTCCTACTCAAAGTAACTCAGTAGCCGTGTAACTGGCCGCCGAGGGATCGCTCTAGTGCATGGGCATTAGCCAGCGTGGTGGTTACTGAGCCACGTCCTGTCCCATAACCCTTCAAGAACTGGTGGCAAATGGAAAGGGTCCTGTGAGCTTGGTGCTCTTCTGCTTCTAACCTGTGACTTGTGACAGTCTTCAAGTTGTTCTAGTGCTAGAAGAGCAGCAGGGCATACAAATCACTATGCAGTCAGTGTCTTTTCTGCAAAGATCAGGCTCGGTTGCTCTTAACTTCTTCCCATTTCTCTTCCCTTTTCACTCAGGGTGAGCTTCACTGTTGATCTCTTGACTAGTGTCAGTCAAAAGCAGCTCCCCTGAAACTTTAGAGCTTTGTAATTTTACATAAGAAACAAGCTCACATCATATGTTGCTGATGGTATTTCCTTTTTAGGAACGTCACACGTAGAACTGTTCGTAAATTATAAGTCCATCCTGCAGCAAAGAAACAATTCACCTTTATTTCAAGGTAGAAGAGAACAGATGAAGAGTTACCGAACAGAGCTCAAATATTTCTTTAATATGAAATAACTGTTTTCAAGACATGTATCCTACTTTTATAAGTCCATGGGTAAATTCCTATTTATTTTTATGGAAGCAGGGTCAAGCCCCATGTGTCTGAGGGATGCTATTGTGAAAACAAACCCTTGCTGAGTACCCTCTGCAGGAATCCGGATGTACTCCTGGCTAATAATCTAAATATAACAATGTGAAATTTACGAGGAAGGGAAGTGGCAGTAATAATGCTTCTTTTGCCTTTCTTCTCTTCATCATTAGCTTCCCACACTTTTGGGTCATTCTCAGCAGAGAGCTGTTCAGTCCATTAATTGTTTTTGTTAGACAATCTCTATCTTCTTTCCCATAGTAACATATTTGTAGCAGGGAAAGTTCTATCCATCGTTAGTCATTTAAGCCCTAAAGTCATAGTCCAAAGCTTTTTTCCATATTTCTTTTTCTAGAATCTATTATACATAAGAGAAATGAATATGTATCCACATGCACACATACAGGCATACATGTATAGCTCTCATTAAAATTAATTTGCGTTACACGTGTTCATTTTATGCTTTTGTAATTGGTGTAATCTCTCAGTGATAATCGGAGGGGTGCAATGAGGTTAATGCTTATGGCTATGGTCCAGAGTTTGTAACCCTCATAATTATTTTCTAACGCCACCTAGCTTCTCCCTAACTGTTAGGAATTTGGACTGCAGTGGAAGATTTGCAGCAGCATGAACATAAGTCCAAATGATTGAGAACTAATAAGAGCAAAATCTATTACTTTACCTATTGAACATAGGTAACATAATTCTAAACTTACTGCAGCAATGGAAATTAAATATGGAATAAACCTGTTTGCAAGGCTTCACAGTTTTAAGTATTTAAGAGATTATTTTTATCTTTTATTCTTCTCCGAAGTATGAAATTTAATCCAATAGTCTTAAATCAATGGTAGTTGTAGTCAACTTTAAAACATCAAGCAAGAGCTCCAACAACATGCACGCTTTTTGGGAGTGCCCTGTACTGAATCTGTCTCACGGTAAGCCCTAGTCAAGATTCTTGGTGCTAGGTGCTTTTTAAGGAAAGGTAAAAGAGAAGCAATATTCTCAAGGAAAGCAGCACCTTTATTAAGCAGGATATGTTTATATTGCTGTCTGCTTTGATAATTGGGCTTTAAAAGTGAGCATTGTTTTTGCAACCTTCTGCATAATAGTTATACTTACCTATAAAAAACAATTAAAACCCCTGTATAAAATAAATAATATGAATGAAACTATAGTGCTGTCACTCTTCACGATCAAATCTGAGATTTCTATTCCTTTAGCTTTGGAACTTGCTCTTCCCTTTCTGTTTTGTCTGCCTTGGAAATCATGTATCCCTCTTTAGGTGGGCTTAGACAGGCACACAGTGAAGAAGAGTGGGACTCTTGTCCTTTATTTTAATGACCAAAGTCACGACTAACTGTGTTTTGCAGTATACTGGTGGCGTAGGCTGGGCTAATAAAGTTTAAGTGTCCAGCAGCTGCCTACAAAAGTCCAAAATTTGCCAGACTTCTGTCTCGAGAAACATTTATTGTGCCTTCTTTATCTTCATATCTTGCATAGGAAATGGTATTAGGAACAGTGGCAGTGGTTTTGTTTCATGTAATACTGATCAGAACCGGGAAAATCCTTTTCCTGTTTCATGAACCTAATCCCTGTTTCCTTTGCTTTTTCCTTTCCTTTTCCTTTCTGTCTGGTATGAAGTAAACGTTCTGGTGTTTTAGTTTCAAGCATCAAAACCAAACAAATGTTTATCCCATTTAAAGATGAACGTCTTTTCTAATTTTTTCCAATTCAGCTGCCAAAACAACAAAAAATACCAGTCAGTAGCATAGCCTTATTGGAGAATTTGTGTCGGACACGGAATGGCTGCCTAAAAGAACATGGGGTTTTCTGTGAATTGAGATACTGAACACATGATATGATTAGTCTGTTCCCAGGGTCGTCATCGCTGCAAGTCCTCTTTTCTGGAAAAGAAGTCGTGTCATCTTGCACAAGAGTGTTTTCCAGGATTGAAAAGCCAGAGACTCGCAGAGTTTGAAGACTTTAGGAAATCACTAAAAAAAGACAATCCGGAGCTTGTTTTAAGGAAGTAAATTATCTATGTCCTTTTCTTGAATACAAAGCTAAGACATAGTCATAGCATACTTGGTATCTTCAGTTCTTAAGTCCGTACTGGCTATGCTTACCATAGAATCACAAACTTTTTTATCCAGTTTCATAAGGTGCCATTAATAGGAAATGGAAAAATCTTTTTTTGATAGGTGTGCTGGGTCATATGGTGGAATTTTTCACCTGTCATTTCTATATTTGTGCTGAATGCAATCCATCAGTATTATGGTTTTGTTCATTTGGGGATGGGTAGAGGATGTCACCTGAATTAAGCCAGCCATGTGTTGTACAGCTTGATACTGCTAACACATGTAATGGTATAACAAAACCAAATGTGATGATGTAAGAAATGCAAACATAATGATATAAAAAATACAGAGCCTGAATTTTGAAGCACCAAGTGATGATGGATGCAACTGAAATTCATTGAGATGTCAGAATCTCTGGCCTTCCTTCCCCTGTGAATGGGGTCCAGACTTTCCTATCTCATTACGACAACAAAAGGTATCAGCTGCTTTCCTAGAAACCACTTAAGGACTACATGAGTCATTTTTTTCTGAAGACTATATTCTACAGAGGCCAAAAACTAAGCAGTGTGCAGGCTGACCGCTTCGCAAGAGTCTGCTGAAGCTTTTGCTTACTGTATACCCTGTGCAGGGTCCAGGGCAATTTTAAGTTTAATATCTAGACCGTAGTTGTCTTTACACAATAACAACTGCACACCAGTACAGTGGCTTTGTCCTTTAACAGGAATCTGCTTTCAAGATGTAAAAGTCTGTTTGAAGAGTTCTCTTGCATGCTCTGACAGAGTTGTGACTTCATTATATTCTGTGGTTTTAGAGGATCCAAAGCTGGATCAGCTCTTCAGTAGGACACAGTGAAGGGTGGGTTATAAGTATCAAATCGTGAAATTTTTGTTCCTGTAGCTGAACATTAGAACTTGAGGCTGTTGTGGTTTGCATTCGCCCAGGAGCAGACTTTCAGACAGCCTGGAGAATCCCTTCTAGTACCAAGAGGTTTCAGAAAACTTTGCAGCCATCAAAAGATGATTTTGAAGTCATGATCTATTCTTGTAGAGTAATGCTTTGCTTGTTTTTGTACAGGCATTCTGCAGGGATGGGAGACAGGGCAAGGAGACTGGGCTTTGGTGTGGCTCTTTTGGATTGTGGAGATGATAAAGGAAAAGGATATCGGAGTGGATGTTTTGGGTCAGGTCAAGCATGCATCTAGCTTGCTGCCATGTCTCTGATAGTAGCTGGGCTAGATACCTTACCATGTAAGTATAGGACAAACATATTTCCCCAGAGATACTCTTTTACATCTGCATCGTAGGTACTTTCTGCATTAGAGGTCATAGTTCTGTGTTTAATAGCTGTTAGTGGACGTTTTTAATCCATAGAATTTGTTTAATTTTTCTTAAAGTATAAGTAAGCTTTTGACATTAAAAAACCCTGTTAAACTACATGCTGTGTAGGAAAAAAACACACCTCCATTTGTTTGTTGTAGAGTTGTTATCTGATAATACTGTAATTCTTGTATTATGAGAAGCGATGCGTGATTGTTGCCTATTCAGTTTGTCAATGCCACTTGCAGATTTTTTTATAGACTTTTATGAGATTCCTTCCCAGCTGAATCTTCCAAGTCTTTTTAAATGCTTGCAGACAGAAAAAATTCTACACTTATTACTATCCTTCTCACTCTGTCCTGTTCCCTTTCCAGCTCTAGAGATATAGGTAAACCATAAACTAGTACCATGATATTATGAGCTATTCTTTTGTAACCCCGCCCCTTTTTTATTCTCAGCAGCTTCTGAAATTTTATTTGCTTTCTGACTGCTAGAATACTAAATCACCATCTAGATAGAATTGACGTGCATAAATGTTTTTATTATAGCTTTCCTATCTCTCTAAGATGCAGTAGCCCACCCAGTGTTGGAGCCCACCGCTGTGCATAGCTAGTGAGAGGAGGGGGCTTGCTTCTGCATTACTCTGCATTTACCGATGTGAATTTCATTTGCTATTTTATCCCTCAGTTGCTCAGTGTTGTGAGTGATGGATTCTACTGGAATGATTTCTGGGTGAAGGTAAGGAAGTGTTCTCCAAGCTGTGGATGCTTTGGAGAGGGAGTCAGCTCAAAGGGAATGCATGTCTCAGGGCTTGCCATAGTTTTGTAGAACTGGAACTCTTAAGTTCTCTAGAATAAACTTGGTCAAGTAATTCTTCTGATAAGCCTGTGCATTTCTTTGCTTTCTGCCACAGAGTCTTTAAAGGAATTAATGGGCCAAACCTGACAGCCAAATGAGGTTATGGTAGAGTAGTGACAGCAGGAATGTAGAAGGCCTTCCTCACTAGTTTTCAGGATCTGCAGTGGGAGAAGCAGAACACATGGTTCCATAAGATAAGATGACAAGCAGGAGGGTAAAAGAGAACCGGAATCACAAAAAAAAGAGATAAAGTTTGGTCTCCACCAGAAATCTGTTAACTTAGAAACACAGCATCTTGATGACAAGATGACGCTGTGGTCAGCTACTTGATCGGCTGACAGCAGAATACACACACTGTGGTCATCGTGGTTCTGTAGGTTTTTTGTTTTGTTTTGTTTTTTTCTCAGCTGGCAACAGTGAAGCAGTTTTCCTCTATGATATTATACTATGTTTCTTGTACAGATTTAAGGTTTTGGAGACAGAAATGGTAGTTGTTTTGCTCACTATGTAGTATTTTGGTCAGAGTAGGAATTAGACTCCTTGGTGCTGAGAGAAGGGACCTTCAAAGTGATCTGAATTCCTCATGCTTATTCAGGCTGCTTTAAAACTAGAGTACGTCTCCTTGGGGATGCAGTACTTGGGCTTCTTGTGTAAAGCAATCTTAAGAAGTGTCTCCTCACAAAATACAAAACAAGAAGAAAAATCTTTAAGGCTGTCAAATCTTCCTTCCCCTATAAATCGTAAGTTTTGTCCATGTGGAAACTAGCAAGGTCTTCAGTGAGTGGCCAGATCTTTAGGGGTTTTCCCTCCCTGTGTCTTTACCTTGGCTAGGGCGTGTGTAATCATTACCTCTTTGAGAAAACAAATTTCAGTTATTGGTGTTGCAAAGGAATTTGGTTCATTGTGGAGTCACAGAGTATGCCTAGAACAAAATATTTAAGGGGCCTGCCATCTCACTAATCTTCATATGAGTTTATCTCAAGGAGACAGAACAGTCATTGAGCATCATCAACAGCAAACAATAACAGCTCAGATCAGATATTGAAGAAAATTCAGTTATTTTTGCAATAGTCCTCTGTCGTGGCAGCCGTATGGTCACCTGAACAGTTTGAGGTGCCTCCATTTCCAAATATGGTATTAACGTACATTTTATTTTTAGGGGATTTACTCTGTGAATTCTAGTTTTTTAGGGGATTTACTCTGTGAATTCTAGTTTTTTCCAGGGCTGTTCAGACCCTCTAATCATGCAATTTTGTTATTTCTTTTAGATTTAGGCATTACCATTGTTGGCATTAAGCTTTTATGTCATCAAAATATCTATGATTTTCCTTTAATTACCTTCTTTGCTAGGAAAGTAATCTACAGAATACATTCCCTTAAGGCGTACCATAAAGGTATTCTTTTTTTCTATGAGCTTTAGGCATAACCTTGGGCTGCCCAAGGTATAGGAAATAATTGGAATAATTTGTCTCCAGATTCCTGCCTTCATTCTCTTTTAATATGTTTGGTTCTTCTCAATGAGACAACCTTCTTTTATACTGCATGTGCAGTCACTCTTTCCTTTTACATGTTATTCCAGTAGCCATATGACAAAAGAAGCCCCTTGTAGTCTGTGTCTTAAGGGACAGACTGTGGAGTGCTTGAACTTTCTGAGCTCTGTTCTGTTGCTTCCTGTATTGCATTAGCATTGTCCTTGGATCCTGTATTAGCAGTTTTATATACACAGGAATGGTCTGTCTAGTGAGCAACATGGTTAAACTCAGTGATGGGTAATTCCTCCTCCACCATATTGCTATGCATTGTACCTTTCTCAGTTAATTCGCTTAAGCATTTTATTCTATATTTTCTTCTTGTGAAAACAAAGTACTCTTGAACCTGAATTTAACTTCTTTCCATGAAGTGGTGAGGTTTTTTCAAATTTTTTGTATCATGATTTGGCTAAACATGCCAACTTTTGTATGCCACATACAAAAGTAATAAATAGCCTGTTTGATTTCAGGCTGATAGTCTTGCTTATCTTCTTCTAAAACCCTGTTCATAACTCTTAAATAGAATGCTTTTGAATTAATTACATTATTCACTCAAGGTTCTCATTCATGACATGCAAGCTCTGGTTCTTACATGCTCTTGCTTAAGTGACATAATTCCCTTCTAGTCACCATGTCTATTCTTCACACGCCAAGAAGTTGTCTTGCTATCAGTTCACCATAGGTCCATGGGCAACTTTGTGCATCAGATTTCGTCTGCTTGTAGTAGTTTGGGTTCTTTGCAGTTTGCATAGTGGTTGTCCACTGTATACTTCCTTCACTTAGCACATCCTCATTTCCTTGAGAAGGTTCAAGTCTGTATCTTGCAGTGGTCTTTCTCTGTTTCTGTTGTATATTGTAATTACAGCCCGGTCTCTTGTCAATGCAATATTCCCCATTTATCTCTAGGGATGTTCCAGAGTTGGCCCTCTGCTGGATTTCACTAAAAGACAATCAACTGCTCTCAGAAATAAGGTCTCTTAAAACTGTCTCACAATTAGCTGGTGCTCAGTGCTAGAAGATAGGGTATGATTCATTAAACTGGGTGTATTCATGCACGATGGAATTCTCTCCACCTGTCATTATTTGGTGGAGTCAACAACACATTCCTTATCTGCCCAATGAAGATGTTCATATTGATTTGCATCCAGAAATTTATTCCTTCTCCATTGAACTGACTATAGATATAGATCTGTATGCTGCAAAGAGTTTTTAAAGATATGTGAGATGTATCCCAGGAATGTCTAAATATCTGCCAGAGGGATTTCTGCCTGGGGACCCTTAACCTCTCTGTCTTCTACTAGAGGCATTAAATAGACAACAGATTTCTTGTCCTAGTGTAAATTTGGCGTTGGTTTGTTTTTCTCCCCAGAATACCATTCTGTACTTGATGTTAGAAATGAAGCATGGGACACAGCAGTCTTTTCCTCAAGAGCCAGGTCCTTCATAAGGTTGTGTCTAGAGACGGGAAGCTAGAGCAATGATCACAGCTAGTCAATCCATTGTCGTGGGCTGGTAGACAGTCACTACATTATCTAATGTAAGCTTACCTAGAAGACTTGTTCCTAATATCCCTGTCTTCTTAATACCTGTTGTTGGATACTCAGTCCATCCTTTAGATGCAGTTGATCTTGGACAAGCAAAGTAAGCAGAGACAACAGAGCTCTAGTGCACAGAAAACCCAAGCCTTGTGTATTCGCTACTGCCTGACAATTGCAAGGCTGACATTTCAAATAAGGCCCTTCACAGGTATCTGCAGCTTTGTTTAGCTAGCTAATCTAGTAGGTAAATTAACATCTTGTTTATTGATTTTAAGTGTCTTGAATTCTGTAGCTTGTTTTCATTGATTGGTCGTGATTGTTAACGTTTATATTCTTTAGAGATGGGAGATTTGGGAGAGGGGATATGAGTCAGTGAAAATCACACAAAGGTGCCTTTTGCATGGTAACAATGAAATAGATGTGGGCTAAAATAGAGCAAACATTAGCAGAGTCATTTGGATCTGAGGCGCTAGGTAATAGAACTGATAGTTAGGGAATTGTTATTTTCAGGTAGCTTGTAGAGTGACTTAAAACATTGCTCAATGATGAAGTATTATGTGATGATTACTATGGAAATAAAAAATACTACTCTTCCTGTTGTTTTCACTTAAATCCTTCCTTAGCTGCACTGATTCTTAAAAGAATTGGAACAGGCTTTGAGTTTTCATTCTGCACAACTGGTTTTAGTTTCAAAGTGTATTTAGGGCAGAAAACTCTCTTAACCATTACGGTGTTAAAAAATACCTTCCCTCTACCTAGTAGTCCAGTTATCAGTAGTGAGTAAGTGCTAATGTTTTAATTAAGTACGTTTTCCTAAACATCTGAAAGAAATGTGCTTTTATTACCTAAAGATAGATACTTGTTCTGTAAGACTCTAGCCTGTGTGCTAGCTTCATATGTACAGCATCCTTTTCATTTCTGTACCTTCCTGCTAAGTGGCTTTCTTGCTTTCTGTCATTGATCCATCTTCTCACTCTTCATTTTTATTAACATCCTGTTTTATATTAGTTTCTTGTTTCCATTTATGTAGTGCACTATGTTTCAGCATAGTGATTTTTACTGGAATACAGTAAAAAGACTTTTGGAATAGGTTTTGAAACATATTTTAAAAACCTGATTTGTTACATTTAGCAGCTTGAGGCAGATTCCAAAAGATCAAGCTATTAAGTGAAAACACCTCCACAAACTTACCAATATTTAAAGTGTTTATTACACTGAATACACAGTGTGCATTATAGTAATGTAAATCATGGCTTTGCTGGTCATTCAAGGTTCAGGACTGCACAAAGCTTCTGACTTGCTCCTCTTTCTCTAAACATGTGCTGTGCCCTTCCTCAAATACACAAAAAGTCCAGAGAAAAGCAGAGGTTACTCTGGTGGAACATGATTAATCTAATGAGGATCTATCAAAAACCAAGGTCCCTTTATATCATATCTCATATATCACATATCCTATATATCATATATGTATCATATCTTTCACATGTATCATGTCATATATGCCATATATCATATTTATCATACTGTATGTATAATATATTATATAAGTTGTGTATCATACATATCATATTGTGCATATATCATCCGTACCATATATATCATGTAATTTTCAATTATTTTAGCACAAACAACAGAGGAAAATGTTAAAGCAGGAAAGCCTGAAACACCATTTGATTGCACTGTGAAGCACATATAACAATAAACTTTTAGAGGCAAGTCTTCTGTAGTGAAATTAAAACCAAGAATATTTTTAAATCTTTGGCATCCATTTCTGCTCCCATGTGTTGCTTACATGAAATATTCTGACTTTCTCCAATATAGACTCCTTCTTGGTGACCAAGTGGACTAGCATAGTGATGACTTCACAAAATCCAAAGGGTGAAAGTCAAGCTGCTACACACAAATGGGGAGTCTTGTAAAGGCAGTATGAATATACCTGTCAGATTTTAAACATTTCAGAAATACTTCAGAAGAAAAAGAATGAATATCCAAGATTATTCTTTGTCACTTAAGATGAATGCCTGAAAGTACATTGTCGGAAAATGCTATAGAGATCTTTCAAATAACAGGGGGAAAATCACTTTCACATCACTTGTCCAGAAGTAAAACTTCCTAGTATTTGAACAGAAGCCATTCTGCTCGTAATTAATGACAGCATCATTTTTATCTTTAAAAAGCTTATTCTCAAAAGAACGAGACATCAAAAAGTTCCAAGTCCATTAAGAGAAGTAGGATCTTTGATTTTTTTTTTCTTTTCTTTTTTTTCTCTCTCCAGTCTGGCTCTTGCTCTGCAAACCCAGAACAAAGCAGATTACGTTCATACTCATGCATTGCGACACTACGAAGAACTATACTTGCATAGGGAGGATCAGATGTGCTTACAATGAGGTGTCAACACCGTAGTGGTTATTATCCATTTCTGTTACACTTGATTATCATACTTGAGACCTAAGTTGTCAGTTGGTCATGGAGTGCTGAAGCATTAGCCTGTGCATAGCTGAAAAATAGAGAGTACCACTTGAGGCTGTTTGGTACTGTCTGCAGACTGTGCTTAAATATAGGGAAATTATCTGATGGGCACTTTCAAATCGAATCGGGTTTCTAAGAGTGGAGAAAATAGTAATGTCTGCACTGGTAGTTATTTTGTGTTGTAAAACTGCTGATTTTCCTGATGAAAAACAGCTTTCTTTAATTATCTGATTACCTTTTTGCAGTAAGAAAGTTCCCAAGGATTGAAGTATTCATTTTTTGAGTTATATTATGGGTAGTTTTAGAGTCCATTAATTTTCTCATAGCACTGAGCCAGTGGGAGAATAAACACGTTTATCTTCATATGAATGAATAATCTGAATGATATGTTCGCATGACAGAACAATATGAATTATACAGAATATACAAAGAGTTTTTATTTTAAATAATATATTTTATTAAAAGCAAAGAAGCTTTAGTCTGTCTTTTAATAGTAAAAATAGGTGACAAACGTGGTATAATATAAATACTTAAGGCTCATGTTTGTTTGGTTGGTTTCTTTTTCTTGGGGTACAGCAAACCTTTTCAGAATGTTTGGTTTTTTTTTCATGCTCCAACTACAAAAGCAAATTGAAATACAGTATAAGGTGGATAAAAAGGTAGCAGGCTAATTAGGTGCCATGGTGTGGTTTTGGCAAGTTGATAGATCCATTATAGTGGAAATGCTTTTGCTGTGGTGCCCACTATGTAACTGCTTATAATAAAATGAAATACTTTTAAACTTCTCGTATTGTATTCTCTCTCCTAAATGTGTGTGCATGTCTGTGTATTTTCCTTTGTCTACTTCTGCTCATGCTTTGCTAGAAACTTCCTCGCACGTTACACCTTTGTAGCCAGGAGACATGCTGTAGGAGACCCTGATACTCAAGGGATTTTTGTTCTGGTGTACCGTGCATGTATCAGCTGGCTTCTGTTTTTCTGTTGTTATCCAATGATATTCTACCGAGCATATCCCTGAAGAGGCCATCTGGTCTCCTGAAGTCCAGGCTAGTGAGCTTGCTGTGCACCCCTCTCGCTGCCCTAAGGATCTTGAACTCCGCCATCTCATGGGCAAAGCAGCCAAGGCTCTTTGAGCTTTGCATTCCCTACCAGCCCCTCCTTGTTGGTGAGAAAAAAGTCCAGCATGGCACCTCTCTTCTTTGGCTACTGTATCACTTGGAGAAGGAAGTTATTATTGTTGCATTCCAGGAACTTCCTGGATTGCTTATGCCCTTATTAGTACAATGGGAAGCCTGATTGGAGAAAAAATGGATCATTGGCTTGCTCTTCCCTTGTTATGAGGCCAAGATAGAAGTTTTCACTAAAATTCCTGGTGGTACTGATGTTTGCTCTGAGTGAGTAGTTTCAGAGACCCACTGACATGCTCAAATGCTGAATGAGGCTGAATTCAGTTGACTTGACAATAGAATCCAAACATTTGCCTCGGGTTAACTGGCAGCACTTTCAAGCACTGATTTGCTCTGAAACCTTGTATATGTACTTCTGTGGGAGACCTGCCTTTTAAATAGTAATATTAGGTTTCAAAAAACATGCTGATTGCTCTCTTCACACGGGAAGTTTGAAAATGTCTGTGGGTAGTCACACCAATACAACTGCCTGGATTTTTAAATGAATTATTTTAATTGCAAATGCTTTGTTAGCCTTTCATGTGGATATGTTTCTGAACTGGCTGTATTATACAGTTGCAATTGAGACAGTGCTTTATTAACAGCTTGTTTCAAGTTCATTGAGCTGATATCCCCACAGGTCCCTTCTTAAGTGCATCTGTTTGTCTTGTTTTGCGTGCATTTAGCAGTCAGAGATCCTTAGTTCAGAAGTCTGTGTATTGCTGTCACATACATGACTGCTTTGGCTTTTCTCATTGCTTGTTGAGTTGTAATGTTTATTTTCATATTTTTCTTCATTCCTAGCCAGTTTTCCTTTCTCCTTACTTAACAAACAATGTCTTCTGGATTTCTTTATGGCTTGCTTTATCTACTTGAAGATCCCAGTTATTTTTCTACTTATAAACAAATAGGCCTACTCTTACTCTTTCATATTTATCAGTGATTCTTAGATGGGTCCTTTTTGCAACTTAGACCTTTATTAATCATCAGATGACTGTGCCCTGCAAGGAAGCAAACTGTGATGTTTAAGTTCTGGTTGCTACCTCTTGACTTCCCTGAAGAAGATTATCACTCCTTCAGATGAACTTTGGTCCTATCTCTGAGCACATTTTGCCATACTCTTCATTTGAAGAGGCCCTTTGTGACAAGGTTTATGACATTGGAAGGCAGTTAGAGTGCAGATGCCTAACCTGGTTATGAACCTTTATGTGAAGGATTAGCTGGATCTTGGTACCCACAGTCTTGCAGTTTCAAGCTGGAAGCCTGATTATCTGAGAAGTATTTTCCTAAGTGTGATTTTCCTTAATTTTTTTCTTAATCAGAGCTGTACTTCAAGGTGAGTTTCTCTTTAGACTGAGAGAGATTTCACCAAGATAACACTGTAAGTTAGAGTGGCTTTCCCAGTTATTGTTAATTAACTTACAATATGAGGAAGATGATGAATTGCATGACTTGCTTTGGACCTTTATCTGTTCAAAATTGCCTTCAGAAGCTGCTATGCTTAGAGCTTATGAGCAAGATGAAATTGTAGTTTTACCTGCTTTGTTTAGCATTTTCAGTATATAATTGAGGTGAAGACAGGGGAGTGGGAGAAGATGTGACTCAAAAGCATCCTACAAGAGTAAATAAGTCTTAGCTAGAAGTATATCAGGTTAAGAAAAAGGTGTTCTTTAAACAAACTTTTTGTTATTCAGTGGATGGTATTGCTAATAGATAGGGTATCTGAACTACTGTGGTGTACCTTCTCAAAGAGAACACAATTTTTAAGCTATGTGGACACCAATCTAAACCATTTTGAAACCATTTCCTTCTTCAAATCGGTGTTTAAATGCTCTTTTGAAGTGCATCTTTGAAATAGGTATTATGATCCAAGCCTTATTAAAAGATAATTCTAGCTTCCTAATCAAGGACTCTTGAGTTTCTCCAGGTTTCTCACTTGACAGATGATATAAGACTTGCTTGAGAGAGGATGCTGAAAAGCTTGAAACTGTTTGTTGGATGGTAGGATACAAAAGGACATGGAAATTTGTAATGCTGGAATAGAACGTTACACTGGTCCAAGAATTTACTGCTCATTTACACCTGATCAATAGAATTCACTGAGCTAAAAGATATCCATGATGATAAGAGCTCCAGAGAAAAGCAGACATGTATGGAAACAATGACATAACTGTGTAATAATTCCCTGTTATGATAATTACATAAAGAGTTTTCAGGAGTAAATTTTTTCTTCAAAACATTGTAAGCCTCTACTGAAATGGATGGAGAAGAAATTTACCTCCAAGATAAATTTCTGCTTGTGTCTACTTTCAAATATCTAGCAGTCTGTTATTCAGAAGGAAAACTGGATTTGACCTATGACTGATATGGCAGCCAAATTTTCTTTATGAATGTCACTGTAAATTCTTCTAACCTACTGAAATACCTCTAAAAATCTACTGTTAAGAACCAAAACTTCCATTTTTATTCTTATATTGAAACTTTTGTCACTGACTTCAGTGTAATGAAGTTGGCATTACAATTAGATTTCTGAGTTAGTAGCCATATGGAAAAATGAAAGCATATTGTATGAGGGATAAAGTGACATTAAATAGGGTTAAACAGAAATGTTTTTTTTCATTTTCAAGGAGGAAGAAAACCCAGAACTGCTAAATCACCCCAGAATGTTTCATTTTAAACCAGGACAGTGTGTATTTCTCTTGCTCTCTAAATTAGAGAAAATAAAAAAAAAGCTTTTGGACATTTCTTGAATAAAACTGGGGGTGGGGTAGGTGTCTGTTGTTCTCAAATGTCTATATCTGCAACGTGAAACATTTCTCATTTTTAAAAAAACTGACTTTATAAATGGTTATTCTTATAAAACTTAATTTTTGGCACAAGCAATATGATCAAAATGTCCTATTTTTATTTACACCATGAACAAGGAGGAAATCAGCGCTTTTGCTCAAAGGCGACTTCTTAAGAACAAGAACTTGTGTAAATTCTTATGAGTTAAACTACTCGTGGAAGAAATTTAGACAACTGGCTTAAAAGAACAGAGCTGAACTTAACTATATGGAGTACAGCTGTCTGATGGTGTTACCAGCCTGCCCAGTAGGCAGAAAGCTAAGATGATTAATTACAGTTTTAGCAGTTACGGCAAGGTGTAAAGCTACCTGGAAGGAAAAAAGAAAAACCCACAAAAAACCAAAACACAACATACACACATCATCACCCCCTGCAAAAAACAAAACAAAATGCAAACTCTGTTGCAGTTCCAATGATTAGTCTAATGTTTTAGTTCTGCTATATTTAAATCTGTCATGAATATACATTTTAGGATGAGGCAGCAAGGTTAACAGTGTCTCAATGCAAAGAAGAGGCAAGAGAAACCCTTAAAATTCATGCACATGGAATAAGGTATTATTCTGGCTTTTGAAAATTATGGAAACCATTCTTTGGGCAGATGATTTCCTGCAATCAGTAAGATTTCAATGCTTAGACATTTTCCAGTATTGTAACCAGGAGAATTAAAATTTTTTCCATTGTTTTAGTGTAAGATGGGTACGATGCTAACTAAGAATAAATTATATCTCTGCATGAAAGACCTTGGATTGGCTAAGACTTCTTAGGAGAGCTATGTTTATTTGCTACATTTTGCTATAACTATAAATCTTTAGACAAAACTTCTTGACACCTTATTTAAAAATTTGTTTGACTTATGGATACATTGAAGACATACAGTAGCTACAACAGGTGATGCACTGACTGTTCAAAAGCCCTTGAAAAAAGCTGAAAAGCCTTCTTTACCATTGTTGTGGTGCCTGAATAGGACAGTAATCCTAGATGGTAATTACATTACAGAAATTACACCAAAAGATGCTGCAGTCTATCCAGCATAGATATTAACTGATATTGAAATCTAGGAAGTAACACATGAGGATTCAGGGGCAAGGGGGTTAACCAAGTTAAAGATTTTTTTGGAGAGGGAAGATAGGGCAACAAGGACAGTTACGTGACCTCTGCTCAAATACCACAAAGCAAAGCAGTATGTTTAATAGTGTAGAAGACAGTTGATTACCAAAGAAACTGAGGAATAGGCTGCTGACTTCAATTTTTGGCTAGAGATAATGGGGAGGTAGAGGAGGATTTGAGAGGCAACTAGAAAGCAGAATAAAATTTAAGAATGGGAATGATTCTTCAGAAGATGTCTGGTCTTTCTATTCTATTTTTATTCCCACCATTTTGGGACTAAATCATAATTTAAGCAACTGAAGGGGGTAGAAGGTGAGAAGGAATAGAATAAGGTTATACAGGAGGGGAGAAATCACTTCTATATCTGGCTTCTATTTCCTTACTTGGACAACCCCATTTTCCATTACACTGTCACTTAGTTTCTATCTTATCCCATCCTTTGCCTCTTGAAATATTAGCCATGTTTCCCCAAAGTTTTCCAGAGATGTCTTTGTGAGCTGTCATTCCATGTAAAATAAGGAAGGCAGTTTTCAATGTATCAGACCTCTTTATTTAGGTGAAGGCTGGAATTCAGGTTTGGAACCTATAGCTGAAGTGGGTTAATCCTAAATATAAAAAAAAAAAAAACAACAAAACCAAACCCTCTGCTCTTCACAGACTCCATTTGATTCAGTTCAGATACATTTGTGTTCTAAGTATTTCGTGATTCGGTATACTTTGGATGTAATTTACTGTCCCAAGTAATAATTGATTGTTTGCAGTATATAACTTCATCCATACTGATAAATATATTACATAGTGGGCATCAAAGGCCTTATGGTTAGTGAAAAGAAAATCACTGCAGAATGAGCATCTGTGATGGCTGCCAAAAGGATTATATTTTTATTAGACAAGAGGATCAAAAAACTTTTGTTACAATAGATACGATGTTTGGGAACAGACCTTGAAAATGCATTGAGATACCAGGATTAAAATAACACTCTGCTCATAAAATGTGCATACATATTATGCTCCCCCACCTTAGATGCTGTAGCACCAGCTTTTTTTTTGTCTTGTCTTTTATTATCAGGTTTTATGATGAGTTTTCTGTGTTCCCCATTCAAGCAAAATAGCTAAAACTGTCTGTATTATAGGATAATAAAATTGTCACTTAACACATGTAACTAATTTTACATTGCTAAAATACCCCAAAGAATGGGTCATTGGGACCAGACTGTGAGAAACTCTTCCTTGTGCCAATACAGGATTCTTTTCATAGACTTTGATGAGGTAATGCATACGATGAGGTATTACTGCAGAGAGGAAATGCAATAATTCAGCCAGAATTTCCAGAAACAAAGTATCTCATTTTTTAAATCATTCTTATGATTTAAAACTCTACATTCTTATTTCTCTTCTTTTAACATGCCCAAGTTGTGTCCAGTTCCTCACTATCTCTGAATGTGGAGGTTAAGAATGACCCTTCAAAGATACCAAAGCTAGTTTTCTACAAGGATGGTTTAAGGTGATACTGGTATCCCTGTACCTTTTCATCGTAATCTTTTAATAAATTGAGGTGTGTATTTTATTATACACACGTTAAATAATTCTCTTTTAAGTTTTAATTTGTAGGAGTATCTCAAAGATACAGTGACTCACTATCTAGTTCCCATCAGAAAGTTGTAAGTTAGACTTCTGGCTGCCACTTTCCAACTTTACTGGTACAGAAAGCATCACTATGACTTCTAATGACTTCAGAGTTGACCATTACTAAGTAGCTGTGCTCTCTTTTGTATATAAACTTTATAAAAAGCATTTAAGCATCATGTGAGTTTATATTCTCATAGGCAATGGGCCTGATTTTTCTTTTTCTTTTTTTTTTTTTTTTCTCCTAACCTGGTCTGTTTTCACAGGAGGGTGTTTCCTGTTTAAGGTGTTACACCTAGAAACTTGATATACAGTTTTCAAATCTGGGGTGCTCTTCCTTTGTAACTGTAATGCTCTGTGCATCAGCTTCTTTTCAGGACAATAGAAATACTAGCACCTCTCTGCCTGTCTTTTTTCATTTGTTTAGACTCTAAAATATCTGGGAGGAGAAATGGACTGCGTGACTGCAATATTGCTTGCTAATAACATCTTTGCTGTGTGATGTATATGAGGAATGCCATACTTTCTTCCTTACACAAGAATTATTTTGGCTTGATATGTTCTGATGATTATTTTCTATATACTGGTCTATAAGGTAAATAGGAAATGAATGTCACTCTTGGAGGAACCATTTAAGAAAGTTCTGTCAAATGGAACTATTGGGTGCTGCTACCAGAAGACAAGTAGCGTTTTGTTAATATTGATGTATCTGATGACTATCTGTTGTAAAAAGCTGATTCTGTTGACTTCAAGACGAAACTCCCACTGTCCTCAGTAAAGCTGTTATTTTCCCCTGAAACTTAATTGGATTTTAGTTGGTAGGTTGGATTTAGAAGGATGCTGAAACTAGAAACATAATACTGGCTTGCAGAAAGATGGGTAAATGCTTTTTTTTAGGAATAGCTTGTTTCCCAGTGTAGAGCACAGTTGTCAGCCCAGAGGCTGATGCATTCACAAGGCTGGGAATTCCTCAGTCAGTTGATTTGTAGTCATGAGCCTGTGTTCAGGGTCATTTACTGTTGATTGGGTTGTGGGGTGATTGTTCTACAGTCTCCAGTATACAGTGTGAGCCCATCAACTTCCTGCCAGGCTTCCACATGTACCAAGTAAAGGTGAAATTGTGTTTCAAGTACAGTTGACAGCAAAATCTTATTTCAGAAGCGACATAATTTTGCACCCAGCTGAATCCAGTGAGACTTAGCCCCACAACTGAAACTAAGTGTGTTCATCAGTCTTCATAATAGCATGTAGTGCAGTCATATTCTTCAGGCATTTAATTTTTGCCTTCAAGCTTCACTGTTTAAAAATGTAAAACTAGTCCCTGTCAATATTGGAAAGTAACTCTTCTAGTGACTCTGCAGAGAGAAGCATATATATAGGCCACATGCAATCATTGCCAGCTTTGCACTGAATTTCACGAGTTGGAAGGGACCATAGAGATCATCTAGTCCAACCCCCTTGCTGAAGCAGGATTGCCCAGAGCATGTTAGAGCATGTTACTCAGGACTGCATCCAGGTGGGTCTTGAAAATCTCCAGAGAAGGGGACTCCACACCCTCCCTGGGCAGCCTGTTCC
>JAOXJK010000001.1:81619224-81631226 GCA_025774025.1 Xenus cinereus
CTCCTTCAGTACTCTGGGATGTATCTCATCAGGTCCCATGGACTTGTATACCTTCAGGCTCCTGAGTTGATCATATAACTTGTCCTCACATATACCTTGTCTCCCCTCCTGCACCCACATATGTTCCTCAGAATTTAGTTATTCGTGATAATGTTGATTTTTACCCACTCCCCTTTTGTTACATGTAGGGGCAGCTATCTTGGGATTTTAATTTGATTCCTCAGATTGTAGTAGACACCTATTAGTAAACTACCTCGTATTTATATGATACAGCACTGATTTCTTAAGCTTTTGACATCATGTTGTTCTTGAGCTGTCACAAACAGTGTGATTTTTTACATCAATTGCCATTTTCCTTTCATTTTTCCAAGTTGCTCCTCTGTAAACACCTTAGAACTTTTTTTTTTAACAACCCAAGAATTAGACTCACCCTTCCAGCTTTCAGTAGAACCACCTCGGCTTTCTGGTTTATAGCCCAAGCTCACAGTGGTGTCATACAAACCAATAAATTACCTCTTCATTATTCTCTAATGCCAACGTGAGTTCAGGATGCTGAAGACCTTATATGTCCAGCATCAGTCTGCATTAGCAGTGACAACAGGAGAGGGTGCCAGAAGTTCCTAGAGATGTTGATGACAACACTTGCATTGGGACTAGCACTAGCCTCTGTTAGAGATGTAGAAGGTGGAGCTGGTGATGTTGAATCAATATGGGTATAAGATGGGTTTGGACTCATCCAGTTGTGGGGCTGCTCTGCAAAAAACTAGGATAGCCTTTTTAGGATGACTGCCAGACAAACCACATCACATCTCACCCTCATTTCTAGGAAAACAAGAAATAATAATCCCATTAAATGCTCTGATTCTAATGAAAAAACATTTTTTGAAATGTTTCCAACCATCCCGGTTGCTTGACCCACTTTCTGAACGACTGCACCCTCTAATGGGATAAAACAGATTGACTTACAAAGCAGCCAATTTATTTTTTATATTGTTTATATCCTTCTAGTCCTTCTAGGCATAATGTAACAGACCATTTTTGTGACAGTAAAACAAGCACAGTTTTGCTGAATGTAGATTACAGGAGAGGGGTGAATATCCGATAAAGGATTTATATAATTCATCTCTACTTTGGTTTAATGAAAAGTATGTAAATAGTTGTATACATTCATGGTGAAATGAGAAAGGAATTTTAATGAAGTCATAGAAAGGATAATTTATTTCATGTCTAAATGCAGAAAAAAAGTATTATTTTTTTTTCTTATTGTGTGAAGCCATCTCATTTTACCAAAGCTTTGTGGGGAAGTAAAAGTTTGATCAATCAAAGTGAGATGAAACAGAAACTTAACCATGATGTTGCATCTTGTCAAACAGGTAATTCTCTAATGGACCAATGAAAGCCAACGATGACAAGTTGTGGTCAACAGTCCTTGAATGTGCTGATGGTTCTGCTTTCATTACTCTTGTCAGCAGGTAACTTTTATACTTTGAATTTATCTTTCACTGGTGTGTGCCAGAGGGAAAAATTAGTTGCAATTTAATACTGGATTCCTACAAAACAAACAAGATCAAATGAATTGTTAATTGAGTAATAAATAAATACAGTGTCTTTATGTTTAAGAACTGGATGCTAGAATTTGAAATGCAATTGAAAATTTAGCTTGAGAAGGAAAAGATGGTGAGACACTGACATGGCAAAGCAGGCTGAAAATTTAAAAGAAACAAAGCTACTGTTTTGATATGCTAGTTTTTCAGCTCGTCTAAAAGAAAAACGTAATCTCTATACCACCATACAATCCAGCCATTTTGCTAAATAATCATCTGTTGGAAGCAGAGCAAGTCAAGTTCCAATTGTGTGGTTTTCTATGTGCACACAAGAGTATGTAAGCATGTGAAGGATTAAACTTGGAACTTCAGCTATTCTTGAGATGGATAAATGATAGATACAATGTAACTTGTCATATATATTTAAAAGAAAATTGCATGGCAAGATGGTGTGCAAATATGTTATTTTCCTGAATCTAAAGAATTGACTGGACCACAGAGTGGTCCCAGAGTGTTTTCTCATGATGCTTGGCAGATTTACCCTAGTTGTTTGCTACTAGCACATAGAAAGGCTTTGTGCAGAAATCTGTCAGTTGTTAGACTGAGAATTAGTTGAATGCTATGATTATTATTTGCATTTGTTCTTCAGGGGTTATGTATGGCATTAAGGTTTTCTTTAATTATGAATTAATATTTTTAAAAAAATAATTAAATAGGTTCTTAGTCCAAATAGATTTGATCCTATGAGTTTTTAACTCTCAGTTACAACTTCTTTTATCCTTCGTTCTTGAAGCACTTCTTAATCCAAAAAGATTATTTTTTCCCAGCACTGCTCTTTATTCCCTTCTATTACACCACAACCCTAACCACCAGAATTAAAACTTTACGAGGCATTATCTATCTCAAAATATCCTGGTGCTCCAGTAAGAGTTGTTACTACTCTGCGTAATGCTTATAATATTCAGTGTTAGATCCTCACCAATTAGTTCAAGTGTGTGTTTTGTTGCCCACAGTCTCATTGCTTGTTTGCAAGCGTTCAAGTCGATTCTTGCTAATGATAGTTCATTATTTAGCTGTAACTGACACAGTCCTTTTGCTAACAATGTTATAATGTTATCAACTAGACTACTTCTCTGCCTGATCTTAAAATGCTATTTTCCTTTAGAGTCCTTCCACTGATATCCCTATGTATGGCGCTGCATCCCTAGTTATGTAACTACCCTCCTCCTCTGTACTCGAATCAGACACGGGGTTGTAGCGGCTTCTTTGTTGTTTTCCAAGGTGAAGTCATTTCAGAAGGCTGTTTCCCTGGTGCCTGAGTTAAACCAATTATTCAAGACTTCAGTGAATGTCTCCCAGTGAACAAACATCACAAAACTTTTCCAGCTGCTCCAGTCTCTTCTGCTGATTTTGGTAAAGTTTTCATAACTTTACCACTTTTTATAGGGGACTTCTACTAGATACCCCCTGAGATCCCACTTCTCCAACCATTTCCCTCAAGGTGATATAAATACCTACGTTCCAGTTGAATCGGACACCGGTTCTACTGTGTGTGCAAATAGTAGACATCAGCCACTGGTATAGATACACACTTATTCCTTCAAACCCAGACATAAAGCCTATTTTCTGGTATTTTTTTCTCTCAGAAGAAAAGTACTGCCTCTGAAGTACGATGTTTTTATATGTAATTACTTACATATAGCTTTCACTTCTTACAGAATTTAGCTATTAACTTCACAAACTATTGTCTTTGCAAATGTGTACCTTATCTTCCCGTTGTTCCTTGGCTATTAGTATTTTGTTTTCTGACATCCATTATTAGAATATAGAGTACAGGCTTAATTTGAAATCATAACAAGCCTTTCCTGCCAGCCTAACTCTGCTCCCTGGGGAGAGTCCTGCTGCTGACATCTGTAGGAGTGGGTTTGGGTGATTGCTAACTCACATTTTACAGGATGAAATCTGTATGCGTGGTTGAAAACTGCACTTAACAATTGGAAGCGTAACTTTCAGTGGCTCCACACGTGGAATGAAAGCAAGGGCACAAGTCGCAGAAAAGCTCCCAGAGCAGCAATTCTCAGAGCCCGGTCTTCGTTGTGTTAGAAAAGGAGAGAAGCAGCGACTGGCGGCGGAGCAGAGGTGCGGTCAGATACCAGGATTGTGGCTCAGCGTGAGAATGAAGTTTGGCAGCTTTAGCTGGAAGGAGGTGCAGTTGCCTAACATGGGCAAAATGCTGTCAGGCCAGGGAAGAATAACGCTGAAAAGAAAGGCTTCAGTTCAGAGTAAGTAGGCTATGGGTCCATTTTAAAAAAGGGCGAAATTGGATTGAGAATACCAAAACTTCAGATTGATTTTGTACCAATGCTATCAAGATCACAGCGGCAGGCAATTTTAGGATTTGTGAACTCCTACTAGTTGTACTAGCCGCAAAAGGAACGCATAATTAAAAGCAGGAGAAACATGCAGTTAAGCCAGAAGAATATCCTTTCTAACCTCTCACTCTTAGATTTGCTTCACAGTTGTGTTGATACTTAATTTAATGGATTGAAACACATTTATAAATCAGGTCTGGCAGCAAGGCTTATACTAACAAGCAAAAATCGACAGATTATTTGCACATTACAGTGTTTTTTCTTTGAAGTAGGAAATGAAGGTCCCTATAGCAAAATTATCAGAGGATCTCAAGTGATTTGCATTGAGCTAGGTAGAATGCACATATGTGAATATTTCTGTGGATCCGTGTGGAAAGCTTATGAAGACCAGCCATTCTGAATACCTTGGGGCTTTAAAAATTTAGTAGCTAAATTAAAAATTTAATCAGCATTACACAGGTCTCTAACTGTGAACAGATATGAAAGTAACAGTTTGATGTACACTGGCTGTTTACTTTTAAAGGTAGAATAGATAAACTTGCAGATGAGCTTAAATCTGTCATTTGAAGCATGACAGACTATTCTTCTCTCAAAATTAGTAAGAACAGAGATAGGAGCATCTCTATCACTTACCTGTTCAATAACACTGTTCAAAAATAGTATGAGAACTTGCACATGTAACTCCACTTCAGGAACAGCTGCCATCTTTGCAACAGACAACTTAAGAGCCTTTCATGTACGATACTTTCATCTGAAGTATTTCTGTAGAAATGAGGCTCTTTAATCCTCAGGATTTAAGCGAAGTTATTTTCAGGAAAAATACTTTAAAAAAAAGAAAGACACTTTTTTATTTGATCTCTGATTCTCAGAGAAGCAAAGACAGCAAGTAAAATTAGATTACAAGACCCTGATAAAGGTTTTTCACCGTGTACTAGGTCTGGCTGGGATGGGGTTGATTTTCTTCACAGCAGCCTGGATGGTGCTGGTTTTTAGACTGGTGCAAAAACAGTGTTAGTAACATGCAAGTAGTTTAGCTGTTGCTGAACAGCCCTTACAGAGTGTCAAGGCCACTTCTGTTTCTCATTGTGTGCCCCAGTGAGGAGGCTGGGTTGGGCAAGAGCCTGGCAGGGGCCACTGCTGACCCAAACTGGCCAAAAGTGATATTCCATACCGTATAACGGCACGCTCAGCAATAAAACTGGGGTGGGAGTTTATCCAAAAATTGCTCGTGGACTGGCTGAGCATCAGTCTGCTGGTAGTGAGTGATTGCTTTAGCGTCGCTTGTGGGTTGGGGTGGTTTTTTTTGTCCTTGTTGGGTGGTTTTCTTCTTATTCATTTATTAAATGATCTTTATCTCGACCCACAAATTTTCTTCTGATTCTCTTGCCCTTCCCACTGGGAGGGGGAGTGAGCAAGAAGCTGTGTGGTGCTTAGCTGCCCACCAGGGTGAACCCACCACACACTAACTACCAAAGTCAGGCTGTAATTTGATCATCATGTTATGCTGTAATTTGTGTTTATTTTAATCACTGACACACATTTTACTATTTCTGGATTTCCTTAGGACTACATTTTATTACAGACATCAGAGAATCACAGAATGATCGTTTTCCTTTAAGAATGGGCAAAGGACACGTCTAGGGATCAGGGGACATTTTCACGTGTGCTGTTAAGTTAACCACTTTGCAGTGACAAGCCAGCTAAACTTCTTAGGGTCTTATAGCTCTCTAGTGCATTCTCGCAGTGCTGTGTTTCTCTTGCTGAATAATTTCTGGAGTATGGAAGTATGCAATTGCTTATGAAACATAAACAACTAGTTTTACTTCTTATAACATCCACTAAATGTGTATACAAGTCCAGGATAACTTTGCAGGGCTGCTGTTCACTTGTGACACAGGTGTAATTCACCTAAGCTAATTTTTAGTAATAACATACAAAAAAATTACATTTTTGCTATCCTGTTATTTGCAAAGCTAATTCTAACAATTAATATCTTCCATTAAAATGTGCCAAACTTGAAACCACCATCTATGCTGGAGGCTTCAAAAATTACTAGCTTGTATTTGTAATACTATAACTTTTAAAAGGAAAAATAGGTTAATATATCTTTAGCCATAAAAGGCATTATACCTGCATTTTGAAAAAAAAGGTGATACTGTTGATAATATTATTGTTGATAAACAAAATTTATGTTGCACTCTGAGGCTTTGCAGGTATCAAAGAAGAAAGTTTTGTTTCTTAGGAGCAGTTGATATAATCAAAGTGCAGACATTCCAACTAAGAAGGAGTAAGTCAAGATGACTAAAAAGTGAGAACTGTCCATCTGATGGGTTCAGATCAGTTATGTTTTCTCTACAGGCGATGCTGAAGTAGTATATACATTAAGTCATCTAATTCTTAGAAGAAATCTGTAAGTTCAGTGAAAGTTATCCTTCAGCTTGATAAGGAGAACACTGGACAAGGTGGGGAGAAAAAATCCAAACACAAATGTTCAGGACATAAGCAACCCCTAAAAGAGAAGAATGGAAAGACATATTTTTTACTAGAGAGTTCATTGCACAGCTTTTTGGTATAGCACATATGCATCTTCCTTTGAAGCATCTGAAGCTGGCCATTTATCAGAGAAAGGTTAGATGGGTGCTCTTCTTCTGGATACTGTAAATAAAAATACCATGGATAAACATCACCATTGGAAGTGCAGTGCTGCACTATGAAGGCTACCCCTTCGCTTGCACTTAGTGGGTCCAATAATAAGACTTGCTTTCTTTTTACTGACATCAGGCATGGAGCCACCTATTTTCCTAGTAAGGATGACTAGTGGAACTATATGCATTGTAATGCACATAATGCACCCTTGCAAGATGGTAGCAAACACTTGCAAAGCACTTAGGGACCTTGCCTTGCCATGTGAATCTAATGCCATTTGACTTGCCCTAGATCATCCATGTGTGCACTGGACCTACAAAAGACGTGCATCTCCACTGAAAGCTGAAGACTAGACAGAACAGGGAAATCTTAGCTGGCACTGGAGACCTGTATTTAAGTAACTGTATTAAGCTCCTGTTCTTGTTAGAAATGAAATACTTAGTTAAAAGTTATATTTAGATTGTTAATTTCTCTTCCATTTGTTGCCTCTTCCATTATTTTCTGGATTTAACTTTTCCAAAGTTTTTTGAGTTTTTTCAAAACTTAATCAACCCAGGAACACTTTCATTATTGCTATGTTAATTAAGGGGGGGATGCAGGGAAGTAAGTACTTGTTCAAACAAATACATGTTCATGCAATTACAGGCTTTGTGGATTTTGTGACAGAATTTGAACATGTTAATTTGTTGCAAGAGTTACAGAGGGTTTTGAAAACCTAATTCTAAAGAAAGATGGTTTCTTTACTGATTATAGCATCCTCAGATTTGGAACACACATTTTTCCCAGGCAGGGCAAAATACATAATTGCTTTTCTCAATATCTGTGTTCTTTTAGAAATAGCATTCTTCTAGCACTTTCAGCTCCTGACTGAATTAATCTACAAAAGGATTTTCTCTTTTGTTAATGTAATGATGACAGGTGTGCGTGTGTGCACATGCCAGTGTGTGTGTATACATATATGAATGTAAAATGTTTAGAGTGGTTTTCCTTTGCTCAGAGGGCAGTACAAGTTACCTTGCTTTCTCTTCAGTTTAGTACTCTGGTTTTTGTTTTGGGCTCCCTCTGTACACACAATAAAGAAGTAATCTCCACTGTCACAATCCTTAAAATGTGACTAGACCTACATAAAGAGAGTGAGAGACTCTTGAAATTAATGTATTCTATAAAATTGAGAAAAAAAAGTGTGAGGAATGGACCTTTTAGGCAACATAGAAATAAATGAGGTTTAGATGGATAAGGTCCCCTGATCAACAGGGACCATGTGCAGAGAGATGCGATACAGTTAAGCTAAATATGTCCAGGTCATTATCTGTAACCTCTTGTACTGGTAAACTGATACAAAACTCATACACCAAGTTACAAGGGTTAATTCTGCCAGTCTAAAGTGAATATCCTTTATTAATTGGTGTAACCTTATGAAGTGCAGCTACGCACAGCATCTCTGTGCCTCTGCTCTCTAAACAGAGTAAAAACATTTCACTGCTAAGAGTATTCAGACTCTTCTACATTTCACTTTCATTAGACTGTGAGGCCTTTGAGGAGTCTGCGCGGTACATGTAATCTTAAATGATGCCATAAGGCCTATGATAACACAAACTATAAATCAGTTAAAATGTCGGCAGTATGTGGAACCAAATATTGTCTCTTAGAAGACTTTTCAGATGAACCAGGAAACCGTGTGTGGTTGTTTATGACCATACTGGAAGGGATCTATATCCTGTCTCTCTGCAGAGTTGATTAGCTCAGGAAAACAAAGATGATTGCACGGCTTCCAGTTCAGAGCTGTTTGCAACCAGTAGGCACAGAACATGGGCAGAGACCTTGCATCTGCCCACAGTATTACCATGTAGAAGTAACCAATCAGCCTCAAGTCTGTGTTCAAAAGATATATATTATGGAAAGGACGTCTTTCTCTTTTCCTTTTTTTTTTTTTCTTTCTCAGGAAAAGTGATGGTGAAATCAGTGTGACAAATTCCTGTAAAAAAATGTTCTCAGAGATGTAATAAACAATTTACATGATACTTTAATAAAGGAGAAATGTAAGAACTACCAGGAATAGCTGCATTTCTATTAGTTCTATCTGTTTGCAAATTCAAAGTTGTTCAGATCTGTTATACTGTTTTGTAATTACTATTTCTGGCAGAATAATTCTTATCAAAGAATTACCTTTATAGCGGAGAAGATATTTTCTGTCAAGTACAGCGATTGTAAATCAAGTTCCATCAAACTTCTATTGCAGTTTTTACATAGACTTTTTGTTTCCATGAAGTCATCCCAGAAGAATCAAATATGAATATTATTGGGTGTTTATGGCTATCCATATACTTACAACAGCAGTATGAAAACATTTCCCTAAGTATTTTTGTGATTCTTGGCATGGAAGGCATTTCTTCTCTTCCCTTAAAAGAAATAATAGGAATCAGAAACATAGTAACAATAAAAGTTAAAATACAACAAGAGGCTAAATATTATAATCTTTTAGTACTAAATGTAAAGATGTTGAAAGTTCTGAAATATTAATGTTTTTCAGACAACAACTGTTTAACCAATGAAAAATTATAGTTTGTAACATACAGATAACACAAGTGACTCACAAAGTTAATATTTTTCTTTGTTTTACAGTGTTATCCGCACATTTTCGGGTCTGCGAGCCATATACAGACTACAAAGGTCGCTACCACTTTGGTTTTCACTGCCCCCGTCTTTCTGACAATAAATCTTACATCTTTTGCTGTCACCATAACAACACAGTATTTAAATACTGCTGCAATGAGACAGAATTTCAGACTGTTATGCAGATGAACTTAACAGGAAACGCAGATGGATATATGCATAAGTAAGTAAATGAGTTTTAAAGTACTCTTCACCAAACTGTTTTTTGGTCTAACACAGTCTGAGGTGTGCTTAATGATGGAAGCGATTGGAATAATTGCACATCCAGAAAAACATTACTAAAAGGTTTTTGCTGCTACAGAACTCCTAAAAGAAATGATATTTCAGTTTTGCTTGCTTTGCTTTGACACGGGCTATCGACATGCCTAGTAGAGCATGTATGTAAAAGTTGCATATAAATGTAATAAATACAAAGTTACATTTTAAAGTTACCAAAGTCTCTAGCCTGACCGCAATCTTATTCAAACTATGTTTAAATGTTTATCAGTAAAAATAAACCCCTAAGCTGTCTGTAGGGAAGAGAGGGAGTAAGTCGACATTTTCCATATCAACCCAAATGCACTATTTTGAATTTCTGATGTCACTGACCTCAAGGAACAGAATGCATTTTCTCGTGTAACAACATTGGGTGGTATCCTTGCCTGTTGCCTGGGATACTTCCAGGTACTGCTGGGCCTATCCTCTAAGGTAAATGTCAGTAATGTTTTTTTCTAAAGAACCAATAAGTAGCAAGTAGATCTTTGTTACTGATTACTTGTTTCCTGTGGCAAAATCTTCACTTCTGGTCTGTCTCCTATTTAGTATTTGACATTCTGGCCACACTAATCTGCTGTGATTTCTCTTGTTGAAGAGTGCAACTTTCGGCTGATGTAAACCCCCAAGGTCAAATTCTGATCTGTCTGCTTTCCCCTGCCGTTTTATTCTGGTACTCAGCCCCTCCAGGGCAAGGAAGAGGCAGATAAATACGACTGGAATTCCAGTCTATTGATTTTTGTTTACAATGGGGATTTTAGTTGTTTTTTTTTTTCTGCAGTGCAAAAGTCAGTTGGTGTGTTGTCGTTCGCTCCTGTGGAAGCAGGTGCAAGGCTGCTAGGAGGCTACGGTGCTAGAATACTGATGTTGGCTCTTTTAACTGCCCGCAGCTGTGTCCAGCAGCAGCAGCTCATGGAGTCAGCAAACTGTCATCTTCCTTAACAACTACTCCTTATACAGCTCTACCTAGAAAAGTGAACCTTGCATAGGTGTAGAAGTTGCATACTCTACAGGTGTTAAAGTCTCAATCACCTACTATAAAGATGTGTGTGTAAAAGACAAAAATAGACTCTACCCATATAAGGTACCTTTAAATCAATGTGTATCTCTACTGTCTTGTTACTGTATGTCCAGCTGTGTCCTTGATGTGAAATTTCCTTGCCTGGGCCTTCTAGTGCATCTGGGAACTTTGCAAGAACATACCTCACAGAACACTGCAGACACACTTGAAATCTATCAAACAGACCTACTAAAGGGCATCCATTTTCTCCATCCTTTGTGCAGCGTGGACCATCTAGAAACTGGTAGCACCCTCACCTGGGACTGCCCAACTCTGCTAATATATATGCCTCCAGGCAACCTGGTGGAGCTTATACCCGGAATGCCCCCATGCAATGCATACTTTACATACATGGTAAAAGTAGGATGTGCTCCCCCTTTGGTTACTGGGATGACTGTGCTACTGCAGCAACAATCGGATGCCTGCCTAAAGAGAGGTCCTCACAGGACTCTCAGTACAGAAGGGCTGTGCATGTAGTTGCAGACAGAGCCAGAAACCGCTTCACACTCAGCATGATAAAAAGAGAGTATCAAGAATGGAGTAGTGTGTCTGTTGCCCCCATGCATTCCCAGTTTTTGTCTTGCATATGGCAAATTTGAAAACCCTGCACAACACTGATGAGCACCCAGGTCTGCCTAACAGGCAGCTTCATCAGTGAGTTTGGGATGTTACTTGCCAACTGAAGCTTAACCAAGTCCAAAGCCAATGCTTTAGGCTTTTTCCAATATCTCAGCAGCTACTCCATGTAGTTGTGGCCAGAGCTTACTAAGATTAGGCCCTTCTGTTCCTCCTTTCACCAACCACCTGAAATGGAAAGGCCAGTCAGACACTTTCCAAAGCAGACATGCACAAAAGAACAGGTACAGTCTGACTGCAAAATATATCCTGGGATACAGACCATTTCTCTGCCTCCTACATTCTCTGTTTGCCTGCCCGCTCACGTCTGTACATGTACACGTATCTACAGAAATAAAGAGAGGGCTGTTCTTATTATAGGGCTGTTGTGTGTGAGCAGATTCCTCAATGGGAAAAAGTTAATTTGGTATTCTATGAACCACAGTATTTATTTTAATTAAAATATTTATAGCATAATGTATTATATTAATTTTCATTTAGCAGTCTTCTTTTTTTTGAGTCACCTCATGCAGTTGTGATGGAGAAAAAGCTACCTCTGTAGTCTTTTTGGTAAGGTTCATGGTTGAGAACTACCTGCAGACTATATGTCTTCAGTCCAGAATTTAGCTATGTTCTGATCTTTTGCAAAGGTATGTGAAATAATGCTAAATACAATAAAAAGCTTCTGGAGAGAAATGTAGCTTAGAGCAGTGCGAGAGTGGAACCAGTATTGCCTTTTTGTACCTTCCTGAAACATCAATTCTGATCACAGAATCACAGAATCACCTAGGTTGGAAGGGACCTTTTAAGATCATCTAGTCCAACCTATTAAACAAAACA
>JAOXJK010000001.1:81631326-81649952 GCA_025774025.1 Xenus cinereus
CAGTTATTGGGACTCCCAATATAATTTCCTGGCTCTCTATTGTATATTCAGTTATCCTTCCAAGTCCTTGCAAAGTTCACAGCACATGGTTTTGAAGAGACGACATCTGTTTAAATCGGGACATGCTGTTCCCAAAATAATAAATAAACCTATCAACCAGATGGTGAATTTTGAGATAATGTAGAAATTGTGAAAGGTGGTTGCTGGCCATGATGTACAGGTTGTCACTAGATGTGCCCGGCACTTCTGTCCACCCCTTATTCCTATGAACTTAGTGTACTGAATCGGGGTTTGGTTTTCATCATTGACCAGCTTGAAAGGACGATTCTCAGCTGCTTGTGCCCTTTCAGAGCTGCTTTTTGCTTTCAACAAGAACACAAAGGTATGTGGTACACACTGCATGCAGCACAAGTGAAGAGCTGAGATTTTTTAGGACTTGTTTTTCTTCTCATGTCTCCTCTCATTAGAAAATGCATGTTAGAACTAAGGGGGTTTGTTTGGGTTTTTTACTACTGTTTTTGGCTGACCTTCATTCTGCAAAGTAGACTTTGAATTGAGTGCATAGGGTTAGGACTTGTATCCCCATGTGCTACAGGCTGACAGTTATGCAGCCGTTTGGCTTTAATCTGGGCCCACGTGTGATTTACCTCATGCAAGGCTAAAGCCAGATGAATTTTGAGCTGGGCAAGATTTGGATCCAGCCCAGAAACTCCACCATGAAATCAAGCCAATGGTGTTGCCAGCACATGAGCTTTCATTTCCACAACAAAAATGGTTTGACCTCAGAGGGCAACAAAGAACCCCGTGGCAGCTGCTCTCTCAGCCATGAGGGCCCCCCCACCCCCGCATGGCTCCCATGGAATGGAGTATCTGTGTCCCTGCTAGATCCTGGGGACAATTAACCCTATCCCTGGCAGAACCACCTATTTCTGCACAGCATCAGTTTATAGCCCATTAGTCTCTAAAATCATTCTTTTTTGTCCTGTTTTTAAAGCTTTTCACAGCTAAAAGAGCAGGCTACCAGAACAGAAGGTATTATGAAAGCCTTCATGGACGGCGGCAATGGAGGCACTGTTAGTCCAAGTGAGACCTGCACACGTGAGGAATGGTGGTGGTGGGGCTTCTCTGCACGGGGGGCAGTTACCACAGCCGGGAAGGTTGCTCTATTTAAACAGAGTACTTGGCCTTCCAGGCTTGCCACCCCCAGGTGTTATTGTGTAGAATGTCCTTACCTCATTATTCAAGGTAGAAATCATTGACTGTAGTTGCAATGTTGGCCATCACCTGCGTCCTTCACTTTTTTGCTGTAAAATTTGCAGCTAGAATATCAAGCCAGACTTAAAGAAAAAAAAAAATCAGCATCACCTAATATTTGCCCTTCCTCAGCCCCGCTTGCCAGTCTGTGGTACTTGCTGCTTTGTGACTAAAGCATTTTTGCAGGCTGGACCGCCCCACGGCTGTGCTGGCAGCTCCTGGCTGCCCTCTCTGCCCAGCACTTTCTCATCTCATGGCTGCTGAGCCTTCCTCTCCAGCTTCTCTCAAAAATTCAGCTGCTGTGCAAAACCCGCGGTAAGAGTCAATAATTGCTGTAACCTTCAAGGCTTCCTGGCATTTCTGCATTGACAGTAAATGGATTTGAACCTCAAAGACAGTCAGATATCTAAACACACAGTCTTTCACATCTTCACGCTTTCTTGTTAGGCTATGCCTCAGTCCATCAAAAACTCAGAAGGTGATGCTGCCCCAAAGGGCCGTCTTCCTATGAGTGAAAGTATCAGTCCTCAGGCTGTTTCTGATCTCTGCTCTCTTCCAGACCTCACTCGGAGGGCTCAGACATGGATGAGCAGGCTAGATCAAAGCTTTTGCATTAAAAAACCACCTACCGTTCTACTCCAGTGCCTGGATTTCCAGCCTGACCCATCAATCAAGCCTTCCTGCTGCCTGCATTTATCTCCATTAGAGGTTCAGGGTGGTCTGAGACCTGCCTGCCCACAGGCATCCTCCCGTGGTTCACCAAACCTCTTACCCTCAGGAAACATTTATCCCCATGCTTAGCAAATGCTGATCTGCAGAGCAAAGAGGTGTCCGCATTTGGGCTACAACTAATTAATGCAGTGGTGTTGCAGTGGGCAGTGGGGCAGCCTAGCTGCGTTCAGCCTTTTAAGTTGGTTTTGGTGAGTGATGGAGCCTGAATGTTTCTATAGGCTCTTTTTCTGCTCTTTCTGTTCTCTCGCTTGGATACTCCTTTCAATTCCTTTAACACAGACTGAGAGACAAACAGCCATGCTTGAGTTGTCCCCAAGAGACGTGAGGAGGGGACATCGAGCAGGGGTTACTGCTTTAGCCTGGCAGTTTGAGGCTGAACATTTGATCTGGAGGGCAGTGTTTCTAAATGCTCCTGCTTTGCTTTGAAGTGAACCAATTAAGGTTTGACATACGGTGTAACCTGAAGAAGAAGAGGTTTATTTTCTTCTTCTCTCTGTGGGCTGGGAGATGTGGGCTTTCTTCTGCAAGCCTCATTAGAGACTTCAGGCTGGAGAGGAATGAATGGGATATATTACGGTGACAGATTTAATGGCCGTGTCGCAAGTTGTAGAGGGTGGGAGTTGGTAGTTTCCCAAGGAGACTTTGAAAATCTTCTCAATTAGCCAAGAGGATTTTTTTAGACATTTCTTTCTGGAGCCAAAGTTGAGAGATATAACTGAGGACTGCACAGCAAATGTGTCTACGTGGCACAATGATGGCCAGCAAAGGGCACTATGAAACATTTATTACCTACTTGTGATCCCTAGCCACAAACCATAAGCTTTATTGATAATGCCTTAAAAGTGGTGGTTCTTGCCATGACGTTTCTGGAGCATGGAGATTGCTGCCAGCTGGCCCAGAGAGCTGTGGCTATAGACATCCAGAAGGCCATTTCACTGGAAATGTTATATTCATATATTTTCCTTGCTGATGGGTTAGTCTTTGTGCAAAACCACCCTGCCATCGGTCCCCTCTGAGCTCATGACACAAGCCCCAAACCAACTCCAGGCTCCCTGTCTCCCAGCTGCTGGGGATGTCCCTGTGGTCTGGCTGGGTAGCAACCATCAAAGGGCAGAGAAAGCCGAAACAGCAGGGCTTCCTCAAGAAGTGATAGCCATGAACACTTTGAGGGTCTGCTGAGATTTGGCTGCACCAAGCACACCCGATACCTGTGGACGGGGACACAAGTATTGCAGGTTCGGCAGGGAGGGGAGAGCTTCTTCTGCTGCAGCAAAGCCATGATCTTGTGGAGACATCCCTGTGATGTCCAACCTTACCGTAATGCCATGCTCTGGTTTCAGGAGAGGAGGGTCTTTTCTGTGTGGAACTGGCAGCACAAGGCAAAGGGAAGGCTCCAGCTATAATGGCAAGCCAGGGAACTGATGGACATTGAGGGCTTAGCACCTAAGGCGCTTTTTGATCTGTCTCATTAATATCTCATGTTGCTGTATCTGGGAAGCTTTTCAAAGTAGATCCAGCAAATCGATATTCTTCTTGCTAAATTCTTGATGTTGCTTTCTTGGCAGAGATGAAATTTTAAAGTGCTTGGAAAGGAATTTTGCAACTTGGCTGTCTGTGCCGATTTGGCAGGTTAAATGGGTGCAGCTGACTGCAGGCTTTGGGGACTCAGCTGATGTGTAGCAGTGACCAAGGGGCATGACTTGGGCGCAGGGACAAGCTCCCAGGGTGGACATTTGTGTTTTGAGTGTTGGGAGTTGAACCCTACAAATTGTGGGGTGCTGGCCACCTTGAGTAACTCTCTTCTCCTGTGGAAGGCAATGTGCTCATCCCTCCTGTAGGACAGCCAAAGAGCTTGCTGCTTTCTTGTGCATCAAAGCTAGTTGTAGCTCTGGTTTGAGGCTCTTAAATCCTTGTGATACCTAGTTTCCCTGCTAGGTATTAGCCTGAAGGATCTCAGCTGCCCTTCCCTGCTCTGTATCACCATCCCTGCTGGCTGTATGAGCCCCTTAACAGAGGGATGCAGGCAGCAGGGACTTCACCAGGCACCGGAGCTGACAGGGCACTCTGCATATGCCAGCTCTGAAATTGTTCTTGCAAGATCTGGGCCCCCTTGCCATAAACGAGCTTTAAAAAGGCTTGGTTTTGTCCGGCTCCCTTGGTGGGAGGGTGTCACTGCTGCAAGAGTTTCCCAAACTGCGCTCAAAGGAACAGGGTGGCTGTGACATGACTTTATGCAGAGCTTCCCGTTAGTGCTCAGTGAGTTTCCCCTGGAAGCACTTAGGCATGATGCTGCCTTTGGTGGAGACACCTACCAGCCTGGATGTTTTATCTTGTTTTAAACTGGATCAGTGATGCGGTTTGCGTGCTCCTGGTGTATTACAAATGAGTGACAAGGTGCAGTGTGACAATGGCAATTCACATTTCAGCACATAGGACCTCCTTAAAATGCCTTTGCCACCACTGCAAGCATCTTGTGTGACCCCAGTGTGCATTATTTGTCTTGCCACCTCACCTAAATCTCACTTAACAGCTTCCATTGCTGCTTCTCTCTCTCAGCAGCAGGGCTTTCCTATGTTTGCCTGGGAAGCACAGTCCCTCAGGGGCAGTGGAGCAGATCCTGCATGGAGGAAAATCACTGCTTTTGCCTCCTGCCCCGGTGCCTGTGAGCCATCCTCTGCTCTCGGCAGCGCGGGAGCAAGGGGCAGCTCCGGGCTCTGACATTGCTTTTAATTGGATATCTTCTTGCAGATCAGCTGGATTTATTGAAGATGGTTTATTATAGCTGTTAAAATTAAATAAGGCAAAAATTGAATCCAGAACAAATACACTGCTGCAAGTAATCCTTATAATTCGCTAGCAATTTTTGCCAGACAATTGTGAGAAAATAAGTCCTGGCAGCCTGTGTTCAGGCAATTGGCCAGAACAGCTATAAATCATGTGTTTCTTCTTATTATTTTTCTCCCTCTTTTAAAATCCATGGGTTGCTAGATAATATATACTGGAGAGAGGGGAATAATTATCTTAGTGACTTGCAGCGGGGAAAGAAATCCTGAAGCTAAAACAATGATACATCCAAATCTGTAACTTCCAGCAAGGACAATCTGGGGGAAAGGAATAGCTAATTTTTCGCTGGGAGGATGTGTCAGTAAAGAGCGAAAACCAGATGTTCATGGACATGAGACATGGGAGCCCGGGTGTTTAGTTTTATGCTTAGTCGTCTGCACTGTGGGAAGGTACTGTGTCAGTCTGGAAAAAGCCTGCAGTGCTTTTAGAGATTTTTGAAGGTGGGAATAATTGAAAATTATTTTCAGAGTGGAAATTTCTCTTCTGTGACCCTGCTGCAGCCTTGGTGCAGAGGGGGGAACCTGTCTGTGTGCCAGCCAAATCCCAGCCGGAGCTCAGCTGGGAGGGAAGATGCTCCGGCTGCACTCCTGCTGCTGCTCAGCAGAACATTAAAGGGCTGATACACAGTGGGCTCGGGTTCAGAAAACAACTCAGCGTGGCCTCTGGGTTTGGATCTGAGGTCGGTTCCAGCTGCCAAGTTTCTGCCTTTACTTAGATACTGGTATTGAGGCGTCCAGCCTGACACAGCACAGGCGCAAGGGGTTTCAGCCCTCTCCTAACCTCAGGCTGTGAAAGGAGCCAGGTTTCTGGGGCGATGCTATTCGTAATGATCAGAGCAGGTGGTTTTTGGGTGCTTCTGCTGCTGGGCATGTAAACGTGGGATTTCTTTTCCTTACACCAAAATAATTGACTCCAGGAGCCTGCAGAGACCGTGTATTCTTTTGGCACACGGTGGTTTGGTTACGTATTGCTCTGCTGTGCTGGCACCAAAACACAGGTTTGTGCCCGGTCCGCTAATAAAAATAAGTATGCTGAGACTTGTTTTCCTTTCCAAAGGATTTTCTGTTCATCATGGAGACGTTACTTTTCCAGCTGGCTGGTTTGCTGGCTTTCAAACACGCTGTACTCTGTTAAGCAAGGCTGCTTTTCCTTCCTCGCCTTTCTAATACCATCAGTTGTTTTTTTTTGTTTCCTTATGCCTCCCTCCCCAGTATCTAAAAAAGGTTGAATTAATATTGACAAATAGGCCAAGATTAACTGAAATCAGTGTATTTACATTAATAGGCTCCTCACAGTATACTATGCTTTTTGCTTTCTTAATCTGTAATAGGCACGCCGGTTAGGAATTAATACCTGATGCCACTTGGTGGTTTGTTATCCCTAATAGAGCATGGAGGGATTACTTTGGGCTCTGTGGGAGATAAAGGAGGCAATATGCCCTCCTGGCACGCGGGAGCAGCCGCAGCCCTGCCGTGGCAGCACCGGCCCCAGACAGCAAATGTGCATCGCTCACCAGCTCCTGTGTCTGCCCCGTGGGGTGGAAGGATGGAAGGGACCATGCATGAATCGTAAATGCTTCTGCCTCGGAGAACACAGCAATGGGAAGGCACAGCTTGCCTGGCTGGGTTTCAGGCTGGAGATGTCTTTCTGTCCCTGGGCTTTATGGAGTTCAGGCATTGGCTCAAAATGGTCTTGTTATACTTTTGTAGCTGGAGTGACAGAGGTATTAATTAATACGCTTGATATTTATGAAGCAGTGGGGGGAAAGAGTGTGTACTAAAATCGGAAGTACTTGCTTGCACAGCACTGTAAGACCGAGATGAAATATTACAGAATCACAGAATCACAGAATCACCTAGGTTGGAAGGGACCTTTTAAGATCATGTAGTCCAACCAATTAAACAAAACAAAAAAAACCCAAAAAAAACCCCCCAAAAAAACCAAAAAAACACACACACCAAAAAACCCACAAACCCCAAACCCAACAAAAACAAACAAAAAAACACTCACAAAAATACCACCCATCACTAATCCATATCCCCAAGCACCATGTCGACTCCTCTCTTGAATACCTCCAGGGATGGTGCCTCAACCACTTCCCTGGGCAGCCCATTCCAATGTCTGACAACCCTTTCAGTAAAGAAATATTTCCTAATATCTAACCTGAACTTCCCCTGGCATAACTTGAAGCCATTACCCCTTGTCCTATCGTCTGTAACTTGGGAGAAGAGACCGACTGATAAATCAGTCAGGGCCAGAAAAATGAAGGGACGCTTACTTTCTATGTAAAACTCCATCAATGTAGTGAGACAGATGGAGGGAGATCTCCTCACCCGGAGCTCACTGAGATAGGTAGAAAACTTCCTGATAATTTTAATATGCTGTAGAGGGGCAAAAAGAAGTGAAACCTAGATGCCTACATTAAAAACATTGTAAAAAGAATTTTTCTTAATACACTCTGACTTTATTTAACATATATGATAATTTAACTTTATTTGGATTAGAATACATCCAGGGTTCACTTTACAGTAACAAAGTCAACTCTTTGTTTAGATCTTATTTCACACACCACTCAAAAAAAATTCTGATGAAACCTTTTGTACTGTGGCTGGGGAGAATTATTTAGGGCATGGGAATGGCAATGAACTGAAAAAAGAGAACGATTATAGTTTTCAGGGAAGAGTGATTCAATGTTATTATTTGGTTTATTTCAATATTATTATTTGGTTTATTTTTCCCCTTGGCTATTCTTGCGATCATCAAAACAAATTTCTTGGTTTATAATGCAGTTGAGGGAAAAAAATTAATGAAGTGACTTGTAACTCCTTTGTCATTGGACAGCTGAAAAAATACATTTGTCTTATACAGTCACACAATATAACTGTATCCAGGTTTATTTACATTTTTTCTGTTACTGTAACAAAAGATTTCTAGGTTTTTATAAGTGCAGATTACTGGGCTATTATATCTTTGTGATCATGCAGATTAATCAGACTATAATATGAATGTGACCAATTCATTTAGTATTAAATATAGAAATACCAATGACATGTAACAGACAAGAAAAGTTATGCAATCCAAAGTATTTTCCATAAAACATTGCCTAATAAGTTATTTAAGTATTCTTAAAAATAGCGTTCACTTGAATCTAGTATTCATGCTCTCTCAGATTTTCTATTGTGCATGGTTTGGTGAATTATCAGCAGTACTACTATCCTTTAATCTTATACTTTAATCTGATACTGGAACAGTGTTATGGCAGTTTGTAATACATCCATGTTTTTCTTTATCTGTTATTCCAGTTTTTCAAGGTTGAGTGGCTTTTGCACACCGCACTACAACGTTGCACTGAAAGCAATGTGAGGATAGAATAGCACTATCTTTCTCCATGTACAGCATGTCCCCTGCAGAGCTGGCATTTGCTTAAATATCTTACAGAAAGTAATCTTTACAAGAAAGAAGAAAAAAAAAAGGATCAATTCCACTACCGACTGTAGCAAAAAGATATAATTTAGCTGGGAAGACCTCTTAGGTACTACAGTAACCTGTTCTGCAGGAAAACACAGGATTGGGGAAAGGCCTTGAGATAATAGTGAAAACAAAATGGGGAGGAAAAATATCACATTTAAAGTATACATGCAAAAACTGCACAGATTTCCTCAGCGTTAGAAGTATACCAGGGCATTTGCTAGGATGTAAGCTTGCATTTCCTTGGGGCAACACTTTACTACTGCGAATAACCGCCCTGTTTAAGAAGAATAGGGAAAGAAACGGTTTCCATAGCCATCTGCCCACATTTAAACTCTGCAGATGTAGAATTCTGCTCACAATTGTTTTGATTTGTTGGGTTTTTAATCCTAAATTCCCAAATGAATTATTTTCGCTTCATGTGCTGCACATAAAAACCAACAAACTCTTTTTAAAAAAAAAAAAAAATATATATATAGCCTGGTCCTAACCTGCTTGTGACCTGTCACAAAAAGTTAATGAATTAGATGTAAGCAATCACATAGGTAAGAATAATAATAAGAAGAACCCGTGCTTTCATTTCTGTGTAGGGATGTTGGAGAAATCTTAGCAGGATTCTGGAGATGGAGTAGAAGGAGATGGATAGTAAAGTACTTATTGTGTCTCAGACAGCCCAATTCAAGGCTCCCTGAAGTCAGAGCAAATCTTCCATTTACATAAGTGGTCTCTGTATCAAGGCTATACCATATATGCATCGTATTTCTTTAAAAGACAAAGTATATTAAAATAATGAGCTACTAAGCTTTTCTGACAGGTCCATGAGTTACCCTGTTTCACAGAGGAGCTAAAAGGAAAATGTCTTGTAGCTTTTACTCCAGATTTAGCTTTTGTATTTGTGTGGCGGCAGCAGCAGAGGACTGGCAACATAGCTTTAGAAGAGATTTTAGTGTTATATTGCTAAACTTTGTGTTGAACCTAAACAGAAACCTCCAAAAGGACTGACTGGTAGGAGCGGCAGCACTAGCAGGGCAGGGCAAGCTTTCTAACTGGGGAAGGGAAGAGGAGATATAACTTCACCAAAACAACTTGCTATACTTGATTGTCCCTGTGAAAGAACTAACCCCTAAAATTTGAATCCCAGTAAATGTGGAATCTGTTCACACTTCACTGAAATGAAACTTCTACACAAAAGTCCAGGAAAATCAGATTGCAAGATGAAATTTTTACAATCAAATCATTCAGCTCAATGAAATGAGAGCCAAGTCCTAAGAATTGTTTGATTCCCAGTTTCTTTCTCTGGTCTTACTGTTATTCAGTGTAAGTAAGATTGTTTATTTTCTAATTAAGACATCTTCTTAATTTGTAGAGAAATTTTAATTTTTACTATAATTAGTAGCCATCAGCAAAATTAACATTTTCTACCATATTAATAGTTTGAGAAACAGAAAACATCAAAGTATGGCATTTCCCTATGCGTACAAAGCATACTACTTATTATTTTGGCTTGTGATTTTTCACAAGGACCTTTTGATAATGCTGTTGTCCCACTCTCTGTTAATTAAATTAAAGCAGTCTTTCATTTTTGTACTTGGGAGAAACAGATGTTATTTAGAAGGAGCAGATGGATAACTCACATATGGCATGATTAATAAATTGTTGCTTTAAATTGGAGCACTCAAAATAGCTCTAATTTTTGCTAAACAAAATTTTGATGAGTGAAACTAAATACCTAAAATACAAACAAATTTTTTTGAGTTAACCCTAAGAAATGTTCCTGCCTCTCACACTGTTGCCAAAACAAAAATAACATGTTTTCTAATATTTTTATTCTTACTATGGATCAAATACAGCTCACCTATTCGTAAAATGGATACTATTTGCATTAGTGATGAAGAAGAATGGGGTTTGTTACAGTGGATTTCTTCCTGACTTCTCCAGCCTTCACTTCTCTTTTATTTATATTAGCAGAAGATAGAAGAGTTTACTCCAATAAGTATAAAATCCACTGAAAGTCAAGAGTAGCACTGCTGAGAAGCCTGGATTAACCAGATCCTGTTATACTTTCAAGTGCCTGGATTGCAAAGATTTTAATGTATTACAAAGGTCTACCCACTGTTGTGTGAAGTTAGACATGCGTGTCTAAGTCTTTAGTAGAGGCAGAGACTCTGGAGTTAAGGGTTTTCAGAAGCACTGTTTGTCTACTCCCAGTCCTCCTGGAAATTTCCTGAAATTTTTTTAAAATCCCAGGCTTACATCATTCTAAACTTACACAGGAAGGGATTCGTTAATAGCTCTGACCTTCCTCCCGTTACTTACAGTTATTTGCTATGGAAGCTCATTTAATCTAAGTGTGTTATATCTGTGTAGATATCTGTGTAGTGGAAAAATCATTCCCTTCAGAGGAGAATCAGTCTCCTTGAGTGCTGGCAGGCAGCAACATAGAAATTAAAATTCTGATTTTTTATTTCAAATCCTGATTTTTTAAAAGTATAAAATGAAAGAGTCATAAAAAAGTTCAAATGGAAGTGAAAGTTCAAAGCAGAGACTTGAAATGTTTTACATCCAAGAAGGTTTGGGACATGCTTTTAAAATGTCAAAATACGTTTCTGGCTTATGTCTATAATATGTCTTCTCAGCCTTTTTTCTTCTCATAGCACTTCCATTTTGGTCAATGTTGGGATAAAACACAATTCCCTCAAAGTTTCTCTGAATATCTGTGAAACAGAACATGGTTTGAGTGTGTGTTCAATTTTATTCATGTAAGTTCATGTTCATGTAGATGGGACTTGCTCCTTACTTCAGTAGCATTTTTCTCCACACTGTCTTCCTAATGTTATTTTTTTAATAGTATCCCTTCTGCCTGCTCTTATTTTTACAGTCTCTGGTACGCATACTGTCACATTAGCTCTTAGGTCTAGATTGGCCACCTTCGCTGTATCCCTAACAATCTCATTCTTGCCCAGTTCTTTCCTTCTCTGTTCTGACCTCATCCTCCCCACTCACACAGATTGCAATCCAAACTGTATTTGCACCTGACAGTGATTTTTACTTTTAATAATGCATCTCCAGCAGAGCTTTAGCACTTCTTTCCCTTCTTGATCTCCAAATTCTTGACCTGTTATACCTTTTCCTCCTTTCCCCCCTCCCCTTTCTTTTAATATCTCTAGTCACCTGTCATAGCTTTACAGCTCCATGCAGCATGTCAGCAGATGATAATTTTCGTGGCCTTTACCTATATATACACATTATAACTACACCAACATATACGTATAAATGTAGTACGTATTTTCCTTCCTGTGGAATGTATTGTATAATATGATCTTGTCCATGTTCTTCCTTCCTAAATTTATTTGCAGAAAACTAAGGGATCTTTAGCAGTTGCTTTTGAAAGCCTATACTTTTACTAGTATATTCTGTATCTGGCAATATTCAGAGCAAATCTAAGCACATTAAACACCTTTTAAGACAAGTAGTTTATAATGCATGTCATCAGTGAATGTTTTCAATAGTTTAGACACCCCTCGGTCTCAATTATTATAGCATATTTTCATACGGTTAACCCTCTCTCATAAATGCCCTGTCACTTTCAGTAGGGGGACTCTCTGTGAGTGAAAATTTGCGGAATAACACATAGCACCCAGCAACCCTGTACATATCAGTGGTCTCACTTAAAGCATTGAAGCTAATTGTAAACCAAATTAATGTGCTGATAAAAATACACAGGTAAGAGGCATGGGTGGCCTTGGTTTTTAAAAACCTCTCACGACATGCGTATAGCAGTATTTAGATTGAAAAAATAAATTATTTTTAATGACATATGCTTTAGGACAAAATTTTTGTTTCATCCATCTATATATTATATTTATATAATTAAAGAAACAAACAACCTTGATGAAGTATAATGCAGTGACTGTTATTGATATATGAGAGAACTTTTTTGTTTTCCCTTTTTTTTCACAGCAACTACAGTGCACTGTTAGGAGTGTGGATCTATGGATTTTTTGTGGTGATCTTGCTGGTACTGGACCTTTTATATTACTCTTCAATGAACTATGATATTTGCAAATTTTACCTGGCACGGTGGGGAATCCAGGGAAAGTGGATGACACCGGAACAGAGCCGATGGATTAACCCTGCTCAGGACCCAAGCCAAGTACAGACGCAGCCTCAGCCAGAGACACAGCCTCAAACATCACAGACAGTACATACTTTAAAAGGAGATGCTTTAAGCCCACCCCTGATGTCTTTTCAGAGTACATCTGCCTGGTAAGTTAAGTAATTAAGTAAGTAAGCCATATTGTGATATATTTTTTGACTCTGTTGTTCTCACCTGTATTTGAAAGTGCCTGCAAATTAAGGCTGAATGGCACCATTTCTAGAACATAATTCTTTATATTATGAACTGTCTTACACAGCGATTTCTTACTCTGGAATCTCTTAAGTCATCTTTTAATACTGTTCTCAGAGAAATAGATGCTGCCATTTTTCAGTGCTAAATAGTTATACTACTCTGTGGCATAAATAAACTTCAAATCTTTGTTCTACATCAACCATTACAAAATTAAGTTTAGTCTCATGCCAAAGACTAATTGCTATGTATATCTATGTATCTGTTGGTCTGGTTTTAAAAGATTGTATAAATAGCAGCACTAAAATAGCTTCAATGCGAGATGTCACAAATCCACACTATTTGAGGCATGAGACACAGAAACAACATTAAAACCAGGTTAGGTTTTTTATATGTGGAGCCAAAAAAACATAGCTTGATCTCATTTGACAGAGTGACACAAGTAGGCTACTGTAAATTTAAATGCTACAAAAACAAAACACCCCCCCCCCCCCAAAAAAAAAAACCCACAAAAAAAACCAAACCAAAAACAGACCAAATGGGAAACAGATACTTCAGGAAGAGGCAGAACATGCAGTATAAATAGAAGAAACTAAATACTGACAGGACAAAATGACATTTAATTATTTTGGACTGTTTTTACCAAAGAAAAGAGAAACAAAGGAAGAGAACTGAATAAAACGATGCTCTAAACAAGGTGTCAAGAAAGGAGGGGACTTTTTTCTTGGCAAGAGAGCATGAAGATTTGGAAGGGTACAGAGTCACCAGTGTATTTTAGAAATGTTCCAGAGGGCTGAGTGCTGAGTTCTGGCAAAATAAAATGATCTGAGTAGGGTGAAAAAGATGACAGCAGTTCCTGAACCTGTAGAGCACGTAAAGCCAGAACGTTGATCTTGGTCTTTGAGTAGTACTGTGTTGCAGATGGAATGATGATAGCAGTAGTCCTTTTATTTCATAAGTTGCCCTTTAATTTTAAGTGTAAATCCAGAGCAAAGAGGGTTGAAATCTAGAGCAAATAGATTTTCGTAATAGAAAAGGTTGTGACCGTTTGAGGCAAGGAGAAGGCTCAGTGAAAGAAGAGGTCGTTTGGCACGGTAGCTGGTACTGGTTGTATCCGGTGCAGGTCAGACTTAAGGAGCATTCTAGCAGGCCTTGTACAATTAGAAGAGCTAGAAATACTTAAGATAGAGCCTTGCTTGTGCTTAGTTGTAAGGACTCTTCTTTTCACTTCTTCACTTCCTCTCATTTTTTCTTCTTCTAATTCCTTCAGCTTTTTTGCACACTGAGTTCCAAGACTTAGTCAGAATTGCTATACAGGTTAAGACCAATGTTTGTAGCATAATAATTGTATTGTAGCTTCATACATGTGCGTGCAAGTGTGTGTATATATAAAAATGTAATGACTACATGAATATAAATGTATATAACATGAAAATATTAGCCTGGTTATACCACTTGATAATTCTGCCACACCATTAAAAATTTAAGGAAACTATTCAATCTATCTTGAAGGATTCTTGGTCACTTTCCATTACTGACTTTTGTTGTTCTGTTTCTTTGCTTTTTTTGAAGCATTAAGCGGGGAATGTATGTTAGGATCAGGTGAGCATATCCCATATGCTCCTTTTCCTGTGTTCGCAGGAGATGAGCATTGATAAGTCACTCCAGTAACCCTCAACCCTTCCCCAGATAACCATCTGTCTGTGCTTCCCTTAGTTCTCATAAAATCGTTTCTTTTTTCACTAATCCTGTCATTGCTTAGTGGAAAAAATAAGTAGATGTTTCCTTAGCAAAACCGTATTTATCCCTTGTATTTTAGCATGTAAAACACTACAAGAGATGCCATATTTACAAACTTATAACCTGCAGCTTTTGAAATTCACAACCCCTTAACTAAGTGCATAGATGATTCAGTCTGAATTGGCTACATAAAAAATACCAAAAAAAGGTAGTAGGCACTGGTGGTCACAGGCGAGGTGTTTAACATATGAAAGAGGTTTTTGAGTATCCAGCTCCCTCAGAAAATGAGAAACTTGTGTACTACAGCAATTGCTATGGCAGTGGGGAGTAAAAGGAGGTTGCCTAGCTGTTTATTTCTCCATTAGATAATCTGCAGGTTATATTCATGAAAATATGGTAATTTTGCCACATAGAAATTAAGTTTAGTTTCAGATTCTGAAACTGATTCTGCTGCAGTTTATATTTGATGGATGTCCTCAGTACTATCTTCTCAAAATGTAATTGAACTATCAGTGAAGAAGTGCAATGAAGGTACTGGATTTGTCATTTCCATCACTGGTTTTAAAACTGCGCAATCTATGATGACGGCTTTTAGATGCTTTGGTAACAGCATTTTTCTAGCGTATAGAATCAACTTTTCAGCTTGTGTTGGCTTTTTTAATGTGTCCTAAACTTATCCCGGCTTTTCTCTCCATAGAGAAAATAAGCATTTTTCTTTAGCACCTCACAAACACACTTGTGTATGTATACATTGGTGGTATCATACCATAAGAACAGTTCGGGTTTACAGATGAGCTTTTTGAAAATACAAAATAGATTTTTTAATCCTGTGAAATATGCATATATTCCAGGGCATAAAAACTTAACTACTGTTACAAATGCTTTCCAAAACAGTTTGCAGGTTTTCATGATGACAGATGTTGAAGTTGTTAGCTTCCTGTACTACATTTATCCTAATATAGTTAAAACCCATGCCCATTCTAGAAGACACTACATGATGATAATAGGAAAGTGATTCTTGTGCATCAAGAATCTCAGCAGCACCGAAGACGTTAGGTATCCTTATTGCAGAAATCTGACAGTCTAAGAAACTATCCAAAGAAAGATGGCAGGATTAAGTAATAGTTTGTTAAGCAGTTTGGGATCTTCCTGGATTTAAAAAAAAAAAAAAGTGCTTTTTATTTTATCATTTCTCTTCTTGTTCTAGTTTAAATGCTGTGAATTCGCAATGAAACTGATGACTGAAATGGATATGTCAGAAAGAAAAATCAAGCAAGTCATAGCATATAGTGGCTAGAACCATCCCCAAAATGTTTAAACATTTTGTCGTAGCAGTTCACTTTATTATTTACTTGAGACAAAGAGGACCATGTATAGCCATAATATTATAACTAAAGAAGTCTGGAATCCATTATACATGCTGCTGGCTGCAGTGTTGTGCAAGGACAGGCAGGAAAATCATTAATCTCTGAAACATCGAGCCCAATTTAGGCTAATGTTGCTTCATGATGTAGTGTATGGATTTTGCGGCCCAACTAATGTTGATTTCTTCTTTAGTATGGAAACCATCTGAGGGCTGTCCAAAGGCCTGTGTGGTCTGAAGGTCCTGGTGGATGTACCTCCCACAACCCGAACACCGTCACAGACTGCAAGTGAATGAACTTAAAACAGTTGTGGCTTGCCTCAGGGTGGTTCCTCCAGGTCATGGCTGAGATGCATGAGCTGGACCCTTCCGTGCTCACTGACCCATGTAAAAATCTGCAGTCTGGTTAGCCTGAGCAAGTTTTTAATGGCTGGAAAACAAACAGCAACAAGGAGCAGGCAAATCTTAACTACTGCTCAACAAAGTACAAGCCAGGGAGGCGATAAAATGAAATATTGTAAGTTGAGGAATCAAAATCCTGACTACTGAAAAAAAATTTGTTCTCACAATCACGGGAATATTGCTAGTTAATAATGACTAAAAAAGGTCAGACTAGTAAGGAAGATCACATAAAAGGAAGTATGGGCCATGGCAGCCTGGCAGAGTTTCTGCAGATTCTTCGTAGCTGTGCTGTGTTCTAGATGCAAGAGGGCAACACATGAACACGATCTCTCTGTTTTGCTGTGGTGATGTTAAACTCCTCCCCACCTCCATTGAGGATGCAAATCACAGGGATGACTATCTTCAAGTCTAACTTTTGCTTCTCTGTTCCCCGCCTTTCTGCACAGCAGCACACAAAGGCAGTGTCTGCTCTGTGTGTGATCATATATGTTATGCTACATGACTCACGGTTTCGGAAACCTGCTGGTTGTCCGGAACTGGGAAAGTATCAGCACAGCAGGGTAAGCCTGTGCTTATTTCCTTTATGCAGTTGGAATGGATTAGACAAAGGCAAGCCTATTTTACTTCCTCTTATTAGATGTTGCAATCTGCTTTTGCCGTGAATTCCTCTGGGTCACATTGTCTTTCAGATAACAAATAGAATAGTTTTTAGCCTGCTGCTATTCACCTGCTACTTGACACCTCTTCAAATGACTACCAAAGTACTTATAAACAAAGAGAGAAAGAAGCCTATAAAAATATTGGTAAAGTTTAGAAGCCAGCAGGTAACTGAGCACGTCCACAGCAACTGCACAAAAAAGCACAGGGAATAAATACTTTGCTGGTGGCTAAAAAGGCTACGTGAAATATCAAATTGATACCAAGTTTTAAACAGGATAAAGACTATAACTGGAGCAAAATATCTGCATTCAGTAGGTCCTCTGCTTCAGTAATTTCTAAGAGCTGCACATGCAGTCTTGGCTGTGTCACCAAGATTGGGACCTTGGCGCTAAAGCGGGTCAGCTGTGCAGCGTGAACATGGCCAGAGTCCACCAAGAACATTAGGCGCTGGGCTGGCAGGAGAGTTTTGTGGAGAGACTGCTCTTGATATGAGACATTTACAGTAACAAAGTGAACAAAATCTGCCTGCTTCCATTCTAAGTAAATTGTTTTGAAAATAAGAAAGATTTTAAATTTATATTTGCAAAGTGCTACATTAAACAGAAATACAATAATACTATTTTAAAGATGCAAAATTTTGCATCATAGGGCAAAGCATAGTTTTCATTTACAGCCCCTACCTAGATTTTTAAGTTATACTCAACTAACTACGGAAAACCAGAGCACCAATAGGTTTTTTTAAAAAGATGGAAAGAAATTAAATGGAATACTTGTATGTTGCTTTTATTAAAGAGCTCTCCGGGAATTAACATCATTTGGAGAATCTGTCTTGTAACAGACAGTAGGTGTGTTGGGCAACATCTACCATTATATGTGTGCCTCCATTCCCTTCAAAATATATTGAGTTAGAATAACAGATTTTGTTGAATATGTTTTCTTCTAAACATTCTTATCTGTTTGCTAGGAACTGCATAACTGTGAAAATAGAAATTGCTTATAAACAAAAGCACAGCTAAGGAAATCCCTTTCTGATCCTACAAGAGCCAGATGCTGCAACTCATTTTGCATTGAGTATTCCTTCTCCTGCCTGACCTATTTGACGTCAGGGCAGAAGACCAACAACACAAACAGTGGGCTTGGAACCAAACACCTCAAAATCTGCAATCCTCCAAGTCTTGTTTACTTGCCTCAGTACTATAATCATACAAATAAATGGGAAGATTTAGTTTTGATTTTTATCATTTGCAGTTAAATAATTCAAGATACGTAAGTTACTGAGTGCTTGCTTTCTTCCTTGTATTTAGAAAGTCATTATTAGCTTGTGAAGCCAATATGCAAGGTTTCTGTCCGCCTCAGTCTGAATATAGGCAATCTTTGTGTATATTAATAGACACTGCATCTTTTGTTGATACATATGTAATACATATTGTTCATTTCATGCCTTATTCTTCTTTTCCTTTTGCTCTGTAAATTATAGACCCCATATTGCAACATTCATTTCTCTACATTCTTGTTAGCTGCAGATTCCTTGGATATGGGCTGATTGATATTCCCTATTTTGGCTGTTTCTCAGCCTTCCCATGAAATTGGGACCATCACATTGATCAGAAAAGCATTCTTTTAAATGCACTGTACAGTTAAAATGATTTAACTTAGCTTAAATGTGGTAATGAATTGTCAGAAAATAGCAATTAGAACAAAAGTGGTAGTTAAAAGGTTGTCTGAAGACTATTGCTAAATGAACTCTGCACACTGAGAAATGAAAGCTAGTAAAAATACTTGAAACCAGTTCTGAACATCTTCCATATTTAAATT
>JAOXJK010000001.1:81650052-81676426 GCA_025774025.1 Xenus cinereus
TCTTATATATTTTGAGTAGAATTTTTTGAAGTGAGATTGTTACCTCATCTATGTTACAACAAATCTGGAATAACACTACTGAAGTAGCAGATAGCAGCGTAAAATTGTGTGAAATAAAAGACTCCAGTTAAGCCCACAATTGCACTGCAGAATGTCACAACACTGTAGCATCACACACAGAAATGAGTGTGACATCCCAAGTTTTTTCAACCAATTCCATCTTCTTTGTCACAATAGAAACCACTTAATTTTAAAAGACTCTGTAGTTATTTTGTTAGCTAGAAAACTCCTACCCCTTTACATCCTCTTAGGTGCCAGGTGCTCGATAGTAATTGTAGTAGCACGTTTTACACATTTTATGTATGCACTGAAAAATAAAATAGGTAATTCTAAAGCTCCTCACTTAGATTCTGAAGTGTCACAGAGTAAGTGCAACAGCTGAGCTTCATACCCACATACACTCAGGCAGTCTGGCCATTTCTCTCAATAGCACGTCAGAGGGGTCCAGGCTGGCTGATTTCACTCTCACGTTTGCATTTAAAAAGCTGTCAGACGCTCACAATCACTCCTGATTTAGATCTGTTAATACAAATGTAACTGCAAATCAGCCTAGTTGTCTCTGACATGCTTTTAAGAGTAGCTGGATCTAGACTAGCAAAGGCAAAGGTATGAAGCAGTGAGTAGCTCCCGTACCTTGTATTGAATTATGCAGTCTTGTCTGTATTAAAGCTTTAACTGGCAGGGACCAAAACTCTTATTACATTGATAAAATTTAACTAATTGCTTTTAGTTTTTTAGAGACTAAACAAAGGAGATGGACAAGCAAATGACTAGGAGAATATATTGCAAGTGGTAGAAGAAATAAAAGGGGAGGTGTTAAGGAGCTGGAGTTAAAAATGTAACCAGGCAAGCTTTCCTGTGTTTATCCAAAGTGGCAACAGGTTTTCTAAGTAGGAGATTTAGTGTAGCTTGGAGTTCTGAACTGAAAGAAAGCACTTTTCAAAAAAGTAAAAAAAAGAAAGAAAATGATGAACAGACTACTGTCCATCTTAAGTAGACTATGCCCCAGAGAACTACTAAAACACCTGCAAAACAACTATTTATGTACAATCAGTGCTTTTAACAGAAGTAAGAATGAAGAAGAATAAAAAAGAGTCTCTGAAGTAAAATCCCATTGCTTTTAGTGTCTTGAAAAGTCAACTCCCAAAATATATTTTGGATGTCAAGAAACAATTAACTCTCTAACTCACAGAGGTACAAGCAGGTAGTAGAGCTGAAGATCATGTACAGACTAATTTATTGTTCTCAGAGTTATTATTAAACAAAATCCGTGTATAATAAATAATCCTTTTATGGGGTTGCAGAAGATCTTTTGGAGTATGCTAAAATTTCTACATGAAATAATGGCATACTGTGGAATACCAGACAGTAATGAAATCATCAAAAGCTGATGTGATAATCCTGAATTCATGACCATAAATGGTAACGTCAGACAATTATTTGCAGTGAGAGCTGAGGTCAAGGATTTACCACATCATTACTTTTATTGTCACTGTTCCCTGATTAGATCATGACAAAGACAACCGCAGCAAGCAATTAGGCATTTCATCAGAAAAGTGATAAAACATGTTTGTATGACCTTGGTTTTATAATGATGTTTCACTGCACAGTTCAAGAAAAGGCCAGCAATTAGACACAGTTTGTTCATCATTAGAAAGATATCAGATATATGGCTGTTTAAGTCTCAAAAGCGAAATAGATTTAAAAAGCGTTGAAATTTGAGAAACATTAGTCATTTTACTGTTCATTAAGGCATGAGAGAACACTGATGTCAATCACCAAACAATTTTCAAGAACTTAAAAGGTTTTGGAGAAGTTACATGATCAATACATATATACAGATATCTACAACATGATTGTGAAGTAAATCTATTCACTGCAGAAAAAAATATGCCTCTGAAAAGACTTTGAAATCCACTATCCTCAAAAAGTTTCTTGGAAATAGGAAATGCTAAAGAAATAAAATGAGTTCAAGACATTAAATGGCAGAAATATGACATCGGTCACTGGAACAACATGCTGCTAATGTTAGTCCCATGTCAGGTGATAACATGATCCCAAAAGAGAACAAGAGAGACACATTACTTTAAACATCAGAGAAATTAGTTTAATCAACACAACTTTGTGGCCTTCACAGAGCAGGATCAAAAGAATAAGTGGTGGAAACTGGACACCCATCATAAAATATAGGAGAGTAAAAACAACTGTAAAAAGCGGTTATGTGTGAAGTAAATAAGATACCTCACTTTACTTCCCAATAGAGTAATCCGTTTCCTGGTGTTTGTATCTATTGTATCTCCAAAGAGCCTCAGAGGTGGAATGACTGTGGAGACATAACCATTTACAATAAGTGTTAAAAGCAGCAATGCAAAGGTGTTTGCGTAGGGGTTTATGCCGTCAGCTGGCAGGACAGTGACTGTTGGGCTCAAGTTGCAAAGTCCAGCTACAGTTTTTCTTTCTGAAGGACTGGTGCATAGTTGAGTAGTTTATGGACAAAGGAGCCTTCACAGTTATGGGGATTGTGTGCATTAACTAGCTAATCATATCTCCGAGCTGAATTGTGCATTAGAGCAATTCCTCGCAGTCATTAAAACGATGCTGCTCTGAGAGCTGACACACGCTACGCGGGCTGCCTTCTTTCTGGTGAAAATCATTACTATCATGTAGCGGCATGTGGAAAAGTAATTGCAGTGAGCTTCATCAAAAAATACAGTAGATTAATTAAACAGTCATTAACTATATTCTACGTTGATTAGTGATACAGATTTTAATCAGTCACACACATGAGGGAGGCAAGTTATTTTCTATTGCATTCCCAACTTCTCATCTCTGAAAAGTGATGAGTCATAGGGAGCTGCTGAACCCAGCACCTTTTAGCATTCTGATGGTAATAGCTCACCTTCAGCACAGACTCACCTAAAATGTTCTAAAGAAAATGTGACTGGAAAGCAGGCAGAGTTCACCCTTTTCGATCACCAAAAACCTCCCAAACTTCTTTTACACTGCTGAAGTTGACAACTGAAATCAACTAGAAAAACATCTGCTTAATTTGCATTTTAAGACATTTTAAAGAAAATTACATGAGGAGCTGGGAGTTGACTTTGTATTTTTTTTACTAATCACTGAAGTCTCTCAGAGCTCACAACAAAAAATGTCATCCCAAATAAAAAGAGCCCCACTGTTTTCATGAACAACTAAAAGAAGACAAAAACGTGGATGCATTTTTGTGGGTGTGTTAAAAACACAACCTAATTGTGATGCTATTGAAAAGAAAAATAAACTTGGTTTGGCATTTGCCAACACGTGCTCGGATTGACTCTTCCTGTCTTTTCCCTGGGAATACATAAAGCAAAATACCTGAAGCAGTCCCACAAGCATACTTAAGAAAGTCCAGAAGATGATGCTGGCTGTAAGGGGTAGGTTTTGTAGGAGTAGGCTATATAGGAGACAAGTGAGATAACAGAAGAAAGAGCTTGTTTAACACTAGAGACAAGAGTAATCCACATCTTCCCTATTTAGAATTATAGAATCATAGTATTGTCTAGGTTGGAAGGGACCGTTAAGATCATCAAGTCCAACCATCAACCTAATGCTGACAAAACCATCACTAAACGATGTCCCTAAAATTTTAAGTCATAATCTGCCAGTGTTTGTTAGACTAATAAATTTCACCTCTGAGGGTGATCTCTGCCTCATTTTCTTTTTCCCTTTATTCTATTTAGATTGATGCAAATATGCCCAAAATGTTTAAAAAACAAAATTAGTAAAAATTAGCTATGGGATTGGGTGGCATTTCCCTATCTTTCTTAAAGGCAGTTCTCCTGACCACTGGCTATAGCTGCAGCAAGCGCTGCTCCTACATACTATAAAAGTAAATGAGTTCTTAATAGGCTGTGGTGTATTTATCCACACAGTGCTTATATGAGCTAATCAAGTTTTGTAACTTTCATTTGATAGATGAAACAGAAAAGCCTATCTAGTTGCTGAGGGCCACACTGAAAGTATTTGAAAATACTTTCATTATTGTAATTTGTGTAAAATTTTGTAAATTTTGCAATACAGTAAGAGGAAGAAATTGCCTTCCATCCCCAGTCTCAATTTGCAGTTTCCAGAGGATCGTGCCTCCTTCATATCTAGGAGGCAGTAATCCTGAGACTGTGGAGATGTGTAGAAGTCTGTAGGTTTGGCCTCCAACAGACCCAGTTTCAACCTGCTCTACACACAAACATATGTGAACACTGTTGTTCTAGTTGGGTTTTGCACCTTACCTGACATACTATGAGGAGACCACATGGAAGCACATGAGTAGATTTGCTCACACAGTGCAGCATGCAGTCTAGTGCTTTGGCAAGGTTCTAGTAGACTGTCTAAGAGAAGATGAAGGGGTCATTAAACGTTTCACAAACTGTTGGCACTGCATCCAGTTTCTACATAGGACCGTCCTGTAGTTCTATCAAAATTTGCAAATGCATTACAAAGATCAAATATAAAACAGGCTGTAATCTAGCTCTTAAAGGCTGATTATACCGTATTCTACTTTGGTATCTGACACACCTACCTGGGCAACAAAGTTCCTGCCTCACAAAACTAAGATTGCACGTTTTATGTTATGTAGTAGAAACACAGACATAAGGTTCAGGTAACGGCACAAGTCACTCTCTACTGTTCTGTTACAGAATGTCCTGGAACCATTTGAAATATCCAGTAATACAATAGGTAACTACCCACCATCAGTTTCCTATAGAGTATGAGGGGTAAGCAAGCTAACTAAATTCTTGAGTACATAAAGAGGACATGCCAATTGGAGCTGTTACCTCACTGGCAGTGGTGACTCTGCTAGAGGAAAACGTCACCTTCAGTAGGGCCTGCAGCAGAAAAAACTGCAATGGCAGATGGGGAAAGCATTCAGAAAGAGCTGCAGAGCTTATCTGACTTTTGGAAAGGCTGTCAAACTGTGAGAAGTTTAAGAAGCTCAAGGCTAAAAGAACATTAAAAGGCAATTTGATCCCAGCCTGTAAATTCTTCACGGCAAGGAAATTTCAGACAATAGAGAACTGTAGCAAACAAAGACAGCAAAAGAGCCAATACCTGGAAGATCAATTTATACAAATCTTGACTGACAATAAAGAGCAGGATTAGTCTCAGTCAATTTAGCCATCTAAAAGTCAAGCATCTACTACCTGTTTAGGCATCCTCAGTAACACATTGAAAGAGGTATTTCCAGAGAGCTATTCATCCCACCTCTCTTAGGATGGATTGAATCACTTGGAAGCTTCTCTTCAGTGATTTTTTAACACTGTGCTGGAAGATGAGCTTATACAAGTCACTAACGTTTAACCAGCTGAAGTTTGACAGTGGGATTCATCTCACCTAAGTGTACGTTTCCTTTCAGAGTTGGAAATTCACCAAGAAAATGTCTTGAGATGCAGAAGAACACCCATTAGTTGTGGTTTTAAAACTGGTAAGGGGGGTTCATGGAACAAAAGCAAGAGTCACTGCATGGGAAGCTAGGTCTGCACAGGAGGCCAAACCGAGAACCCTGAGGAGAATGGCACTTTAAAATCTGATTTATCTGGGGAATGTGTGAGGCTGTGTTCCCAGAAGACTCATACCAACACCAGTTTTCACAGAATCATAGAATCATTTAAGTGGGAAGAGACATTTAAGATCACCAAGTCCAACCATTAACATAGCACTGCCAAGTAAACCAGTAGACTATGTTCCTAAGTGCCACATCTATACATCTTTTAAATACCTACAGGGATGGTGACTTAACACTTCCCTGGGCAGCTTGTTCCAATGCTTAATGACCCGTTCAGTCAAGAAATTTTTCCTAATATCCAATCTGAAGTTCCCCTGGCAGAACTTGAGGCCATTTCCTCTTGTCCTATCACCTGTTACTTGGAAGAAGAGACTGACGTCCACCTCACTACAACCTTCTTTCAGGTAGTTGGTCTCCCCGAACCTCTCTTTGTCCAGTCTAAAACCCAGTTCCCTCAGCCGCTCCTCATAAGACTTGTGTTCTAGACCCCTCACCAGCTTTGTTGCTTTTCTCTGGACATGCTCCAACACCTCAATATCTTTCTTGTAGTGAGGGGCCCAAAACTGAACACAGTACTCAAGGTGGGGCCTCACCAGTGCCAACTACAGGGGGCCTATCACTTCCATAGTCCTGCTGGCCACACTATTTCTGATACAGGCCAGGATGCTTTTGGCCTTCTTGGCCACCTGGGCACACTGCTGGCTCATATTCAGCCTGCCGTCAACCAACACCCCTGAGTCCTTTTCCACTGGGCAGTTTTCCAGCCATGCTTCCCCACACCTGTAGCATTTTATGGGGTTGTTGTCATCCAAGCATCACATTTTCCTAGCATCACATTTTTGTCAGACTTGCAGAGCAGTCAGACAACACGAGCCAACAGCTGCACATCAAAAAAAATCACACAATGCTGTTTCAAATTGTTTCATCCTTTACCATTAGGGAACACAGGGGACAAACATGTGGCCTTCTTCGTCCCCACCTCTTCCAATAAATGCCTGATTATGCAGCTGCTGCATAATAGCTGCTGATGCCAGTGGGGCTGTGTAGTGATTGCATAATCACGTCAAAGAATGGAAATCTCTGGGCAAAATCTCCTCTCGCCACCACCTGCCAAATCCTCGTCTCTCATGTTCTGTGGGCACAGAAAGCCAGTGGTTGTAGGAGAGCTGAAGAGGGGAAGATTATTTTTATGTGTAAGTAACTGGCTTCCAGTTTTTTTTATTTGGAAGTGCTGTAAGATTACAGTGGACACAAGAACATTGACACAGCACAGCAGCATTCTCTGTTACAGTGCTTACATGTGGTAACTGTTGTTGAATTATTCGTTCTGAATTATTATGGTCTTTCTGCCTCTCATCTGATATAAAGGTGCATACCTCAAAACCACAGTCATCACCGGGCAACTGCAAGAAGCCTAAATGTCTGTCATGAAAAAATAAGCGTACAATGGATCCACAACACAAAACGTGCACACACATGCAAACGAATGAGCAAATAATGAAGAATAACATAGAACAAACAGACAGTAACCCACCAGCTGGCAGTCATTATTGATCAAAACAAAAATTTCCATGCTTCATAAATTATCATTAAGGCCAAGCCATAGCAAGTGGAATACCTCAGCCTGATGACGCCATGCAAGCACTGTTTTTCTTTCTCTGCGATGCAAGAAATACTACTCAGCAGGGGTCATACACTGTCACTGATCCGTTCACAAAGATCCTATTGCAGCCAAAGGACGTTTTACACCCCAGCAGACCAATATCTAGATGCAGCTGTGAGACAATTTAAAAATAATAAACCAGTCGCAGTTCCACCACTGTCGTCAAAGCATGTTTCTTTGTAAAGCTGGCAAAACAGTGCCCATAACCACCAAAGAGAAATTGTTTCCTTGCCTCTTTCACTCTGCTAAAATTGTTCAGGGTCTTTAGCCTCTTCTCTTTCCACAGCTCAACACATCTCAACTTCTCTGATGGCTTTTAACATGGTAAAAGGAAAGAGAAAAGAGACATTTCTGCATAAAACTGTCTTTCTAACATCTCTTCCAGCACGTAGTGCTGTTTCCAGTGATGGTGTTGCAGATGTTACTCTTCTGCTCCTAACTGCAAATAAACAAAGTTAAAAATTATTTATTGCTGGGATCTTTATGTGAGAATAAACATACACTGTATCTACAACAGGAAGCCAAACAGTAACCAGATTAAATTGTAACAGCTTTACTACTGTATTTTTAGTTGTTGATAATTTTGCTAATGTTAAAAAAGCTGTTCTGTGCTCTTTTTTGAAGTATATTCGGAAATTTATTTTAAAAGAAATAATTTTACATTTCATACTGCTAGAAAAGCCACACAAATTCAGTTGAGGAAAAAAAAAAATCATACACAGAAAGAACAGTTACAGGAAACACAAGGACTGTTTCATTCTACAGTGAAATCTAGCCCTCAATACAGTAATTACTCTATATATTTTCTTGAGCTCTGGCTCAGAACACTAGCCCTCTTAATACTGAAAAGTGAAAGTAGAAAACAAGGCTCTTCAGTAAAAGAGATAACTATTTCAAGAAATACAATTTTTTCCATATGCCGTTAATATGCATTTTATTTCCAGAAATGAAAGAATTTCCCGTATTGTGCAGAGGTAAGTAAAAAAGCGGATTTAACTGGGAGTAAATATACAACTCTAGGCTAAACCACAGGTTTTGGGATCAAAATTCAAATGCTGAAACAGATTCCTCCCTCCTAAATAGTCCATTCTGCAGTTGGAGCAAGTTCAACATCTGGTGAGGCTAAGGGAAGCATCACACACATCTTGTTTCAGCTCTCCTGGAGGAAGCAGCGGTTATTATAGAAGATTTTTAATGCGCAGGAGAGAAAAATGGAAATAGGAGAAAGAAATGGGAGTAACTTAGTAAGTCAAATGAAGTCCAGAGGCTTGGTGGGGACTGAGGAGCAGTTCCAGCATCTGGAGGGGCTCACCACCTAGCATGCTGCTGGGCAGTTGTTGGATACAGGTACATCTTCAGGGCCCCTGTAAGCACCCACCTTGCTACCAGGGGAATGAAGAGTGGGGAGTGTTTCCATAGTGTCATTAGGAATTGTGGGTGATCCAGCCAGGATCTGGTTCCTGTATCTGATCTGCTTTGGAAACTAACTTTGCCACCTTCTTTCAAATGGAATCTAGAAAAAAATACTCTCTTGCTTCTAACATAAATCCCCTGAAACCTCAGTGGCTTTTGGTTTTATTGACTTCCATGGGCCTTGAAAGAAGTCAGCACCTTGAAGCTCTGCCAATGGCACTGAAAACACTCAAACCTAATGTTTGGCTAGCCCCTTTCCCCCCTTTCAGCATGTTTCAATGGTTTAATTTCCATGAATGTGTTTGTTTTTATCCTCTGTTGAACTTCAGGACATGCTGGGCAGCAATTTTAATGGATTGAATTTTGCTGATGCCAAGGTTGCAAAGAGCGCTAAGGCAAAAAGCGATAATAAAAGGAGCAGAATATTCATCTGATGTAGGTTGGCCTACTTTTTCTTAGCTCAGTAGTTAATTCTTGAATTTTAAAAAGAACCTAAGCCACAGTTATAGATAAAATGCAGGAGATTACATTCAAAAACTGTGGGCTAGATAATTAAATGATACACATATACACATAAATATGTGTATATGCACTCATATCACTATACATATCACTGTACATATACCCACATAGTTCCTCACATTTCTCCTTCACTTCCTAACAGCTCAATTACATACAGCTCTATTAACATCAAGGTACAGACCACATACATCATCCTCTACAATAAAGCCATTCTAACCTCAGCTGTAAGTTGCAAAAACCTGTTACAACACTTAGAATTGACCATCCACGTGAGTAAAGACACTCTACAGTGAGTATATCTAGCATAAACATTCTTTTAAATAATGTCCTTCATTTATAAATAAATTATTGGTCACTGTATGGCAAAGGAATTACAAAAAAAAAGTTACTAGACTTAATAGAAGAATACAGTCTATTGCTGCTCTTCTTTCTGAATCGGGCACTACTGTTATACCAAAGTTTTGGTGGTTTTGTTTTTAAAAGATCCCTAGTAATGTTTTTGGGTGCATTAGGAGATTGCACAAGCAGGGAATGGCAGTGTCCTAGCAAGCTACATCAAAAAAATCACATAGCAAGTTTTACTGCTTGCTTTTTAAACCTGGCTTTCAATTTGTAGCAGATCTGTTAAATTCACATTGTCAGTCAGCATGAAAGGAGGCCTTTTTCTCATATCACGTACCTGAATTTTACATGGAAGGGCACACTCTTGTAAAGCCTCTTGTACTTTTCATTGTGCTCCCTTAGTGTGTGGGTTGACGCTACTGTATAAGAGCTCAGCAAACGTGAAGAATGCTTGAGTATCTTAGGTATGTGGAAGCCCCTTTGTGGGAACGGATTTTGAAAGCTAGTAACATCAGCTTTTGTGAAATTGGAATAAGCTGAAATCAGAGACATTCAGATAATTCAGTCCTTACCACTAATATAGAAATATTCAAAGCTTCACAGATTTTTTTTTTTTTTTAAGAGTTTTTACAGCAGTACCAAGAGATTTCATTGTGCAAAAAGAGTCCTGCTCCAAAGAGTGCCCATCTATTGCCCCATCCACAGGAGCATGCAGCATCACTGGAGGTGCTACTGGCATGGGCTACAGGGATGCACCTTTCCTGCCACTCAGCCAATGGAAGTTTGTGAGAGAGGGTAAAAAAAAAATACCTGTAGGACTGCACATGCACATGTAAGGTAAGAATTGTTTTTCTTTCCAGAGGTAGCTGTATGTGAGGAAATACCTACAGGCCTTAGTTTTTTTTCATCAAAATCTTTCAGTATGTTATAGGTCTTAAACACATGAATCAAATCTGTTCATGAATAAACATAAGGGAAGAAGCTTTCTAACCAGAACATGGAGACTACGAAACAACTTTCCCTTAGTGGGACTGACCTGTAAATAGCACAGAGTTGGATGTTTACATAGAAGATTATATATTTGCATGTGGCAGTATGACACTGAACATGATGGCAACAGAAACCCATTCTAGCATTAAACATTGTTACCATTCAGTTTCTGGGGGCAATGTGACTACTCATTCCCTAACCCTACTTTTAAGCACCTGCACCTGAACTGATCACCCATCAGTTTCTCTGGGAGCCAATAGACAAAGGGGAGTCCCTGCAGCATCACTCACCTACCTCGACGCCTATCCCAGGAGGAGGAGAGTAGCTCTGCAGAGGTGGCTGTTGCTTTCTGTTGACAATAGAGGAGTCTGAGGTGTTTTTCTGGAAATTAAGACATCTAAACATTTTGATGTCTAAAGTTAGGTGAGAAAAAACGCATTCATAGTATCTATGCCATTAAATCACACATAGCAATAATCTCCTTTCCAAAGCAACATGCCTGCCCCAGACCTTAAAGGAGCAGGCAAAAATATACTTATCTTGCCTCTAGCAATAGTTCCTCTTGGCCTCTCTGTGTCTAAATATCTCAAGTCATCTTCCTCTATGACAGGAGTGAAATTAAAGCTATTTGGTCACTCCACTTAGGTGAAAATACGTGAAAATGAGCACAGTCTCAAGTGGAACAAGAAGACTGAGTTTGTTACATGATATTGCTCTTCAGTTTGGCATAGTGATTCATTGAGGTCTTGAAAAAAATTGAAGGCAGTTCAAGCTGTATACATAATGAAACCAGGGGTTTTTTTGTGAACCATGCAAATTAATTTGCTTTCAGGTGTTTCAGTTAGTTAATGCTTGCCACACATTAGCTTACAGGAAAATTTGTCAACAATCAGCCAGATGAATTTCAGCCTCAGGTGATGAATCTGATTTGGCCACCCTGGTAGTGACTAAGGTTCCATAGATATCTGGCAAATTAGTAAGTCCAGCTCACTTTCAGTTTTACTTGTAATTGGCCATCCACGCTTTTTAGATGCCTTGGAAGGCCCAGGGTGTTTTGAGTATTTTTTTGAAATAACTTGAGGAGGAGAATGAAGACATTTCAGCTCATTAAAAATCAGACTGCAATGCTTCAGTGAGGGAAGACACATGCAGTTTTTCAGTGATCATCTTTCAATTTATGTCCTCAAACCTTCATCTGTTCCTCTCTTCAATACTAATAAATCAGAACTTTGAATGCTTCATATTTCCTCTGGAATGCTCCAAGAGAACTGGATGTTTTACTTTCCAGACCAGCAGTATCAACCGTTTCAGGAACTATCAAATGATAAACATTGCTACTAATTGAAAAATACTTGACTTTCAGAAGCATAGGATTACTTCATAAACCATTATTCACAATAAGTAATATTTATTTATGTTAGCAACCCTCTTGATTTAACATCACTGCTCTTTGTAATTGAGAATTGTAAAATATGGCCTTTAGTAAAAAATAGAGAAAATTGTATCCTGTGTGGTTTCATTCCTCTCCCACCCAACCCAGTTGATGAGACAAAAGACATGTTTAATTTGTACAATTATAATATTCCAGAAACTCTACAGGAAACCCATTTTTTCTCTTAGCTTTGGTCTGTTAGCGAGGCAGCCATATTAATAACAAAAGTTAAGCCAGCTGCTGTTTTAACACCCGCAGTTCTGGTGGAGGAGGTGGGGAAGGAAAGTCCTCGCCTGGAGCAGCTGTCCAGGCTCATTCCAAGTGCCAAGTTGACTCCTGTACCCCTTTGTGAGACACACCTGGGATCTGCTCAGATCCCAGGCTTCACTTACCAAAAGAGCAGCCAGGTCATCGGTAACACCACCATACGCCATGCCAAAAACAGCGCTGGTACAGGATTCTCCCCTTCATTGCAGGGGAGGGCTGGGAGGCAATTTCTAACTGGTTGTAGTTTGTTTCCCAGCTGTCTGGCAACCAGCTCAGATCACTGCCCTAGATACAAGTCCAAACCAGTGGACCCACCAGTATGAAGCCCAAGTGTGTGCTATAGACAACAGGTTCCTCTGAAACTGCCTTTGAACTCTATATTATCAATAAGAAGTCACAGAATCAAATTTAAAAGTGATTTAAAGTGGAAAAAAAAGATCCTCAACTGGTGTTAAGTAACCATGTCTTATATGTGACTACACACCAGTGGGGACCTTGGTTGTCATTAATTAAAATCTATTAGGTTCAGATTTAACTAGGAAATAAGCAGGAGTAGAGTGTAAATCCTTCAAGTTGTTGCATGTCCTTCTGGTATGGAGAGTAGCCCTGCACCTCTCCTGACACACCAACCTGTCCTGTAGAGCACAGCAGCGCAACCAAGGACCTGGTCAGCAGGTACCTGCCATCCACCACCAGCTCCTTCTCCTGTACAAGTGCCCAAGCCTAACCCCTGGGAATGCAAGATCTTCCCAAAGTTTCTAAAGCTCCTTTTAAGCCAGTGAGCAGCTCTCAGCAGTGATGTGAAGTAAAGTTGGTTATATATCTCCCAGTCCTTATGAGACTTACACAAGCTTAATCCAGGATAAAAGAGGTGAGATTCTTAAGAAATGGAGCGAGCAACTTAAAAGTGAGATTTGCCAACACTCATAACAAATTATTAAAAAGGAAATTTCTTAAAAATTACACTGCTTCATAATTTGTGCACTTGACTTTTCCTAGTAACCCTTTCTCAAGAATTGCAAACAGTCATTTCTACTCTTGAATATATTGCTACAATGCCTGAGACAGCTGACAGCACTTAATTTTGTAACATATTAACCCTTTATGCAATAATTAGCTTCCATAACATGGATGGGTGATTCTACTCTGAAAGCACAATGGAATTAAGCACATGTCTATTCCCCACCTATAATTCCCAGGTGGAAGGGAAGAGAACAGTGAGAGGTGACATGCAGCCCCATTTCCAGTGACTGGTAGGTAGGACCTATTCCACCTATTCCTATTTTGAGTTCGTCCCATTCATGCTTTATATCTGACTTGTTCCTCATCAAGTACGCGTTATACTGATGCTAATGCATTGCAGCATGTGCAAATACGTTGCTGTAAACCCAATCCAAATGAAACTCATATAATCCAAATGGCTTCTTCCCACCTACAGAGCAACAATACGAGAATCTCTCACATCACCGTGGCTTTCCTGGCATCAATTACAGAAATCAGGATTTCTGGTGCTTCAGTAGGACTACTATAAACTTTGTACAATCTTTAACCCACTCAAGAAAAAGCTTTCTCTCCTGATAGCCTCATGTATATTGAAGTACATAGCACATCCCAGTGCTGCTCAGGGCATGTTGCAGAAGACTTTAAGTAAGCCAGAAGACACCAGCTAAGAGCATGTTCTTCCACTCGTTGTTGCAACCGACCTATCTTTTGCCTGCTGCTCTTAAATCAGGATAGTGATTCACAAGCTATGATAGCAAAAGCATAGGTTAAGTCCTCCAAAAGAGCAGCAGAGCAGAGAAATCCTGCTGAGAATGTCTGCTCGTGAACTGACAGGGAACTGCTTAGTCTCCTGAGCACTCCAATGCTATACCTCAGATTCATGGCTCACAGTTTGAGGCTCACAGTTCTGTGCTTAATCCAGAGCACATAATAACCTTTCTAGTTGCCATTCACACCTGCACTAGGGAAATTACAGGCCATCATCTTAATACAGTTGGTACCTGCCCTCATATAGGAACTCCTCCAAAACTTCCCTAAACAGATGCTTCTGGCTTTGTTTGTAACACATCCCAGGTAGTTCTGTCTTCTTTTATTAGGTCTGCAGGTAAGGGATTGCTTAACTCTGATTAATCTGGCATGTGTTGCTCATTTATCCTGTTAAATCCCTAACACCTTCCTGAGGTATTCACTTTCAAACATATTTTGACATTTCTCTCCACCTTTGCAGAATTGTCAGCTATAGTAGAAATACCATTTTGAGTTGAAAATTCAGACTCTGTTTTTCAAGTTGAAAATTTTCAGTGCCTGGGTTTTGTTTATATTCTTAAGCACCAGGTGTCTATCTTCCCTGACCCACCTATTATTTTAGAAACATTAGTGATGGTTACCAGTGATGGTGGTCATTTTACATAATGGCTGAGATAAAATTGATTTGCCACCATTTAAGGTAGTCCTCTCATCTAACCTCATGCAGGTGCCATGATGCATTTCACACCTAGACCAGAGGACAATTTGTACTGCAAATCATCAAAGGCAATGTAAGCCAGTAAAAGATTACTCAGCCTGGGAATGAAAATAGGGGCCAAGCCACCACTCTTTTATGGCAAGATGGCAACATCCAATGCCACTGCTTAATGTTAAAGTATTCCTAGTCAATTCAAAAAACCAAAACACTCAACCTCTTTAGGACTGAGCCAACCTGAAGCAAATTTTAGTTGCTGTTGAAATTTCCCCTACATTGGAAAAACCTGAATCATTCAGCTATTTTGATGTTCTCTCAAAGTAAAAAAGATGTCGAGCTCCACCTAAAAAGTCTGAGACTTTCTGCTTTCTTTCATGCAAATAAGAGGGCCAAATTGAGATTGCACCGGTGGCATTCATTCTGGCATTTCATAACTTTTAAGAATTAGACTTCATAACCCGAGAAGCCTTTCTGCATACATTCTGGATATAATGTTACATGCTATGTATAATATAGCCATAGGAGTGTACAGATGCCAAGCTATAAAAATGATTTCCCTGCTCTTTGGCAGACTCCACAGGCAGAGGGATTAGATTATGTTCTATTTCTTTCTGGTTTGTAATATATTTAGACAACTGAATGGTTTTTCATTTGGTGCTTGTCCTGCAATTCATTTCTCATATCCTTTCTTTCAATCTTGTGAGGCTTTTTTCAAAATCTAGTGCATTGTGCTTTGTCCTCCCTTGTCCTTCCATTTATGGAGAAGGAGGACATTCTTATTGCTTACAATAATTGGTGCATCTGCTGAGGGCTTCTTATTGCAGAAAGCTGTTTGTTAGCCTGGTATCCAAGCTCTTCCTATGAAGAGAGTGTGAAAGCTTTTCATCCACTCCCAGCATGACCAGATCTGAAGGCACTGCAGCAGAACCTCAACGGGCGCAGATCAGTGCAAGTTTGCGTAGATCAGTGTAATACAATTTTATGACAGAGCGAGATCTGGACATTTGCAGAGACCATTTTCTTTGTTATCTCAGGTCTGACGGGGCTGTGGTGATTGATGGCGCTTTTATGTGAACACTAACTTAGCAAGAGGCCCTGGAATGGTGAATGTGGCAACTGTTGACTTCATTTGTCAGAAAATGACAAAAGTTCCTGAAAAAAAACTTGTCTCCAGAGGCTCTGAACCATTCCTTCATTATTAATGGATGTCATTTTTTCCAGCGGAACTAAGCCGCCATGCAAAGTTGTTGCTGAGGAAGAGGAGGCAATCTTTTAGTCAGCCACTTCCTTGCTGGGCAATGAAAATCAGTGCAGCTTGACTCGGTGCTGTTCGCTGAGCAGTCAGGTAAAGCAGCGATGGCAACCTGGGGTGCCACACAATGGCAGTAACCTTTGCTAGAGCATAGGAGCAGCCTCAGCCAGCTCCAGAGCACACGCTTCAGCTCTAAATACATTAAAATCCTGTAGAAGTGACCAAAAGTGACAAATACGGGGTTTCTGTTGCCAAGCACGCTGAGTTGGGAGGCTGGGATATAATACTGTGGTTAACTGCACGTGGAAATTAGCATCTGTCTTCCTTTGGAAAAGGCAAGTATTTTCAGTGATCCCACTATTGCAAAATAATCGGAAGCAGCACCTCTCAACTTTACTGGTCCAGCCATCGGTCAGTCAATCACACACCCCACTTCACTTCTCACTAGAGGAAGAGGACCTCTTAGCCTGGCATCTGTCCTGTCACGATTTGGTTTCAGGCAGAAGCTGTTGATTCGGCACCATGCTCAGTCAAGAGCTCGGAAGACACAGGGTGAACACTTCATACTTGATGCAAGAGGCTTTCAGAGCTGAGTGTGGTCTATGTGTTGCTGGCTCCACTGTCCACATCCTCCCACTCATTCTCCCGTAGCTTTATACACACATTAGGGGAACTGGCAGAGAATTGAAGCTACTCGCATGAGTGATATTTTATCTTCTGTGCTGCATACAAATATTCATAAACTTTCCTATGGTCTTTGAATCCAAGAACTCTCATTTTACACCACCTTGGTGACACTCTTGATTTTACATTAACCTTGGAAGAAGGATCTGGCTAGGAGCATCTTTGGGACTCTCAGGTACAGGAAAAGAGTAACAGGCTGATGGGTCTGACACATTTAAAATTGCATTCTGTCCAGGAGCACATAAATGCCTCTCTACCTGCTCCATCTCCAAACATTTCTTTAAAAATAAGTCAAGAACTAAAAGAAACCACATCCTGGCAAGGAATCTAGTGATTTAAATTATGCATTGTAGATTAGTAGCGCATTTCATCTGTGCTAAAGCACACATAGCACTCTACAGAAGAGTGAAAAGAAACAACTGAAGGTGCTGTGAAGGACGTAGGTGGCTCCAAGCTGTGATATGTGCTCATAGTCTTCGGTTTCTTTCTCCCGAGGTATTTTTTAAATTAGTTATAACTAAGTCTCAGGAGACTCTCTTCTAGATACAAACAACTTGTTTTAAACTTTGTCTGCCTGCAGACCTCACAAGAGGCAGGCTTACATGTTTTGTTAGTATCCATTGCTACCAACATTAAAAAAGGACAGTGACAGAATAAAACACCACAAAGTAATTTTTTTCTGTTTCTAAAATGAATAAGGCTGTCTAGGCTATTTGATTATTAGAAAGCAATTAACTGTCAAACCTTGACATAGGTTTCATTTGATTGAATTTTGGATGAAGGCTTAAATCCTCAGAGTTAGTTACGAGAGAATTGCATGGTTCGGCTCATAGGTCCCCCCTGGCTAACAGTACTGTGAGAAATGCCTAAATCTGAACTAAGGTAATACTGTTGAGCTACAGCTCAGGTGGCTGCTTACCTGACCTTGCACTTCCGAGCAGGTGCACTGCTGCAATTTCAATGAAGTTATGTTGACATGAAAGTTGAGACTCAAGCCTCGTATACTGAATAGATTTGATGGGTAAACACTAGATAACCTCAAACATGCTGATTCCCACAGATATTCTGCTGTCTGAACCAGATGTTTCTTTATATTTTATACATTAATGGAATGCAATATGTATAATGTAGCACATAGACTTGGGAATACCCAATATGCAAAGAATCCTGTCTGGTGGGAGAAGTTAATTAAGTATTGTTGCTACTAAGATACCAAATTGTGCCTCCAACAGCTTGTATTCATACCATTATGCTTTCCTGCTTGGGCAAACAGATGCATTGCTTTAATTTATTATTATGATTAGTAATCTTTGTCTACCTCAAAACTTTCCCTAATTGGGCTTTCAGCCAATTTACCTACATGCTGCTATAGCTGATATATGGACGGATCACATAGCCGGTTACACACACATACTCTCTCTACAAGGTGAAGATGGGCAGATTTAAAGCATTCATTATGTCCAGAAGGCACTGCAAGAAAAAAATGATGAATACTCACAACAATTCTGTGAATATAATATTTACTCATTTACATATGTGGAAATAGAAGTGCATTTTCTCACCATATGAAAGGAACAGGGGTTAAACAGTCTATGCTTGGTCTGATGCATACCATAGGAAGGTGCCATGACATTTGATAAAGGCATTTACTGTATGGTCACAGGAACAGCTTACTCATGTAAACAGCTCCAGTGAGATTGTCCACAGAAATAAGATTTATTTCAAAGTAAGTTTATGGTTGCAGAAGGAAGCCCTCTGCACTTTGTACTTTCAGAGTAGACTACAAGCAGTAGAAATTAAGAATTTAGCAGTTCTTTGCATTTCCTCTTTCACATTTTCAGGTGAATATTTGATCTTTTCATCTCACAGATAGTAGACAACACAGCACTGTGGAACAGCTACACTGGCATACATACAGAAAGAGGAACTTGGGATGAAATCTGATTTTTATCATGCAGCATACCGCCCTGCTGTCTCCAGCAGCCAAGGCTCCATGACCTGCAGGAAAGCATCCCATCTCCCTCTCTGCTGAGTTCCCGGGGTTCCCCCTTGATGATGCTCACCCAGGGGTTGTCTTGGCACATCATCAGCCCCTCAGGTATGCACCCAGACCCAAGAGCTAGGCTGAACTCCATGTTCCCCCAGGTTACAGGTAAGAGTAAGCAACTTGCACACCTACTGTGTGATTAATATTTTGCAGGAGCAGGAAAAATTTAATAGAGCAGGGGAGAGAAACAAGGTTACTCCCACTCTGACTATATAGAAAAAAGAGAAGGAGAATGCAACCATCCATATCACACAAGTTCATACTGGGCCAAATAGAGGTAATGAGGGAAGGTAGAGGCCTCCTAACACCTCTTCTTTCTTTCTCATGCTTTTCCTTCCCCTTTCCTGCCTCCCCAGATTAAATCCACAACTGAGAAAACTACAAGTTTTTCTTTACAGGAAATACTTTGATATTGTGTGTTTATGAAACATTATGGGAACATTTGTGGTTTATGTCTTCCAGAAAATTATATTGATGTGCCTCAAGATGGGAGAGGTAAGATCAGACTTCAAGGAGCAGCTTTCAAGAAAATCAACTAAATGACAAGAGCTGAAAAAACTGTGGTTAATCAGGAGAGAGAAAGACTACAAGAGGGAAATTGAGCAAGTCACCTGGAGAGAAACACCATTCAGACAACTTGTATAGGGAAACCATATAGAAAGAGTCTCCAGAAGAAAGCAGCCTGTAAGCAATATTTTAATTCTAGATGGACAATATTATCTCTGAAAGGAAGCATCATATTTGAGGAAATGCTCAATAATGCTCAAAAGGAAGAAAATTAAGTTGCTCTGGCAAATCCACACAAAGGTGGAAAAAGATCACAAGACAAACCTTTGGCAGATAACTTTTCTTTGCCTCCCCATCCATCTATTGCCATTTGAGCCTAATCTAAGTGTCAGAATACTGAATGTGAGTTTTTCCAAAGTTCTCTGGTGAATATTTTGTCACAATAGGGTAGATGCTGGCAATTCCCATCACTGTTACACATATAGTCATATGCATTACAAGTAAGTGCGGACCTTTCATTGAGTCAAACTGCAGGGTAGCAGTTGATTCAGTAATACACATTTAATACACATTAATACAGACTTAATACACATTTTAAGACCATTGGCCATGATTCTGCTAAGACATCAAACATCTGAGCACATCTTGGCTTCAGCTTTGCACATCCTTCTGAAGAGGGGTGCTTTATTAAGAAACTACACAGACATCCCATCCCACCCCCATAGTCCTTGAAGCTGAAACAGAAGAAAATCAACAAACTATATATTTCAAAAGCAATAATACCATTGTCCCTCTGCTTTACAAAGCAATAATCCAATTCCCTCAGCCACCGACTGGCTTCAGAATTTACCCCTCACAAATTTAAGAATTCATTTGTATGCCAGAAGGGCACTGATGCTACTGCAAAAGTATGGGGTACTTGGTCACTAGGTTACAGTAGCTTGACTTAACTTTCCACAGGACAGGTTTATTATAAAATCATACAGTATCAATTACATGAGCAAATCCTGTGAAATTCAATCATTTAAGATATATATGTGGAGAACCTGGCAATGACAGGAATCTAGGAATCATAACACAAAGCCACACTAATGCCAAATTAATCCTTCATGCCTAGTATTTTGTCCTGCAAATTTGAAGAACTTTAAAAAAACCCATACATTTTACTGTATGATCAACATGAGGAACACCTTGTCAATGGATAATCAAGGTTTCCTTTTGTACATCTTTGAATTGAGTGCATTTTAGTCTTCCTTTGAACTCAAAAGGGATAGACTACAGAGTCATTTGAGTTAATTCACAGCTACCAGAATGCATGATGATACATGACTAAAGCCACACAGAAATAAGTAAGTGCTGGGAGAGCCAACAAGGCTGGAGACCACAGGAGTGCTCCGTCTTCAAAGGGTGCCCAATCTGAGTAGGATACCAATGTGCTCCTGGTGGTGGGAGAGCTAACCACCCTATGAGATCTAAGGGGTTGCTATTAGTGCCAGCTTGCAAGAAAAGCAAAGAAAAGCAAGTAGCTGGAAGCAATGCCATCCATGCCTCTGCCAGCATCACGTCTTCTCCACACTCCCACATCGTCTCCAAGGTCCATAACCCCTGCAGACACCCAACAAAGTACTTATCTACAGTAATCAGTTTTACCTTGACGCTTTGCAGTAACTGTTTGCTCCTTTTACCTTCTACCAGCACCTACTTTCATTGTGAGGTGATGGCCGCCACAGAGAGCTTTGTAAAAAGCTTATGTTCATGAAGGAATTTGTATTAGATACTGGTTTGTGTGACTTACTGTATTTTGTAAGGGTTTTTTTCCCTTTGGGAATTGTGCGTTATAAATGAGCAGTTTTATGCTTTACTTCTAGTACATGTATACCTTGTAATTGATGTGCTTTTTGTTCATTTGTTTGTTTCCTTTTATTCTCTATACAGAGCCAGTTATTATAAGGTAGATACTCTCCGGCTGAAATTCTGATTTTGCCTACTGATTAATTTATGGATAAATCCATGTCTTAGCTGATGAACAATTGTTCATCAATTGTGTTGTTATAATCATGTGAGACCCTCTCTAGTTAAGCAGAATATACAATCCTGAGTAAGACTAATGCTCATTGGACCTTAAAAAAAAATTGGTTTCCCTACTACCATCGCTATTGGCCCTTCTCCCTTAGCGTTTGGGACATTGTAGAAGGGCACTGGCTAGACAAACAGTCACCTGAGCATCTCAACTGTCTAGGTAGCTGTGCTCTGATATTCCTCTGCATTTACCTGATCAAAATTATGGTGAACCAGATAAACTGCAAGGAATTCCTCAATTGTTTCTACAGAAAGGGACTGGTTCAAACACAGTATCTCTAAAGAAAAAGACCTGGACTAAAAGAAATATACTTTCCTCTATGTCCATCCTGATACAGTTGGAAAAATAAAGGATATAAAATTAACATTTAGAGAAGTATATCAGTCCCTTGTACACCCTGTCTAACAATGGCAGCTGTCTGTCTCAGTGGCTATTAACAACCTTCATGCTCCAAAAGCCTCCTGCCTTGTCCAACTCATTTTCGCTCTTCAGTTTTACGGAGAACTGAGTGTCCAACTTCTCAATAATTGCTGTGTATAACATAGGACAAAAAGATAAGTTATAAAGCTTGTGCAGGACTTAGTGTTGTAATTAACCATCTCTCGTGCCTGGTTATTGATCTTACGAAAACACAGAGTGAAAACAATCTGGCCTCTTAATGTATACTTCAGCATATTGTAGCAGCTATTTTAGATAACTGGTTTTAATAGTTTTATTATGGGCTGTAATTTGTATATGAGGACTGTCCACTTGAAGAAGCGATGAAGTAACATGTCAAAGGGATTTTTAAAGTCAGTTCTATTTAGCCACCAGTGATGGTGTATGAAAAGTAAAGCAACAAAAACAAAACCTCACTCAACTTGCCAGGAAGAAATGTCTTTTCTCAGCCTTGAAAATTCTCTTGTATAAGACAAGCATTTCTTCTAGTCCTTCTTTTACATAGATAGAAAATCACTAAGAAGATAATATATACAGTACAATAGTCTATTTGAATAGTCTGCAGTCAAATTTTAGGCTAATTAAGCTAACTAGAAATTCTAGGGTTACAGTGATTTCTCACTCTTTATTAATAAATTGACAATAATACTGTTTACATAACGCTTGATGTTTGAAATCAATACGTGCCCGTGTCCAGTGATTTGCTAATCTAGTTTTTGATCTAATTCTGTCCTATTTTTTGCTGCATTCTCTAACTTCATATTATGAACCATGTTGTCTTTCTAAAGTGATTGCCAAGTAAACCAAAAATGTGTTTTACACTGCTATTGCACTGCTCTTGTCTTTATATACAGTAGTTTTTATAAAGATGTCCTTAGGTTTTAATAAATGAGTGTAACGTAAACTAATCCCTGTAATAAAACTTGCATTAATGTTTCAAAGTCTGTCTGGAATAGCTGTAGAGATTTGAGTTTCTACTTTTTCCAGTAGCTTCAAACTTCATGCCTTTCTTTCCATCTGCAGCGAAATCCCCAGATAGCAATACTCCATAGTTTATACAAGTAGTTTATATAAGAGGAAATTAAGAGAGTGTATTTAGTGCAAGGAATGATGCTTGGATTTGTAGAAAGGAAAAAATCTCCCAAAAAACAAACTGCACCACACAAAAAAAGGTTAAGGCCACTGTATAAATAACTACATGGTCCATTTAGTCTGCATCACATTTCCTAATACCAGGTTGCTAATACCTGGTTGCTAATGGCAGATACTTAAGAGGGAAGTGCAGGACACTGAACAGAGACTGCTAGGAAATAAACATGATCTTTCAACTACTCAAGACTAGCTGAGAAGGCCAAATGTGCAACTGAACAGAAAGCAAGCAGCACTTTGATTTCCACACACAAAGTACTCTGTCTCACACCTACCTAGATGAGGTGGGGTGAATAAAGTTTAACTTGCTCTGTACTAAAAGGCAGGACCAACAATTCACAGAGGTAAGAGATGATTGGTTTGGGTTCTATTTTTCCTGAAAGGCTGAAGGATTTAGTTTTCCAGAAAGGTTTAGACTAAATGTACTGTTCTCTCTCAGGTCCCTTTGTCACCTATTGTTTAGGCGGCATCATTGCCACTGTTCCAAAAATATTAAGCACACTGAGCTGAAATTTCAGCTTTTGAACTAGTAAAAGGGAACATCTTTGACAACTGGGTTAAACACACACAAAACAACTCAACCCAAAAACCAATTGCTGTTTTCTGTTGGTAGCTTTGCTTATACTTAAAGCTTCTCCGCCATCCACCCACTCCTCAAGAAAAGTTCAGGAATAAATATGGGGAGTCACATGGGCAGGAGGGAGAGTCCCAGGGGGCTTCTTGCCTCTTAGTATAAACTGGTTCACTGCACAGAAGCTGTTCTTGGTCTCCTCTGTCCCACAGCTCCCAAGCATAAGGTTTCCTGAGCTGTTGTCCTGACCAGCACTTGTCCTCTTTGGCTCATCCCAAATCTTTGATGCCTTGGGTGAGTGAAACGCTGGCATTTACAAGCACAGAATGTACCTTTTCAAATTAGAAATTATGCTTACAGTATCAGATTGGTAATCCCAGACTAGAAGGTGTGCTGCAGGAATACACCTGAACAGTCCAAAAAGTACAGACATTTTAAAGCCAAATTTTAAAAAAAACGTGAGACATCCTTTATCAGTTACTTCACGTAACTTAGTTCATTCCTGCAGCTTCTATAACTATGCACATCAGCTCAAAAATGGAAAAGGATTGTTTTCATTAAAGCAACAGTTCAATAATTCTTACGTGGTTTTTTGCAACTGTAAGAGACTACAATTACATCCCACTGTGCTAAGACTTATGGAGACATATTGGAGAAAGAAAAAGAGGACAAAAGACAGTTTTAAAAACACATAAATAATCACAACACACTTGCCTTATCAAACTGCACTTTCAATTCCGAAAACAGCTAAATTTACAAGACACATGAGAAGATAAATAGTAAATTGATGTATTGGGTGTGTTACAGTTCCCTTACCAAGTTTAACATTTTTACAATGCACTTCTAGTAATTGAGTAAGAGTTATATTCAACACATTATGCTCAGCAGGAACAAATCTTATATACCAAGTGAGCAAATTAAATGTCTCTGGAATTTCCATAGAAGATGTTAAAATGCTGATAGTGACTTAGAGACAGCCATTACCAAGCCATTATCATCGAATCATAAACAAACAGGAGCACCACAGCTAGTTGCTTTAAATGAACTGTATGTTCTTACTGGAAAGCAGAGATTTTGCTGATCTGATTGTCTTTCACATGCACAGAAGGCCAAGGAGAGAAAAGATATCTTCATTTTGATATTTACTTCCAAGAAGTACCTCTCACCCAGGTTATTCTCAACAGTTAATCTGATTTGTGCAGAAAATGGAGGTTGTGGAAGGAAAACTACACAAATACATGAGGTGTGTGTGGGCATTCATGTGTAAGTGTATAATGGCTTGACTTTCCTATTCAGAATTTAAACTCTTCTTCAAACAACTGAACTGTACAGAGGCTCAAGCTCACCTCAAATTCGAATTACACCCCCACTGTACAGGATAACACTCTCAAGGATAAATCCTACCTGAAACACCTCCCCTCCCAGCTTTCCAGTGGGAGTGCAGTGCACACTTCCCCAGTGGCTTGTGCTCATCAAGAAAACTAGAACAACACAGTCTCTTTAATATGAGGTGTGTGTCTGCATACTTACCTCTCCTATTGTGCAAGTCTGCTTTGTTTTTCTTCTCTTTCTCTTTTTCTTTCTCTTTCTTCCTTTTTTTTTTTTTTGTGAAGGTAGGGAATATTAACATAGCATTTCTCAACCATCTCTCTGCCTCCTTACCATTTGCAATGCTGTCCCACTGGACAGCTCTTCGTCTCGCTGGTGAGTCTTTCACAATCCAAAAAACCCAGCACATAAGGCAGGGCAGACTTAAAATGAAGAGGCTGCGTGCATCAGGAAATTTTTTGATGAGAGCTGCTGGGAGTCTTAGGCCATGTTCTGGGCCTCAAGGGGTGACAGCACTTGAACACGAATAATTGCTTTGTCGCTGTGAGATCTACCAGTGACAATTGGTTTTAAATCCTTAGCTTTGATAAAAAACAAATAAAAAAAACTTGATCTAGGCAATATTTGATAATATTGTCCTACTGGTCAGATAAGCTCCAGTTTTAATTTAAGGCATACTCCCAAATTACTTTTTTTAAATTAATTTTGGTTTTATCTGCCTTATGTTTTCTGCTAAAAATGCCAATTCAAGTCTTTGAAGCATTTAAAAAGCTGCGTTTCATTTGACCTCCCCAGCATAGGCTCTACCATCTTCTTTCTCCAGTATCTGCTGGCCTGGGAATCGAGCATATTATATCATTGATAACTAGTAGTAACCAATATTAAACTGTTCACTGCAAAGCCACTGCAAAACGTTCCTCTAGAAAGCTCAGATTTTGTTAGAAGAGATTTTGTGTTGGAAAATGCTATGGGGGTAGGTAGTAGTGCAGTAGAAAGTACCACCCCTCGTGAGTAAGTGATAGCTGGGATTTGTTGTATAAATTCCACTGTCATTTTAACCACACCTTCTCTTTCCTAGATGAACACTCTCTAAGCAGCCACCAGAAAAAGTCAGCTGGGAATTTAGCTAGCAAAGAGGCACAGCATCCCTGTGGTATTTCTGCTATTATTATGCAGGTGTAGAAACTCGAAGACATTTCACAACTTTTTCTTTTCTTCTTGCTAACCACATAGATGTTTGTTAAAGCAACTTCTTTCTACCTAATAAAAAAAAATAATTAAAAAATAACAAGCCCCGAACCCAAGGAAAAGAAACCATGCAACACTGTCAGTCTTACAGACTTTGCATTTTGTTGTACTACCCATACAAATGCCACATGAATAAAAAGCACCGCTTAAGCACACAGTCAAATTTTTATTGAGCTCCTGGGCTGCAGCCGAGCTACACAGGAGGTGACGTCTGTTGTTTGTGCTGTATAGTCATCATTCCTCCATTTCAGATCTTTTTTCCAGCGCTGTCTGTATACAACGAGCTACAGCTCTAACCGTAGCAGGCCACACTTTTCCACACACCGGCAGCTGCTAACCCCCCCCCACCCCCAAGAGACCACGGATTTTGTTTA
>JAOXJK010000001.1:81676526-81693801 GCA_025774025.1 Xenus cinereus
CCAAGCCCCAGCCATGCCTACTGGCACCGAGCAGGCAAACCCTTCTTCTTTCAACTCCTCCTCCCTTTTCCTAGGGCTCAGAGAGCAGGAAATCAGGACATGCTATTAGAGGGGAGAATCACCAAAAGCTCCTTTTCTTACCACCTCTGTTTCTTCTTGCCCACGACATGGGCATGGACAAGTCTGCAGTATGCACTAAAGCTTCCAGCATCCTTTTGCAGAGAGACACATTCCTTGTTGGCAGGAATGGACAAATTGGGCAAATCCAGTTTTCCATTTCACTTCTCCTCCCCAACAGTTAAATGAAAGGTATTTTGCCTGGACCACGGTCTTTACTCACCGTCCCTCTCCAATTAGTGCAAAATGCCTGCTGTTCTCCCCTGAAGTCCTTGCAGCTCCACATTTGTAGTCATTAGAGGATCAGACATCCTATATGAGGTCCCATCACAGGGCCCATCTGGAGGTCCAGCATGCTCTGGACCAGCTCTTGTTCCCAGAAGAGACTCTGCCAGAGCTGTGATAAACTTCTGCAGCCTGATGTTACCGGCAGCTTTCTATACTGCTTGTGGCCACTTCCCAAGGTTTGATCCAGGGTCCCCCACACCATCCTCTCCCCCGGGCCACAACTCCTGAGACACCGCCATTGCCTTCACCAGGTCTTCCTGCATCACAGGTGTGCTTTTTCCAGCCCCACCACAGTGCTATGCCTCACTCCATCACCAGGTAGCAAGGTGTTTCCCTCCTTTATCCCACAAGCCAGAAACATCCTCATGTATTAAGGGAAGGAAGAGGTTGTTAAAACTAAAACCACTTTTAAGTGTACTCTTTGCTTGTGATTTAAAACCACGCTCTGCTGTCCCAATGCTACCCAGTTTATACCGCAGGGCTGGGCTTTGGCTTTGCTGCTGCCGGGGTTCTGCTGAGAGGGATTGAGGAGACAAACCTCGGTGAGCTGGCAACCGGCAAACAAACTTTGGAGCAGAGCAGGGTACAAATAGCGGAGTCTGCAGGAAGGCCAAGCTGTGTGCCTGCCGTGAGCTGAGACCCTGCTAAGCCAGAGGGAACCCACGCTCCTCTTGTTGTCAGCACAGCTGTTTGCACGTATCCAAGTAGCAGGTGCCTGCCTCAGCCAGGCTCCTTTCCCACCGCAAAGTCAAACATCCAGGGGCTGCCTCAGATCGAAAGGAGTAGTCACACACCGCAAGCACGTACCAAGGATTTGTCTGGAAGCGTGAAGTGTGATCTGGCTGAAACCCAGAAATTTCAGCCTGCTTGGCTGAGGTCTGCCAGAGTTTGGCTCGCCTTCGCTGTGCCATCTCCCTGCTCAAGCCATCAGCTCAGCCATGTAAGTTACATCATTGAGTCCTCCCCAGAATTGCTATAGGAAAATGAGCATTATAAATGGCTACTCAGTGAAATAAACATAGAAAATGGCAGAACTCAGGGGAAAATATAAAACTGGATGGCATGGTTGGGACTTCTGCAAAAACACAAAGCTTTTGCCAAAGCAACTGCAGGAGTTGCCATTTCAGGCAAGTAGACAAGTTTCTCAGCCAAAAAACATACCCTGGCATACCCAAAGCTATTGACTTCAGCAGAACTACCCCTGAGTTTCCACATGTTGTCCAGCTCCAAGGCACGAAAGCAGGGTGTGACAAACACGCTCGGAGCTTGGGTGGACTACATTTGGCTGCATGAAGATCCTAACAGGACAGCATGTGCCCTGAAGTTTAGAGAGGATTCACAGAAGAGAGTATAAAGCAAAAGGATGAGCTACTTCTTGCCACAAACTGTATCAGAAGGAGGAAACTGAGAAAATGTCCACCCTGCAGAATATCACAATCTTCTTTTCAGGCCCTACTGGTAGGGCCTTCTTGGATATAAACATGAGGGATTTCATCTAATGTCTCGATGTGGAAAGTCTCCGGGTCAAGACACATGTGTAACAAACCAGTAAACTCAAGGTCTCAGCCAGAGCTTTATGAAAACTGCTGTGGCTAATGTATTCCCAGCATCTGCTGCTTTAATTCTCCCTTGTTGAAAAAGAAAGGAACTCAGTAAAAGGGTGGTAATTAATTCTACAACAATACTCAATAAGGGAAAGTTTGGTTTTAATAAACAAAACGGAACTACTGATTTAACACAAACATATTGTTAGAAGAGCAGGACAACTCAAAAACATTTATATTAGAAGCAAGAACAAAACAATAATAACCACACTCTACAGGAAGCATTGCTTGCTTTCTGGTGATTAATAAACCCCGGGAAAGAATAAAATAGAAATGCACAAAAGAGTTCAATGCCTACAGTGAAACTGAAGTCAAAATTTCGTTATGGGCTTATCCTATTACAGGAATATATTGAGGTCCCCCTCCCCAAGGAGCTCAAATTATTTCTTATAATGGTGATAAATGAACAATAGGGAAGGCTTATTTGTCACGGGAAATTCCTTATTGAATTTGCACCCCCTGTACTTTTGGGTACAGGCAGGAAGTTAAACGTCCCAAGGCTCTCTGGCCGGTGCAGCTGAAGGGTGGGTCACGTACCTGCCCCTCTGAAGCAGTGCCTGGACACCACCTGGACACCCCACAGACATCACCTGGATGCCTATGATGGTGTGGCTGGGTGCTAGGGAGTGGATGTGCAATAGTCCATGTGCTCTGCAAAGCAGTCCTTCTGCAGGAGGGAAAGAAAAGTATAAGAGGAAAGATCTCCAGTGTCCTCAGAGGTGATCAAAAGGAGTGGTAGGTTTTCTTAACATTTTTCAGCTCTAGAACAGTGAAGAGTTTTCCAGTTTTCATAGACTGACTTTCAAGCAGGGGAACTTTTCCTCCGCTGCCAGTCCCAGCAGCCATAGCTCCAAGAGAAAGCAGTGGGAGCTCAAGTATATGCATCCTCAGCCAGCAGCAATGGTTAATCCCTACCAAAAAACATTAAAAAGTCAAATAAAACCTAATTGCAATATTTCTAATTGAAACACTTAGCTCAACAGGAAATATGATGTCATACAAGCAATAAAAGTTTTTAATTTTTTTTAATTATCCTTTGTTTTTCCAATAAACTGTGGGAAAACAAGCTACGGATCCAGTCACCCCTGGATGTTTGCCTCAGAATACTGCTTACATCACTTTTATCTAAAATACTCTCTATCCAAATCTGGAGACATATTCTCAGAACTCAATCTGTCATCACAAACGTGGCAGACAGGTTTTATGGCCCAAATGCCAGACCATGATTCGGGTGGCTTTTTGGCTGTCAGAAGCTCTCTCTAAGCCCTTGGGATGCGCAATTCATCTCTCACCAGCTCAGATCTCTAACAAACCAAATGTGTCTGAGTCCAGCATTGCAAGGGAACAAGTTGGAAATCTTCACAAAATTTTCGGATACTGTGATGAAGATGACAGAGAAAGGTAGACAGTCTGTATGGATTTTGCAGGAAGACATTGGTTTAAAAATAAAATAAAAATTGCAGTAACTTACGTTAAAGTGCATTTGTCCAGACCTCTCTCCCACACTCTAGGGATACCAAAGCCGTCCCTCGCACCACATCATGAAGTTGCAAAAGGAGCCATTACATCACCTCTGTAAATGATGTGCCCTTTTCATGTGTCAGCTTCCCTTCCACGTGCAAAGTCCCCTAAGCCCAGCTGTGACATTCATGTTTCAGTGCTGTATCTATCAGTCATTACTGACATACCCCCTGGGTCACGTATCATCATCATGGTGGTACCGGACATTCTTTGCTTGCATCACAGCAGCTAGAGTCCTGCATCATCAGCTAACAGGTGAAAACTGCCTTTTCTAGACAACTGGAATCACCAAAACAGCTTCCTGTGCAATGAGCTTTTTTGGAAGCCAACTGAAATATCACAGATATATAAAGAGGAGGTAGAAACATTCAGGATCTGAGCGATAGGGGGGAGTGTGTGTGTTTGCTTTCTAGTTTAAGGTTGGAGGCTTCCTTGGGTTTTTGCTTTGGTTTTTAGCACCACAGTGACAATGTGGTCTGTCTGGCATCATTGACCAAACTCAAAGGAGTGGGCAAAGTACTGAAAGGTCCCAAGTGCCAGGGGGGATTTGGAGTATGCTGCAGCCTCAGTGGAGTTGCATGTTCACGTAAGCCCATCGATTTTACTCAAGCAACTCTTCCCCTTTCCCACCTTTGTTGTCACTGGGCACAGTACAAGTTTTGAGATCAGGGAGTCAGAAATGTCACTGCCTCCACATTACAGCCTGAGCACAGAGGGAGAGATCGTCTGCACAGCACAAACTTCAGAGCAAGCATGAGCTGCACATCCAGCACTTTCAATGAAAGAAGCTAGGCATCAGGTAAGGGCTTGCACATACGTTTCTCCCCCTTTCCTCCAGATATATATTAGCCAAAATCAACCAAACGTGCAGGTAGCTTGGGGCTGACCGCATCTGTATTTAGTTCCTGGTCAAATTTGCCAGAGCAAAGCCAACATGAATGCAAGATTGTCTCCTCCTGCCTCATGAAGCCAGGGCATTGGGAAAAAAACTCCATGGCAGAGGAATCAAAACTCTTCTCTTCTTCATTGCCTCTGTGCACTGGCACACCTACACATGCTTATTGCAACACCCAGAGAGCAAAAGGTTTCACTCCCAGTCCAAGATGAAAGTTTGGTTTCAGTTCCACACTATATTCTTCCTACTCTGTTTCTGCCTCCAAAATTAAACTCTGACTTTTTTTTTTTTGTGCTGGTGGTAGATGCTCAGTAGTAAAACCCTGTAGTCCAGTGAGGGCTTTGGCTGCTCTCCAGGACCAAACATAAAAGATGCACGTTTTAGGAAACTACAGTACGCAACAGGCACATTACTACAATGGTGTGGCACAAGAACCCAGCAATGCGTGTGCACCATGATCCTTGATTTCGGTCTTAAGGCTAATGAAGTCCCAACAGATTTACAATAAATAGATAAAATCTCTAAGAAATCAGAGCTACCACTGATAGCCCAGAAGAGGGGCAAGAAGGATTTGGGCAACATATCTCAGCAGCTCAACAGAAATAAACTTACTATGTAAGTCACTCTCGGGACACTTGTAAAGGGAAGTCTGAAGGAAGGCAGAAGGAGATAATTTCGTAATACTCAGTATGAATCTCCAAAATAAGGGGCTTTATGGATATCCTTTGAAATAGAAAACAATCATTCATTCCAGCTGTGTTCACATCCTTTTTGCCTTCCAGGGTTAATCTGCTGAAAAGCTTTTAGCTAAGATTAATTTATATCCATCTGTCTCTGGACTTTCTTTTTTATCCAAAAAATTAACACACACCAAACAAACAAACAGACAACTATTGACAATAACATATTAACAAAAAAGGAACATTTCAATTCGGACACAGTTCCCACAACATTCCCTTTAATTCTGGAAGAATAAAGTGAATTGAATTTGTTTTCCAAAAGCATAAAAAAGCAGGGGAGGGATGAAAAAAGGTACTATGCTAATTTATAGCATTGCTTAGAACACAGGGAGATTAAAGGGATTAATAGCTGGAAGCTTAAAGTTGCCAATGGCCTGCGTGGCATGGGTAGTGATAACGTCAGCGTGGTAAGTGATACTGCCAATGACATCAATGGTTTTACCTCATACCAGAAAACCTCTTCTGCAGAAAAATATGCCCTTCACTTGGGTCTGTTGAATCTCCAGACTTGCATTTGTGTTTAGCGAGTCCTGAGACAGGGCTAAAATTTCTTTCCACCTCACCAGTTATTTAAGCTCCCACATGGCTGAGAAACACCACGCCACATGCTTGCCTTCGGCCCGCACCTTGTCCCTCTGAGGAGACCCCTGCCCCCTGAGACCACCCTCACTTCTGGCTTCCCCCCGAGGGGCTGTGATAGCAGGATATGGTGTGGTGTGGCAGAGAAAACCCACTCGACTCTGCCTGTGCCCTCCTTGTCCTGGCCACCCCCGGCACCCCCAGGCAAAAAGTTTATTGAGCAAGCGCTTTCCCCCCCGTGCAGGGCAAGGGTCCCTGCCCAGTGCCTGGCTTGGAAGGTCACCCTGTCCTGGTGTCTCTGTACCACCTCATGAGAGGTGACTGAGAGACAGCTGCAGCGTATCTGAGTTAACTCACAAGTTTCCTGAGGAAGCCAAGCCTTCAATTGGATATATTTCACCCTTCAGGCAACTGGATCAGGAAGGTCAAGCTGTCAAACAGGTGTTGCTCGCAGCTCCAGAGATATGGAGTGGACCTTGGGCTGGGCTTCCCTGTCCCAAACTGCTCAGCATAGGTTTTGGCGTGTCAGTAACATGGCATCTCCCCAGTGTCATCATGCCAGGCTTTCTACTCACAAACAGAAAATGGAAAGAGACAAATCACTGCTCCACCACAGCCAGCCCAGGTGTCAAAGTTTCACTTGCAAGGCAGCTGGACGTAAACACGGTGGACCTGGGGATCCTGACATGCTGCCCACTGCTGAAACAAGCCACCCAACTCTGGTGCACAGGGGAGACGTGCCATCACAGTGATCCTGGCCAGGGGGCCCAACACATAATTAACAAGATGCATCAAGCAGTCATCCCTCTGCCAACAGAGGCCCATGGAACTGCGGACCCTGGCAGCCCCCCCACAGCAGCAGGGCATGTGGCTGCCCACATCTTGTTGTGGTGGGCTTGCTCACAGCTGCTGAGCTGCCGCCTCTGCTACCACCTCTACCCCAGGTGGTTTGGTGTTGAACTAGGGGACTAGGCAATTAAAACAACCTGTCAGAATCCTACAGCAACTTAAAGAAAAAAGAAAATTAACTTGATCCCCATGGCATGCTTCAGCAAGGCCATCAAGCCTCATCTTTCTGTTTTCTCAGCTTTATAGGCCTTACAGGAGGTCTATAAAGCAGGAACAGTAGACACAGAATCATAGAATCATAAAATGGTTTGGGTTGGAAAAGACCTTAAAGATCATCGAGTTCCAACCCCCCTGCCATGGGCAGAGACACCTCCCACTACACCAGGTGTCTCAAAGCCCCATCCATCCTGGCCTTGAACACTTCCAGGGATGGGGCATTCACAGCTTCTCTGGGCAACATGTTCCTTTGTCTCACCATCCTCATAGTGAAGAATTTCTTCCTAATATCTAATCTAAATCTATGGTCTTTCAGTTAAAAATGTTACCCCTCATCTTATCATTGCAATCCCTTATAGTTTTCATCCTTATAACAGACCATTATGAAAAGTGAGACTCAGGTGGCACCCTCTTGTCTGTAGCTACCAGAGGCAGGTAGTGTTGCTGTGAGCTCTAAGGAACAAGATACTGCTGTTTTCTATCCCTTGAGCTGCACTGGAGGAAGTGGCTCTTGTAGAAGAGCACACAAAGACAAAAATCTAGGAAAAAATTGGCAAAAGAATTCTTCACCAAAACACCACAAAACAAAAAACAAACATGCAAATGCATGTATCAAAGCAGAAAAATTAGGGATGAACCTCCTTACCCAGATCAGAGAAGAAAAAACAACCAAGATGGCACCAACAAGCATACTTTGATTTGGTCTTGAAATGTCAGTTTTTAAAGTCTCTTTCTAGGCCTTTCTGGATTCCTTCATACACTGCCAAATACAACTGGCTGTATTTAACTTACTGCTGTTTATGTATAACCTTTCTTTTAGGTACGTGCCATATGGAATTTTTTTTCAGTACAAAGTTGCTGTTGTTTCATAATACACAGATAGACACCGGTAACTCTAATTATCACCATTCCTTATCAGAAAGGAATAATTTTATTTTTAAAACAGAGTTACTGTCCATCCATATTTAATTAACCAAAAACAACTTTTTGGTTGACAATAGTCACAACCTCTGCATAGGTCCTGTGACAAAAGTTATTTCTCTTTTTGAGATTATGAGGAACCTGTTTCCAAATCCATGGAAATAACACAAACAGAGGCATGGCTAACTTTCCAGAGGAGCACCAAATAAAAAGAGAGAAAGGCAGAGGAAGTTTGTGGTGTAGTGGGAGGGCAAATGAAGGCTGTGCAGAAACACTGACTTGCTCAAGTAGTATGGAAAAGGTCAAGTCCATTGACCAAAGAGGATCGCCACCAAACACGGGTGTCTAAGTGCAGGTTGGTACACACAGGAGGTGTCCAGAAACCAGACATTTTCCACTGACAGGTTTTTCAGTGGGAAATGCCATTTCAATTCTGCCAAAATTGGAAGAAAATAAAGTGAAACAATCTCATGAAAATGAAATTGCACCTTATTGTATCACAAATGTTTCAGAAAGATGCATTCCAAAATGGATTTTTTTTAAAAAAAACCCACCAATCTTTCAAGCTGTATGTACTATATTACATTTTCTTCTAAAGTTTAAAACAGAAATTAAATGAACTCTTACAGGCAGTCTGTGCAAATGCTTAATTTGGAGTGAGGAGGGAGAGCTGTCCCCAGATCTCAGCTTTTTTACAGAGCAAAACAATCTATTCTCTGATCAGAATGACTAGCAACTTTAGATACAACCTATCAAGGTTTAGGTATTCAACCTTTAGATACAACACATGTCCCTCTCTGCATTGTTCCACAGAAGATGCACATCTGTTACAGCTAAAGGGAAGATTAACTTAAGCTGAAGAATTTCACGCTTTCATGTTGGAAGTTCCCTCTGTCAGTAACCAGTACAGGAACCAGGACAGAGTGCCATTTTCCATCACCTTGCTTTTGTGGGGTTGTAAAAAGATCAGCCTTAAATGTTATAACATGCAAAACTTTTGTTTATTAATTCATTTTCTAAAAAATAATAACGAGGGAAAGATTTTCCAACATCAAGTTACTAGGAAAATTCCTCAGGGTGATCAAAAACTTCTGAAGAGCTTGAAGTGCTGACAAGGAATGGGAAATCCAAACATCACAGAAGTTGTGGAATTAGTTGCCCTAACATGTGTAAAAACAATTATCGCTGAAACCTTAAAACATTAATTGGTTTACTCATTTTTTTGGGCCTGACGGAGTTTCCCTGGAGGTTAACTTTGAGGGCACCAGCCTAATAGCAACCAAATCAGCCTCCCCTAAGGAACTACTAAGAAATACTACTCAAAGAGTGAAACACATTCCCAAATGTGTCAAGGCACTGCAATACCCAAGCACCTCATTGGCAAATGAACTGCTAACTGTACTACTGCTAAGTTATAACAGACATGTTTTAGTCTGTACCAAAAAAATCCAATTAAAAAAACCAAAAGAAATCACACAGAGTTCAAGACCTAAAAATGGGAATGTCTTGTACAAAATAACATGTCAACAAAACTAAAACTAGAAACGATGTGATATGAGGTGCTTGGGAAGTGGCTCAGATATTGGTGCTGTTCCTGGGTCACTGCTACAATTCTTCTACATTCTACACTACCACTTCTACATTCTCCTTTTCTGCTTGTTAATACTGGCTGCTGCTTTTGCCTGAGAATGCATTAATTCAGCTACATATCACAAACACATATCCATAAAACTGAAAGGTTTAGTATGGACTAAATCACCAACTGTCTTCTCAATAACACTGAAGTCTGGTTGTATCAGTAGATCACTGAGTAAAGGAGGATTCCCAGTCTTCTTCAAGGTCCCAAATCTGTCAAGGCACTTCTCCTACCTCATCTGAAGTGCTGTAAATTTTATCCTGAGAAAGCATCACAGGCTGATACTGTCTTCATCTTTTTCCTACTTTCAGAGAGCTGAGGCTACCCTGAAGCAGCAGGGTTTCCATTTCAGCATCCCTCCTGCAATTGACTGAATCGTCCCAACATCTTCTACCAATTTTATCTTGGCAGGTTTTCCACAAGAAAGCAGACTGCAAGAAGCAGTCTTGTTCTCTTAAAAAAAAAAATTAAAGATAGTTGAAGTCCTCCGAGTTCAAACTATCTAGTCCTCAATTCATTTTTTTTTGCATGTAAAACTCAATAGCCAGTTCCTCTGAAAAGCCAACAGCGCACAGTGCTGACATCAAGATATGCCTGAAAAATTCAGGCACTGTTGTTTCTCAGAGCTGGGTGCAGACCCCTTCCAAGCACATCCAGCCACACAGCAACACACACACCCAGCTGAGGCTTCAGCAACTTCAGAGGTCAAAAGAATGAAAATAAACCCCAGAAAATTCAATGTACGCTGCATGAAATACTTTCCTTTTCTTCAAGGGAAGTTCTATTTAACAGGCTCTCTGCTTTATTTTTAATGACAGCATCTGTTTATTTTATTGGGCTGTGTTCCAGCAACATACAGAGCCTTCTGTGGCACTCGCTTTTGAGTCTGACTCGGTGCTCACTTGCACAGCAAAAACAACAAGTCATGAAAATATGATGCTGGCGAACAAGCAAAAGGCTGAGACTGTGCGTGTATGCAAAGCTGGCAGTGTGTGGTGCAGCAGCATCCCACTCATCCCTGCGTCATTCAGGATGTGGCAATCAAGTCCCAGCATCGGTGGGGACCCGGCTGGTCCCAAGCCAGCTGCACAGGGCCTCGGCAGCACCATAGACCGCAGGGGAAGAGCAAAGTTTGTGTGGTGTCCCTTGCCTTCAGCAACAAACAAGTTTGGCCAGGTGCACTGCAGGGATGCTGGCTGCAGCCATTCTCTGCTTTCCGTCATCCATGGCCTCCAAGGGTTTGCTGGTGGCACAGAAGCATGCTGATAACTCTTGGGTGGATAGGAGCACCTCAGATCATTGGGATCTTCAAAAACCTGCAAGGGGTGCAGAGATATCAACAGGTGCCCTGCACCCTACTGTGCCAAGCATCCTCCACATGGCCCCAGGGTTTCCGTTGGCCATGGAGTCATAACTATGTCCTCTGCCTTTCCATACCCAATTGCTGACAGTATTAGGAAATGATCGTCTCTTTCGCTTGCCTATTCACTTTATTCTTCCTTTATTTTTTTTTCTCAATTGCATAACAACATCAATATCCAAAGGATTTTAAGTATTGTATTATATTACCTGCATAAAAGAATCATAGAATTGTCTAGATTAGAAGGGACCTTTAAGATCATCTAGTCCAATCGTCAACTTAACACTTCCAAAACCACTTCTAGATCATGTCCCGCTGCACTACATTGACATGTCCTTTAAATACCTCCAGGGATGGTGACTCAGCCACTTCCCTGGGTAGCCTGTTCCAATGCTTGATAACCCTTTCAGTCAAGAAATTTTTCCTAATATCCAATCTAAATCCAATCCTCCTGTTACTTGGATGAAAAGACCAGCCCCCCCACCTGGCTACAACCTCCTTTCAGGTAGTTGTAGGGAATGATAAGGTCTCCCCTCAGCCTCCTTTTCTCTAGGCTAAACAATCCCAGTTCCCTTGCTGCTCCTCATAAGACTTGTGCTCTAGATCCCTCACCAGCTTTGGTGTCCTTTTCTGGACACGGTCCAGAATCTCAGTGTCTTTCTTGTAGTGAGGGGCCCAAAACCGAACACAGTGTTATTATTATTAAAGAAAAGTTAGGCATCAGGCTAAAGATACATCAATTGCTATTGCCCTAGAATAACAATAAGCAACACAATACAGATCAACTGCAGTTTCTAATGTGCTTACCCAAAAAGAAGAGATTTGTCCTCTATCAGCATTAAAGGAGAGTTAGATTCCCCCATTGTGGCCTATTTTCTTTCTTTTGTTTCCACTGGAACACAATCGGACTCCAGCAAGATTACATTCCAGAAGAGCCCCAGACAGAGAAACCCTGCTTCTGCCCCTCTGTCCCATTCACTGTGCATGCCCAGATTGCCCGGAGCATTAATAATTTCTCAGATCATAGATTGCTGTAATAGTATATCTTAATGAAAACTAATGGGTGATTAATTAAATACAACTCAAAGCTGAATACATTTCTGTCTGTATTTACAAAATTTTTAATGCAGATGCAATGCACTTGGAAAGCTACATGTCACCTTTAAATAGCTAAGAAAGAATTTTTTTTCTATGAAAGAAAAAAAACCACAACAAAACCAAGAACAAAGCAAACCCAAACAAAAATATCCCTTTCTTACTGCCAGTTTTCCACCATTTTATCAAAATGGAGGTAAATTAAGCCCATTCCCTGGACTGAAATATATCTGATACAGCAGAAAAGCAGAATTTAAGTCTAAATACAGCCAGTCCCAGACCCCCAGAAAACAGTGTTGGCAGGAACTTCAGAGGGTCAGCTCATATATGCCCAGGGCACAAGGCAGGACCAAGTCTGTCACAACTGGCCTCACCTGTGCTGACAAGCTCCCAGGGGTCAGGGAGAAGCCTTTGTTCCCCCACGCTGACTGTTCACCCAGCCCAGCACACACATCCCAGGGGCTTTTGAGTCTGTGGGATTAGTCAGAAAGTCATTTACCACCCCCCAGAGCCCCACCTGAGATTAGAAAGGACAGTTAGCTTATTTCTTTTTTATATATATCATCACTATTCAGAAAAAACTTCACTGCCTTGCTGGGGCTACTACAGTCCCACTGCCTGCTGCTTTACCACCAAGCCACTGGCCGTGTTTTCGCTTAGGATGATAACTCAGTTTGTACAAAACCAAAAGAGGAACAGTCTTCGTATATTAACTTGGGCTCTTTACGTATTCTCATTACAGACTTTTTAAACATCACTGAGCAGCCATCAGCTAGGATTCCCCTTTCAGAAAGCGAAATCCCACCAAGTCTCTTCTTCCTGAGCCGCTTGCACACTTTAATCCCTCTAATGTTTACCAGTCTGTTGCCAAATGTAAACACAGCGTTGAGCGTGGGGAGGGAAGATCTCCCCAGAAGACACAGTGTGATAACACTTGCACCCATTCAGCTAAATCAATCGAACGGCTGGCAAATGTAACCCTGGGTTGTTTTTTTCCAGCAGTATAAGTTCACGTTAGAGAGAAGCCTCCGTTCAAATGCCACACTATTTTCAGAAACCCGCTTTGTCTTTGCAGATGGCCAGTGGTGTTTCTGCTTACCTGCTCAGCCCTGGTGCCTGCTCTTCCCCTCAGCTCTCCATTCCCCATGTCCTTATTGCTCAGTGCAAACCTGGGGCGCTGCCTATCAATCCTCATTACGGGGCAAGAGACACCTTTCCCAAGTCATTATCACAGGGAAAAGAGACAGCCGTGATGCTGAAATACCTATGAGAAAGGACAGGTTATGTATCACTTTTCTCAAAGGCACAAAAATATGGAATAAGTTACCTAGAAGCTAAGCCTAACATGGACTTTAAGGCAAAAAATGTCACCAAGGGCCAACTGCCAGTGAGAAAAGTTTCTCCAAGGCTTCTGTCCTGGTTTCAGCCGGGATAGAGTTAATTTATTTCCTAGTAGCTGGTATAGTGCTGTGTTTTTGATTTAGGACAAGATTAATGTTGATAACAAGTGGATGTTTTAGTTGTTGCTGAGCAGTGGTTACACTAAGTCAACGATTTTTAAGTTTCTCATACTGCCCTACCAGTGAGCAGGCTGGGGAGAAGTTGGGAAGGCTGCAAAAGAAGATAGGAGGAGACACAGCCAGGACAGCTGACCCCCATATTCCATACCATATGGCATTGTGCTCAGTATCTAAACTTGGGGCAGTTACCCAACAGGTGGCGGCAGCCACTGCTCAAGGACTGGCTGGCCATCAGTTAGTGAGTGGAGAGCAATTGCATTGTGCACTTAGTTTGTACATTCTATTATCATTATTATTATTTTCCCTTCCTTTTGTGTCCTATTAAACTGTCTGGCTCAACCCACAAGTTTTACCCTTTTTCTGATTCTCTCCCCCATTCCCCTGGGGCGGGGGCATGAATGAACTGCTGCGTGGTGTTTAGCTGCCTGCCAGGTTAAACCACAGCAGCTTCCCACAAGGGCCCTTGGACCATCTCAGGCAGCAAACACTTTGGGAGAGATCCACAGAGGTGGGCTGGTCACACACCGCTGCTTCATCAGTGTCGCCTACAGCTGTGAAGACCGTCAGTGTTTTCCTAACATTTTGTTACAACTAACATTACTCAATATTTCCACGAGGGGTGTCACACAGCCAGAGAGACCGAGGGCCACGTGCAGGACGGAGAAGCTCATAGCAGGCACTTCAAAGGATGATTTCTGCATTGAAATGAGCTGGGCAAAACCAAGTCCCTTTGGTACAATGCAAATTAAGTGTTATCACAAACAGATCCAAAGGGAGAGGACCATGACCCTTCGCCAACCAGGAGAAGAAAAATTAGTCTATTTACAGATGTTAAACCACAGCCTGTTAAAAAAAAACAAACCACAAACCACTCCTTAAAACGTGGCATAAAAATGTGCAGGCATCGCTCCATTAAATCTTCTCCATAGTCTCAGCCATCCCTTTCAATTACTCATTTTGGCAGGCTGACGTGCCATGGTGACTCACAGCCCCACACCAAGAAACCCACTCAGCATCAGCCACCTGCAAGGCCAACAGTGAGCACAAAGCTCTTACTGCCCACACCGCCCATCCCTCCCATCTCCCTCCCTAACCAAGCAGCACAGCAAGGGCTCCCCACAAAATCCTCCAGCCAAGGGAAAATGCCATTGGGATGGAAGGAAAGAAGTCCTCTCCAGCTAGGGTTTTTGGTGAGCTTAGTGTTAAAAGAGAATAAAAAAGAAAAAGACCTGTGGAAAATTGTGAAAATCGAGGTGTTCAGTATACTCACATATTCAGCTGGGAAGGATTTGTAGCTCTGTGTCCTGGAATTGCACTTCATTGCAAACGATTTGAGGAGAAGGAGCTCTTACAGCCAAAAGAGGGGATAGGAATTAACAATGCAAAGACCTAATGTTTACCTAGTTACAGACACCAAAAGTAGGTTAAAAAAAAGTAGCGTGTGTGTATTCCCAACTCTCATCACACTGGCTTGCAAGCTGGAAAAGAATCAGCAGAGGCGGCAGTCACCATGGACTGGAGACCAGATCCAAACCAGGGATTTAAGGATAACAGAGCCTGTTATGGACTCCTCAAGAATTGCAAACGTACCCTATGCAGTATGCATGTATCTGAACCCCCCTGTCCACAATGGGTAAACCTATCACATAAAGGGGGACAAAATGCAGTGACTACAACACACTAGCAATATAGTATGGAGTACAACTTATTACCTGGCATAAACAAGGGCAATGTGAATTAAAAATGAGGTTAGCATAGGATTGATCAGGCTTGTAATCACACCACTAAAAATTGCTTTAATTAGGAAAAGTTTTTTAGTGGAGGCAAGTACTGACAGCTTGTGGCACTCTAAAAGCAAAAAAAAAAGCTAAATCCAGCTGGTCAGGAGATTCAGCATAAAAATAATTATTTGTAACCTGACAATGCTCAGTTCTTCTTAATCTCCAAATCTTCCTAGGTGCTTTAGTTAACCCTTAGGTTTGGGTGTTTTTTTTTATTTTTCAAACATTCACTTGTGATTAAGAGAGCTGAAAACTTCTTTTTAATAAACGAAAGCTGAATTTATCAAGTAGTCACTGGCCTCTAGAGGATGCGACTTCAAAGGGGGATGGGAGAGAAAAACCTACTACTGAATCAATTTAGTGTATTTCATGATCAAAACTTCAGGATTTCAGGGTAGATTTGTTCCTTCATGTCTTTCAAGAGTTTTGTAAGAATACATCATTACTTCCTACGATATGTTACAAAGTTTGAAAATCACTCTAAATGTACATAAATACACCTAAGCAACGCAGCAGCTCTGAAATGCAGAGAAGTGCCCTCCTGTCCTCCCCACTGTGAGACTGAAGTGGAGGAAAAGGAGCACAAATAGAGAAGAAAAATTTAAAAAAAAAAAGGGGGGGAGAAATGAAACAACAATAACAAAAATCAAACCAGCAAGCCCAGGCAGGAACGGTCCTTTAACCTCTTCGAAGTCAGAGTGGTCACATGTCAAATGCCATGGTGTGCTCAGGGTTTCTGTGTTTTAGTTGGTTGCTGAGGCACAGGTGTATGGGACTGTGCTCTCCACGTGCCACTTTCTGTCAAAGTGCTAGAGGACAGGACAGTCATTACCAGTGTGACCACTGGTCTGGAGAAATGGGCTAGGGCTCACCCAGAAAGGGAGCTCTTCCAGAAACCCACCAGCTAGTTAAGGGAGAGGCTTGCAAAGGTCTCTGAGAGATGGCCATCAAAAAAATCACTGAGCCAAACAGGGTTGATGGGCTTCCCAGCTCTTTCCATGCTCTCCATACAGCTTAAAGCTCTTTCTCCTCCTAAAGAGGAGAAATCGGTCTACCTGGTGAATCAGTGTGGAAGAAAAGGAGTCTCCATAGCTTTACTCTTTTTGACCTCTGGGTTTCACAAGGGAAACAGTTAAGCTTTTTGTCCTAACCTCTAAGCTATAAGAAACTACACACAGCAGCCTCCAGCCTTCCAGAGTTCCTGGGGGAAAAAAAGGTCACCGAATTCCTCAGTCTTCCCTGGAATTTGCTCCCAAGAGCTTAGAGTTTGCACATTTGTGTGCCTGTTTTGCACTAGAGCACATCAGACCATAATGAGCCAAGTGCAAGAGGAATGTTCTGCAGGTGGTGCCAGACAAACTCTTCCCCTTACTGTCCAGCAAAACCCCTAAGCTTTTGCATCCCGGTTAAACTTCCAAGGCGTCCAAAATGAGTAATCTACTAGCTAGAGGGATGTGTCTTTCCAGTGCCAATTCAGTTCTCAAGTTCACTTATTCTCCTCATGTAGCACAACTGGCAGAAGTTACAGAGCAAGATCAAAAGGAAAAGAAACTAGATGAGAAAAGATGAAGTATGAAATAATACTGGTAACAGACAAGCTGCAATTCATGATCAAAGGAATGAATCAGGCCCCAACTATATAAATAAGGAAGTACCTTCCCCCATTTCTGAAAGAAAGAATTTGCTGTTTGCCCTCTTGTCACACAATCCTTTCAAGTGCAGTTATACTTGGGTAGCTGAAAGGAAAAAAGTGACGGAGCACCTCAAATTTTATTTATTTGCTTTAATCATCACAGAAGAGAGCTCTCCTGGGATCTCACTGCTTTCCCATCCTTGTTCATAATCCACAAAACCTCAGAGCATCTTCTGTTCCAGCTAAACCAGGATAATGTCAAAATGAGGTTTTGCAACCTTTACCAGCTCAAAGCAGCCACAGCAGAACTGGCTGCCCCCAGCTTACACTGCCCACCTCTACAGACATGCAGTGTGCGGAAGTGCCAGCAACTGAGTTAATCCTACCCCAAACCTTGATTTCCCTAAATGAAAGGGAAAGTAGTAAACAACCTTGAAGAAGTACCCCATCCGAGAATGAGGAGGAACCCTGTGCTTGAAACCGCAAGTAGGATGAATATGATAATGTAACCCTCAGAGCT
>JAOXJK010000001.1:81693901-81714941 GCA_025774025.1 Xenus cinereus
GCCAGTAGATAAGTGACTAGTAAGCATAATTATCTGTAACAATATAAAAGTGTGATCGCGCCACAATAAAGTTGAAGCTTGCTGATCACTCACATTGAGTGCGCTTGTCTTCCCTCCGTCGGGACAGCTTCTGACCTCTCTCCTGTATCAACTCTGCCATGGGCATGCTGACGTGTGAGGCAGCAGTATTCCCATCTCCATCTCCCCAGCCAGGGGATGCAGCAGCTTGATGCTACCTACACCATGGGGCTTCTTGATCATCTGCATTAAGCTGTAGGCAAGAGGCTCAGAGAGGGCTTTATGGCCAGGTGGTGGAAGTATGGGAAAACAAATGATTTTCCACCCACCAGGACCTCAAAGCCATAAAAAGAAGTACCACAAACCTCTTGCCCACTGACACTGACAATCCCACAATGAGATGGCTGCCACCAGGTCTGCTACTGATGCTCAGGTGAGCAAAGGAGGTCTCCCCACTGGGGTTACTGCTGGTCCTACAACACCCATCATGCAGGTAGATCCTGGGGAATGGATTTTGGGGCCCAAGAAAAAAAACACAAGGAAAACAATCTAAGCTTTCACTACCTAAGCAAAAAAAGACTGATATTTTACAATTCAGACAAATGTCTAGAAGTTTCAAGAGGAATTCTGTGGTGAAATCCTCACTTTGACTTTAAAAGTCTCAAACATCATTCACTTCCCATCTTATTTAATAAGGGTGATTCAGTGCACCCCTTTAGCTACAGGACACTGGGAACCTGATAGCATGGAGGTGAAATCTAGGCTGTGACAAATTCAGCAGGACCCTTGACACGTTAAAGACCAGGAAGCAACAGAGTTTCTGTGATACATCCTAGATCTGGATGAGTTGTTATTTTCCCCTCTCCCTCCTATCCCACCCCATAAATGAGTACAGATCCATGTCACCACTTTAGGAGAGCGAAGTGCCAACAGCACCAGCACTACCTTCCTCAGTGTGCAGATTTCCTGTGTTCTGACCTTTTGCATCAGAGTCAGGAAAGCATTACAGGATTTCCTATCAAAATGGGTGGTCTCACAGCACATTTGCACATGAAGATTTTGCCCTGAGAAGTGCGTCAGCCTGACATCAGCAATAACTAATGGGCATGCCACAAAGCTGGGTATTAAAAGGCTTTGTGTTCCCATGGGGACGACCGAGTTTCACAAGACCTGGGCTCATACTTCTATGTTTTACCAACAACCTGACATGCAGAAAACTTGGTTCACCCAACAGAAAAGGCTGCGGGTTTTGGATTCTATTTTGTTTTTCATATCAGTTCTGAAATACACAAAATATCCTTGTAGAACAGAAATTTCCAAGTAATTTGGTGTTTGCATGCCAAGATTTTTCAGTGTGATCATTCCTGAACAGAAGGTGAAAGTGAGTAAACACATTAAAAGGAAACATGCCAGCATCATTGGAATTAGTACCTCTGTTCCTACTGACAACAGCTGACACATTCCCACAGAAATCCGAACTTCACAAAGCTGCACCTTCTGAGAGAAAACAGCTCCTTTGACAATCTTTGCTGTGCTACCAGGTCAAACAGACCATTTCACCTCATCACCTTCCCTTGTCTCTCGTCTATTTAAATTAACCACTCTAAGGCATCTTCCTTTCCCTATTATTTTTTGGGGTTGCTCTTGACTTCAGGAGAGCTCTCACCTCTGTACAAGCCCCTTGCCAACTATTGTAACACCAATCATTTCAGCATAAATTTTGACTGGGCACCTTTTCATAAATGTTTCATTTATGTGCATTAGTCACCAAACAAACAGTTGGCAAACAAGAAGTGACTCCTGCGTCTGTGAACAGGCATGATACTGCTAGGACTAATGAAAGCATTATCCATCAACACACGGTGTTTCACGGAAGAACAATAGAGGTATGGATTTATGACAGTGTGATACAGAAAGCGATGACAGCTGAAAGCAGGAAAGCTGGATGCCAGCTGCAGAAATCCAGAGTTTTCTTTGGCTTTGGATGTAAACTGGAGCTGCTCTCAGCCTTACATTTTCAGCTGGCTTGGCTGCAAAGTATTTCAAGAGTATCTGATTCAAGCAGTGATGTGGGGCTGCCTCCCTGGGCTGTTTTGCTGGCTGTGTTACCAAGAACCATGTTGTCACCCCATCACTTGACAATCTGGACTTAATTCACTTCCCAAGACACAGAAGCACACACACTCTGCCCTGGGGAGAAGAGAGGAGCCTTTCTGGGCAAAGACAAACCCAATCACGTATCCCACATCTCCATGCCACTCAGCTTGCCTTAATTGCATCGTGTCCTTCAGGCATGCCGACTGGGGTCAGTAACTCCTGTTGGGCTTCACACCTCTTCCTCCCACTTTACCCCCCTCATCACTCTTTGCAGTACATCTGTACCTAGGGCAGTTGTTCTGCTCGGGTTTGAGGTTTGTTTCCTAAGGTAGGCAGTCCGACTACAGTTACAGCTGTAGGGTAACTTTTAGGAAAAATCATTTGATACTTGATTGGATTGATGAGAAAATAGGGCTCAGACTCAGGCAAGGAGAGACTATTTGTGAGATGGGGCTGGGTTTATGCTGGAGAAAGGACTATAGAGGCAGAGGGAGGGAAACTGTATAATAAAAAAAAAAAGGAAGAAAAAATAGAAACCCCAAATGTTTTTCCCATGTCTGCATGTCACAATACGACGAGTTTGGCTAAGAAGAGGAAGACTTCCACTTTGGGAGACAGAGATGTCCCCAGACTTGCTGAAGGATGCAATCATGGAGGTCTGCTCAGTCCATGCCTGACAGGGATAGGAGGGCAGAAGACCTTGGACCACAGAGTACAACTTCTATCTGAATAACTTCACTAAAAGATCATTTAGCAACTCCTGCCTCCCAAAGCTGCAGGCTGTGCTGAAAAGAAACTCAGGCCCAGGGGGTCCCTGCCACCATGAGGCAGGTTCAAAGAGACCATGTAGCCCCTGGCTACATCTTGTCTGGAGGCACACACAACTTCATATGTCTCCCCATCTCTCCATATTGTGGGTTAGCAGACCCAGAGAGGTTCAGAACATAAGATGCCAAACAAAGCAAGTGCTTTCTCACACATCGTCTCCAGGAGGGAAAGTCCACTCAAGGCAGGGGCTGAGGCTGCTCGTATGACAGCACCTTCCAACATCAAGCATCCACATCCAACCCAACCATATGTTTTCCAGTGAGTCTCTTCCCTGCAGGCTTATGGCTGCGTCACAGCTGAAAGAAGGTAGTGGTCAGCCTCACAATCTAGGAAGTTTTTCTGAACACTGTTTCAAGCCCACAAGGTATCTTCTTCCACCTTTATGTCGCCAGCGAGGCTTTGTGACTAGATTTGGGGATATAGCACAATATATTGGGGAAATAGCACAATATCCAAGCAGGTAGAGTCCTCTCTCTATCCGAAAGGACAACAAAACAAGGAAAGCACAGATCCAAACCTCTTCCCATCAACTGAAGGATTGCGCCTGATGGCTTGGCTCAGGGTTATAAAACAGGGTATTTAAGGGTAGAAACTCCTCTTTCTTCCTCTAATAATGAAGGTCAACACTTCGCAACATGTCCTACTAATGAAAATTTTTAAATTAAATATCCTGATTTATTAAAAAAGTTTTTTGTTTTTATCTAGGCTTTTTGTTGTCAATCAGTTCTTCTTTAAAACACAGAATTACCACCAAAAATAAATCTTTAGGGGAAAAAGATCTTCAGTGCTTCATTACTGCAGCCCTTCAGTTACAATATCATTTTCACACTTCAGTAATTTCCTCCCAACTAAGCGTGTAAAACATCAATACTACACATTATTTTAAAAATTTAGCCCAGAGACAGCTTTATGTTTTCATTCTATTCAACACAAGTTCAATGTGCTTTCTCTAAGAAACAGCAAATAATTTATAGAGAGAGAATAATTTATATTCATGGTTTTGCCTCTTTACCCACTCCCATTAAAGGCCCATGAGTGTCAATACTAGAATAGCCACTGTTTTGGGTCAGGTTTTATTTTTAAAAAAAAAAAAAGAAAAAATATCAAAAGAAAACACTTACAGCCAACTCTGACAAAAACTAAGCCATTTTCTTTCCTGACAACAACCTGAGCAGAGCTGCAGCCCTATCCATAGAATCATAAAATGGTTTAGGTTGGAAGGGACCTTAAAGATCATCCAGTTCCAACCCCCCTGCCATCCAGCAGCACCTTTGACCTGTACACCAGACAACGAGGGACCCAAGATGTGTGTCCTTCTGAACTGCCACCTTTTCCCTTAGCTTGGATTTTGGGACCATTATAACATTTATAATTCACCAGTTTTATATCTACTTGCCTGCACTAAGAGCTCAGTGATACAAGATTAAAATCTTTGTTGCAAAACAGATCTTCCTGCACCAAGAAAGCCCAACCTCGATTAATAATTCACCTACCCAAGGAAGGAACAATATTTGCTTTACAGTGCAAGTTTGGGGGCTGATTTTTATGGCCTGGAATGTCCAAAGGAGTATTCAAAAAATAATGAAATGTAAGGCATAGTCTGGCAGGCTATTTTTAGAAAACTAAATTATCAAGCTTGAACATTAAAGCTAAAGCTAGAGCACTGCAAGACTAAGAAAAACATAATAATATCTCGATTTTTGAATTTATTAAATATTTGCTCTTTTAAGTAAAATTGTACCTTTGTAATCTCTCCATTTAGAGTAGAGTTTGGGGAAATATTCATGCACACAGTCAGACAGCTGAATCACCTCCATTTGCTGTGCATCCCATTTGCTTTTTCTGTATTATTCACTACCACAGAGACACAGTGATTTAACATTAATTTAATTTACATATATTAAATGTACTCAGAGTATTTGCACAGCTTGACTAGAACTATGGGACCAACTTTCCAAATTCAGCCAACTTTGTGGCAAAGCCCACAGGATGCAGTTATTTTGCTAAGCTGGCCATGGAACACAGACACCTCTTAACTCCCCAAATTTAACTATTCATGAAGAGTTAATTACTTCTGTTCTGGGTATCAGCAACAGCTTGACAAGCCTTATGCATTGGCATCTTTATCTTTTCTCAGACCCTTGCTCTGCATCTGTGCCCGCCTCAAAGCCTTTCAGAAAGCCTCTGTGTTGATCAATACAGTTTTCCTTTTGGAAATCATAACATTTGCCAAGTATAAAAAAGACTGTCATTGTTTTGAGAGCAGAGGGAATCTGGACCTTTACAGTTACCTTTTTGCTCCTTGCATCAGTCTAAGCCTTGGTCTGCAGCGCTAACTAATCCAGATCAAGAGTTAAAGCATCCTCTCTTGGCCATTATTTAGGATATTTGTTAGATGTGGAGACCAGTTCACAGCTGGATTCATTCCACAATCAGTACCCAAAAAAAAGCAGTCACTGTTCTAGCTGATGGAAAGGTTGGGAATATAGATCATTGCTTTTAAATCTGGGAGATAAATTAAGGAGAGCTTAAGCCTTAACCCACAGATCTCAGTCTGAATTTTCAAAACGTCTGTGGACCAGGGGTTTGACATACTCATGACAGAGAAGAGTCTTCTGCTTCACTGCAGGCACAGCTGCACTGGCATCCCAGGTTTGGGGTTAACCCCTTTTCCAGCAGGAGTTTATTTCAGTTTCAAGGAGAAACTTGTACCTGAAACTGGCTGATGGACTCACTAGGAGCCCAGCAGACGTACTGCAATGAACACAGCAGATTGTTTGATTCAGCTGTAGAAGATCAGAACTCAGGAACTGAAAAAATAGGTTAATGAGACTCATTAACATTTTGAAGTTTTAATCAGCTTATGTTTGAAGCATGTCATTTTCTTTCCTCAAGTGAAAAAGCAGTGACTTGAAGTGTAATATGAAACAAAACACAACTATGGTTCCACAGCCAACGCCTCACATGGTAGTACAGTACATAACACTAATAGTATTCCTCTGCTACTATGATAATCCTCCAATCCAAAGGCTGTTCTGCACACACAACCCAATATAGGCAATTCATAAAGGTTTTGTGAAGGGAAATACAGAGGCAGGTGTCTGTGGAAGGCATAGTAGAGAGCATAGTAAGCTCAGCTGTGGGAGGAGAGAGAACAGAGGAAAATACAGGGTGAGGACATCCAAATGTGAGGCTGGGAAGAACCATTTGGGCATTTGGGGCAAGCATCTACTCCAAAAGCCGCAAAACAACCACCAGTGCCTGGCAATAAATTTACATCTTGAATAAAGGATTGAAAACACCCATCTATAAGGAAAGGATGTGAAGGAGAATAGGGGATCTCAAGAATGTCACCAGTGTCCTAAGGCTCTGTAATAGTAGAAGTGTGTAAGATTTAACTGCCAGAACAATCTAGCCTAACCATGCTCCATTTTAGTCCAGAAACTCAGAAAGGAATTTGTGTAGTCCTTGTCAGGCTCACCTGAGGAAACTATCTTTTGGTTTCCAAACCTGGTGATGTATTTCACTCTGAATCACTGAGCAAGATATACAAGCAACACTATCTCCTGAGCTTAGTTATAGCCCAAGGAGAAATAAATTCCTTTTTAGTCTCAGCAAGCAGCCAGTTGAAGCCCTAAAGCATGGGTTTAGTACAATATCAATATGCAAAAGCAGTCTCCTCCTAAAACCCCTTAAAAATACCTATACATGAATCACAAGCTATATTTTCTATTTACATTAAATTTTCCATTGTGTTATAAAATCCCTTCCGTAAATTTATGAAACTCTAGCTTATATTTTAGGTCCTTGTCCTCAGATATTTGCAGGGGTAGAGGGAGTTTCCCCCAGAACATCATCTCTCGTATGGTTGGAAACCTTCTTCTACTCTGCAAATTTGTTGCCTGGGAATTTAAGCAGTTCATTTTGTGCCAGTAGTCCTCCTCCAATCTGTTCAAGCTACTCCCTTAATTCGAAGCTCCTCCACAGGAAGCATGTAGCAGTTTTAAGATTATGGAAGGGTGGTGGCCAGCCTCTTTCACCTCCCACATAGATGTGGACAGTAAGGAAAGCTGGAACAAGCAGCAGAATCCCAAGCAGGCTACAGCCACTCCCTAAACCAAAATGCATCGGAAACAACTCAGTCAGGGGGATCAAACAAAACTATCAACTTGTGTATGATTTGTTGACTGACTACTCCAAATAGCAGAAATTTAACTAATAGCACACTAACAGTCAAAAGTATTAATAGTCAGCTGCAAATGTTAAAAAACCTGATGAAATTCATATAACACGCTGGAGAAATGCTTGGCTTGTAAAAAATGCTGAACCCATTTGCTGTGTCTAAGCTTTGCGCGCACTAGATCAATTCAAACAGAAGCAGCACAAGTCAGAGCCTCTGAAGGCAGCATCACCATCCCAAGACTGAAAGCCATTTCTCTGTCAGACCACTTGTGCCCCCTTTCCTAGAGAAACTGCTCAGGGTGATGGAGATTAGGCTGCAGTCTTAAGTAAATTATTAAACCATCTCATTGTTTATGAACTCTGACTCAACATATACTCAATAAAACCATTCAGTTGCCTTACCTGAAAATTTACAATAGCTCTATAAGTTTGTAGCTTGTCTGTGATGACCTAAGCAGCTCTTCAACAATTTTGATGCTCATGGTGTATTTGAATGTCTCAGTAGCATACACATTACAACCTTTTGCAGTATGTAAGTATCAGAGCACCTTAAAATTGTATAACCATCCCCTTTTGGCTAGCTCAGGAAGCAAGGTTTTAAATTGTGACCTTCCCTCTTACAGAAAATGCGATACATGCAGGGATACATAACAAGCTATCGCTAGTTGTCCTCTGCTCCTACCCCATTCAGAGAAGCTTTGCAAGGGGAGATGAGGAGATGGGTTCAGCTTCTCTAGCTCATGTTAGGATGGGGGTATGTGCACAAAAGATGTGCATATATTAAAAGAAAATTATGAGAGTGAGCAAGAAAGCAACGAGAGTCAGCAGGTGAAACACCAACAGGACTTGCAATTAGCCATCAGCTACCGTGAAGGTAAGTGAAGAGGAATCACGTTGCCCCTAAGCTGTCACCATCATCTCATTGAATGCCAGGCACCAATATAGGTTAGGGGTGGACCTGCTGGAAAGCACTTCTGAGGAGAAGGATCTGGGTGTCCTGGTGGACAGTAAACTATCCATGAGCCAGCAATGTGCCCTTGTCGCCAATGGAATCCTGGGCTGCATAAGGAAGAGTGTGGCCAGTAGGTTGAGGGAGGTCATTCTCCCCCTCTATCTGCACTGGTGAGGCCACAACTGGAATACCGCATCTAGTTCTGGGCTTCCCAGTTCAAGAGAGACAGGGAACTGCTGGAGAGAGTCCAGCATAGGGCAACAAAGATGATTAAAGGATTAGAGCATCTCCCTTATGAGGAAAAGCTGAGAGAGCTGGGGCTCTTTAGCCTGGAGAAGAGAAGGCTGAGGGGAGACCTTATTAATGTTTATGAGTATCTAAAGGGTGGGTTGAAGGATGGTGGAGCTGGACTCTTTTCAGTGGTTTCCAGCGAAAGGACGAGGGGCAATGGGCACAAGCTGGAAGATAGGAAGTTCCATTCAAATATGAGGAAAAACTTTTTTCTGGTGAGGGTGCCAGAGCCCTGGAACAGGCTGCCCAGGGAGGTTGTGGATTCTCTGGAGATCTTCAAGACCTGCCTTGATGCAGTCCTGAGTAATGTGGTCTAGGCAATCCTGCTTTAGCACGGGAGTTGGACTGGATGATCTCTAGTAGTCCCTTCCAACTCTGACAATTCCGTGATTCCATGATCTCATCAGGGCTCACTCTCCACAAACATCTTTTCTTCCTGTCCTCTCCATGGAAAGACAGAGTCCTTGGGGACAAACTGATGAGGAGTAGCAGACCATGACGCTCAGCAGCCAGGCAAGCCTAGCACCGGAGCGCTGACAGCTCAGAGATGTTGTCTCTGTGCAAGCTTGCAAGGCTTTTGCATTCCAGTGTGGAGATGAACAATATTTTCTGTTAGTTCCATGGGTACACAGGTCTCCTTCAGTCAAGACAGACCAAAAGCTGGCAGAGCTTCACTGTCTTCACTTAGACTTTGCCTTGTCGTACTGCCTTGTCTTCTTTTGTCTGAACTTGAGATGGATATGCAGAAGAAACCACACATGAGAAATCTTCTGTTTATTAAACTGTGTATAAAATTACTGTGTCACATGGGTACCATCTGTGTTAGCAGAGTGGGTACTAAAAGCAAACGGTGGAAGAAAGAAATTCATGTTGCTCTATAATGGCAGTCTGGGCTAAATGGTAAAAGTGATACTTGAAAAGTAATTTGAAAATCTGGTGCTAAGGCAGTTAGCAAAATTTTATTTAAATACCAATTCAAAATTAGGAAATGAAATTCTGATTTAAGAAATTGTTATAACATTTTTTCATTTTTCATATTTTCCACTTAGCCCATACCTGGGATGAAGAGCGCTCATTGAAAATGAGTATTGAAATTACTGTCTAAAAGCAATGCTCTCAGGGAATTTTCTATAAGCATTTTTTTAGGTCTGTGTTATCACTTTTTTTTTTTAGCAAAATAGATCTAATTTCCCATTCACAGAGCCCAATCTCTGCTTGATTTTCAGTCCAGATTTTGCTGTATTGTGCTAATTCATGAGAAGTAGGATCAGCTAGAAACAAAGGAAAACAGTTGGTTTTGTTCACTGTGTAAGGAGAAGGAAATACAAGGAATTAATGAACATAAGAATTAGGAAAGGCAGGGCAGAGGGACTGGGAAAAAAAAAGAGACTTCCACCACCATCATTTTTAAATGGCTGTTAACAGCCCCTCCCATCTATCCAAAATCACTTGTTTACTGCAAAGAGACCCCTGACTCCCACAGGACATTAACTGTGTAAAGATGGGACATTAACATGTGTTGAGTCACTGTCTTTATCTCTGACTGCATGGATCCAAATAATCTCCGTGCCCATCACCCTTCCCAGGCTGTGGTGCTGCAGCTCATCATTGCAGACCTCCAGACCAGATCTCTGGGCTTTCTGGCAACCCTCTTCTTTGCCCCGTCTCCTCCTCACAATTGGGCAGGCAGATTCACACCAGAGCCCTATGGATTCCCACTCAGTGCCTTTTAGAAAGAGACTCTTTAAAAAGAATTTTATAACCACCACCACTTTTATTCCTGCAAGTAGGAGAGCAGTGCAGGCCTTTCTTTTTTTAAACAAATTATGGATTCAGTTTTCCACAAAGCGATCTTAGTCTTCTGCCTCCCTTGAGTGCATGCATAGAACAAAAAGCCTCCCCTGATTTCTCTCTTTACAGCTTTCTCCTACAGACAACATGAAAACCTACTACCTCTTTGGTCAGGAAAACACCTGATTTTAAAAAACAGCTCTTTTCTGTCCATCCTTTGCAGCTGGGAGGCTTCCAGACCCCATCTGCCTACCTGGAAGTCAGCCCAAGAAAATCAACAGCCCCCTAGCAGAAAACACTTGTCTTCTGCAGATGGCTCTTCCTGGCCAAAACACACCATGCAAAGGAGTGCAGCACTGGGACTGCCTCAGCTGCCTTTTCTAGCTGGTAACACATCAAGCAGAAGTGGCACCTTGAGGACAGAGTTGAAGGAATTTGTGCTTCCCTCTTACCTGCCTCCAGGTTTACAAGAAGTCATGCTACTGCTTTCCCTACATTGGGAACATCCACCCCACTTTGGGCTGTGCAGGTGAAATCACTTCTTACACCCCAATTGGCATCAAATCCCTGCTGCAGAAAGATGTTTTAAATCAACAAAAAGGCTGAAATACCACAGAACAGTCATCAAATAGTATGAATAATCCTGAAAGGCAGAGGGGCTCAGCCATCAAAATGGAATTCAGCTTGGCACAGACAGATACCAAATCTGTCACAGGAGTAACTGAAGAATGCAGAAGTGAGGAAAACTAGTTTTGGCATTTATTTTTCTCAACTTGGGCATGCTTTAAATTTAAAACGGGAAGGGCATGTTATTGTAATGAGAATGGATAATATATGTTGTTTTCTATAAAAACAGGCAGAAGTTACATCACCATTAACATGATAACACCATTAATAATTTCCATAAAAGCATGGAAATTAATTAAAACTTACGTAAAGCAACCTGATGAAGCCATCTTTTTTGCAGAATTTACCCCATGGACTTATTACCTTAAGTCAAATAATCAGTTTTTACAAACTACAAACACTTTCACCGCCTCGCTGAAGTAAACATTTTTCAAACTAAATATTGGGTGGGTGGCAGCAGGTGAGGACAGTCCATCTATTGTTTTAATTAAAGTTAGCATTTCTCTTGGTGTTTCAGTCTCTCAGTGACAGAACTGGAGCACAGGTGCCTGTGGGGAGCCCCGGTAACAGCTGAAATTCAACCCAAATTGTTAATCTTTTGGAAGTGGCTCATGACAACCCTAGCACTTCCTTGCCCCTTCTTCTTTGCAGATGCCCAGCCTTGAGTAAAACACAACCGCCTGCTGTGCCAAACAAACCAGTGCCATGCTGTGCACAAGAAGGTTGAATAGAAAAATAAACCACGTTCAGATCACCACCCAAAGATACTACCCGACCTCTATTCTTTCCGAGATGTTACTCTTGCATGCCTACCCCAGAAAAGCGAGCAAGCAGAGATCTCCTGTTTTACAAAATATACTGGCTTAGAAGATGAAAAAATTCCTGCTTGGCAGAGCTTGGGCTAGAAACTTGGTCTTTAAAAAGGCAGCCTTAGCATTCGTTTACATAATCTGTCCAAATGCTTGTGCCAAATATCTGGCACTTATTGAAAAAAAGCCAGAGATTATTGTTACTATCAAACTATTGTTACTATCAAATAACAGTAGACATCATCACAGGTGCCTGGTGCCACTCACATCCACCTTGTTGTCTCATTTTCTCCCAGAGGAACTGAAAATATTGTGCCAGGGTTTGGAAAGCACAGACTAAGAGGAGCAGGGTTCCAAGAGCTTAATGGAAAACATTTGCAGCTGAGATAAAATAAGCGTACCTTTTAATATTAGATGTTCAGAGGGAGATTGCTTAAGCGAGAGAAGCAGAGCAGAAGGAAAGGAAGGGGTAGGATCGTATCTTTAAAGAAGATACGTCTTTGACATTAGTTTGGAAGAAGTTACGGAACAAAACTGACACCTTGTTGGTAAGACACAAATGGTCTAAATAATAAAAATGTTCCTCTTGCCTTATTAAGAAGGGATCCATTCTCTTCTGAAAAAGATACTGGGAGAGAGGAATCTGAAAGGCTGCACTGCTATGGCAGAAAGCAAAAAGCTAGATTACAGCTTACAACTGAAGGCACTAAGAAGAAGCCTACAGGCTGGTGTACTGAAGCTTCTGCAGAGGGAAAAGTTGAATTTTACTTTAATCGCTGTTACACCATCTTCTCCCATGGAAAAAAAAACCAACGAAAACCAAAGCAAACATTTGCATCCCCTGCTTGATAGTGATCCATTCAGCCCACACACCCTTGCTGAAGGCCAGCAGGCTGTGAAAACTCATTTTCAGTTTAACAGACACGTCATATTTCAGCTAGTCTAATCACACAAGTGTTCAAACACACCCAGGCAGAGACTCGAGAGTGGTTGTTTCTGCCAGTGCCGTTGCAGCACTTAGGGATTCATAGCAGGGCAGGGAGGATGTCGGAAACATATTCTGGATTCAAATCTTTGGAGATGGGGCCTGGAACATCCCTCTGGGAAAAAGGAGTCATGTGAACAGTGATAAGGAGAAGACTATCACACTTTAACAGCAAAGTCCCAAGTAGGCGAGGAAAGGGCTTCAGGCTGCAAGTCTTTGTGAGTCTCAGCCAAGCAGCTCCCCAGGAATTTAACTCTGGGAGTGTAATAGGATTTAAAGGATATACCCCCGCTCAGCACTGTTTCACCAGCTAAGTGCTATGGATCTGGTGAATTTTGAGACAAAACACATGTCCTCCTCCATTGCCAGGTGCTCGCCCAGGACTTTGAATGCCCTATGGAAGCTAAGTGTCCAAGAGCTACACCGAGGTACCCGCACTCTGAGGATTGCTAAGTCCCTCTTTTTTTTTTCCCCATAAAGGTGTGGCATTCCATTACTGAAACATCCTACATCCTTTTATGTACAATAGGATGCCTCACCTAGTCTCCAGTTGCCATTCTTGCAGAAAGAGGCATGTCTCTCAAATCACATCAGCTTTGTCATATTTGCTATCAGGCTCCAAGATTAATAAAGACATCATGAGTGGCACCAGGACCCTAGATCTACACAATCAAATCACACCTTAAGTGTCCTATCTAAATAATCACTTGAGTAGTTTGTGGCACAAATAATACTTTGATGACAGCATTTATCCTCCACTTTTACCTATTTGCCTTGCTTTTCCATTCAGGGTTCAGTGGGCTCATGGATGCACCTTCAAGATGGTTTTTCTAGAACAGGACGCAAGAGGCACTTTCAAGCTCAGTAAGAATAAAGGGCAGGAAGACATTGCTCTTCTCCAGATAAATTTATATAAAAATTCTGAGATCTAGAGGGTATTCTCTCACAAATAAAGAGTAATTGCCATGAATGCAAATAGATGAAACAACACAAATGTTTTTAACTGGAGATGGTTGGGAAAACTTTCAGGTCAAAGCTTTCAAAGCTGATGATGCATATTAGAGTTATTGTTATTTAGCATGATTTATTTGTCTTCTAGTTTACAATTATCATAACCAAATGGAACTTCTTCAGGCATACTTATGACACCAATATATGCAGTAATGTCTGAATGTCTTATTCTTGCCAGGTTATGAGCATCATCTTCCACAGACTAAAAGAAATTTGAAGTTTCATTACGTTGATGGATTGATCTCAAGAAGTTTCTTTTAAGTATTCCAGCTCTCAGATAAAATAACAAAGTGATTCTGGTTGCTCACAATCAGTCACAACAGATCACAGAAAAAAGGTAGCACAAAGAGTCCACCAACACTGCAAGTGTCACCTGGGAAAACAGCAATTTAGTGTTTTCCACAGCACAAGAAAGAGAAATACGAGGTTATTTCACAGAGGTTTATAGAATCAGGAGTCAGAAAGCGTGCTCTCTATCCTATCCTAGTATCCATTCCTTAAAAGGCTCTTGCAGAGTTCATTGGCTTTCAAACACCACTGCAATGACAGAACTTAAATGCAAAAGATTATGTATGATCCAAAGACCTTTACTGATTACCCTTCCCTCCCTGCCACACACCCTCCCCCCAAAAAAGCCAAAAAACTCTTTGGGCATTTCACCTAATTAATTTAGTTAACTTTCCAAAACTATTAGAGAGCTAAATGTTGTTCATCTAACAGATATTCAGAAGGGTTAGATAAAGTCGAAGATTAATTTTAGCAAAGTAATATTTGATGGCTAAGTGCTAGAAGATGTGCAGAGAGCCAGGAAAGAGTGATGTAGGAGCACTGTGTTGTTGTAGAAGGGACAAAATTACTTCAATAGTTTCTCTGTGTTCATAATTCTTGTAATTATATTCTCTCATAAGGAAAATAACCTCAAGGATATCTGAGTCAACAACAGTTATGTTCAACCACAGCTTTCTCTGATCAGTTTTATCACATAACATATTTTCCAGACATATTTTGTCCTATTCTTCCCCTTTATTAGACAGAAAAGGTCACCAACATCCAAGTTCAATGCAGCTCTAGCGACAGCTGTTAGGTCGGGAATGTTATTCACAAACAAGTAGGACAATGTTTAGTAGAAAAATTAATCTGCTGGAGGTTCGAGCACTGACACTCAGGAAATTATTACATAGCTAAGCATCACTTCATAAGCTCTTCTGTTCCCCATAACACCATTCAACATCATCAACCCCAGCATGGGAGGCTGAGGCCAAGTTGCTGAACAGCACTAAAACACGTATCCCTGCAAGACCCTTGGCAGAGGGACTGTGGGGAGCAAAGCATGGCAAAATGTTTCCCAGAACAGGGGAAAAAAAAAAAAGAAACTGAGGACAGTACATTTACAGCTTCTAAATGAGAACAAGCTGTAGGTATTGTCTAGTGGGCAAGAGACACCAAAAAGTCGATGGGGCTCCAAAAATTATCTTCCTCGGCTTTGAGGCTGAGGAAGGCTTCAGGCTTCAGGGACAGTCATGCCTTGTGAATGGCAACAAAAGGTTTTTGTCTTCCTTTCAAAAAATAGAGCTTGCCAGTGGTAGGGTCTGGATTTTATCAGAGTGCTTCACATTGCCACCTTGGCTCCTACAGAAGTGGGCAGCTCTTTAGATCCCCCACCTGGACAGATCACTTCATGCTTGTCTGGCCACAGTGGCCCTCTCAATGGTTCTCTGTGCTGAGCAAATGCATTTTTTTAGCATCTATGGCTGATGAAGCTGGAGAAAAACATTTTCTTTCTAGATTACAGAACAATTCTGTGAAGTGAAGCAGCACTAGTGCAGTCGTCCAACCCCAAACCAAACAAATGGAAGAGCATCTCCTGAGGGCCATGGACTACAGATAAGCTTAATCCAGTTTGTCATCCCTTCAACCTTTCCCAAACACTGTGGGTTTCCAATAGCCTTTTATCCTTTCTTTAGGTTTCTCAATAGAAAATTACTTTTCTTTCTTTATAGGGCCCTTCTTGGCAAACTCAGACTTCGTGTTAGTGCTCCTTACTATAAGGCTCAGCTACTCAATTCCCTTTCTTTTTTCGTGACTTGGCTCTCCAGGTGGTGGCAGTTCCTGCAGCTTATTACAGCCACTAGACAAATGGGTAAGCTTTTCATGCAGAAATTTTTCTTTTCTAGTGAAAGAAAGTACTCTTTTACCTGAATGTGCTGGATGTACTTCATTTCTTTTTAAAGATACATGCTTTAGTGTAGCCTTTGTAGAAGAGAGGGAAAGAGATCAATAAATAAAATAAATAAAACATAAAGGTGTCTCTTCCAGCGTCAAAAGGATGAAGGGGAAATGGTACTGAGGAGGCCACGAGGTTATTTCATCGATCTACCAGGTTCCTAAAAAACGCACCAAAATTAGGGAACATTGTATTGCAGGATGCAGAGGTCAGGCACATTGCTCAAAGCCTCAGCTCCTGGAATCATAGAAGTTCATTGCAATTTTAATATCTTAGAAGAAAGAAAAAAGAAAAAAAAAAGTACTTTCCAGATGTGATTGCTGGGAAAAAAACAGACATTGAAATATGCTCTGAGAAGACATGAAACATAACTGTAGAGCTCAGGAGGAAAAAAAAAGTCATTCTGTTTCCCAAATAAACCTCTTTAGCCAACTAGAGCACATCAGCATCATACAACTTCTTTCTCTTGTGAGAATAGCACTGTAATGCAATTAGCATTAATTTGGAGAGGAATAAGGAAATGGCTCACCATGACCATGCATAATAGATAAATCACTCATACAGGCAGAGTCTCTGGCTATAAGTAGTCCAATCACAAGTGTGAGATGCAGGGTAGCATGGCTAACACTCAAAAGCAAATTTAAGTTGGCTTTGAAGTTAGCTGACTTAAAGTCAGTGTCATTCTGAAGTGGCAAAGTCATTTAGGAGTGGGCAATCAAGTCAAACAAATGTGACAGAACATCACTTGGATGAAATTACTTTGTACACAGGGCTGAAATGAGAAAGCAGGGGCTAAGGCCATGCAGGTAGAGGTGCTGTCAAGCACTAGAATTCAGTCAGTCACAGGCAGAAAACAGCAGCTCTCTCAGTGAAGAGGCATTGGCTATGATCAGGAAGACAAATGGTGCTACCATTTACCTAAGACAGACCACCACTGTTAGGGAAAATATGACTCCCATAGTTATGTGTCTTAACATTGTTAATGTTACCATTTTTCCAGAATTCCTTTGAATCTGATGGACAAGTCATAACAGTAAGGACAAGACATTTCCTTTTCTCCTGATAACTTATGCAAAGCTTACTCAAAGGCACCAGCTGAAAATATGGCCCATGATATCCAATGATGAACAGTTTTCTCTTTTGAATATGTCTGCACATACATATAAGTGACCTTGAAAATCTGTTTATGTTGCCCCATTTTTTTTTCCTTGTATGTGCCATACTTGAACAGATGACTCCTCTCAATTCCTAAACTATCTCACATAGTGTTTTATTCCAACAATAAAAGCCATCAAATACTTTGACATTGTCAAATCATAGAAGCTAGGCAGGGGTGGAACAGAATAAGCTGGATGGCATACCTGCAGCACATCTCATCTACAAAAAATAGAGATGGTGACAAATAAGTACGTGGCATCCTTCCTCCACCAGGACATAAAGAAAAATTACCAGGAAAATGGGACTGTAATCTTGATTGGTCCAGAGTCTGTAACTCGCTGTATTTGGTCCAGCTCCAGGTCAAAATTAACATCGTTAGCTTAAAACAAGGTCACTTTAAAGGCCTAATATCTGAGGAAACCTCAGGTCTATTAAAAAGTAAAGTTAAATTGAACCACCACTTTGAAAAAAAAGAACAAACACACGATTATGTTCTAGCTCTTGCATCCTGAAAAATATGAGGCCTTAAAAACATAATTCTAATTATATTAGACATTTCTATTCACTCTGCTATGAAACTTTCAGGATTTAGAATTTCCAAAGTCTAGAAAATTAAGGCTTTGTTTCTTATAAAAATACAAGGAGTGTCAGCTGTCAGCCCTCAGAAAAACACACAGGATTAATCTCGAACTCCAGCAGCCTATGAGAAAACACATGCTGAAATCAGGTGGATGCAAGTATAAATGACGCAAAGCAGCTTACTTCAACAGACCCATGTGAAGGCTTTCAGAAACAGTCAACATTTCTAAATGCTGGTTTTAGACCAGTGATCACTAAACAAAAACCCAAAATACCCTCTTGTGCAAGCACTGGTGACAGAGGTATTGTATTTCAGATGAGACAGAAAAATCAAGATCCTGTACTTCTGTGGTAGCTGAGATCCCTTGGCAATCTTTCTAAAACAGGACTGTCCAGTTTTCTGCTTTGCCTCTAATTTGACTATTTCCTCCCTGTGCTGCCCATTGGGAATCACTTAATACGATTTCAGTTTGGAAAGGCACCTTTGTTTCCTGTCCTTAATTTCATGTGGCTTTGCAGCAAATTGGCATGCATCACATCTGTCTGATGCAAGGTATTCAAGTGCAACACATAACATGCTTTAGGATCTTTGGATCCCGTGGAAGAAATGTACTGAAATACGTCATTATATACTCAAGTTAAACAGCAGATCCAGGCTCATTTCAGCAACAACAAAGAAGGATCCATTTGTTGCATTGCTTTGATATTGAGGAACAGTTTTTTCAAAGGGAATATAAATTTATGCCTGCTAATTATAAGCACAATTATTTGGTACAAACAAGATAGTTCAACAGCTAGCTAAATGGCCTGCCCACAGAGCTGCTTAGAGATGCACAGTTCATGTAGGGACAATGTATTCACAGAACTGATACCTCTTTGAAAATATCAAGGTTCTGGCCTAAAGGTCTAGAGGCAAAGCCTCAGCCAGTGAGTAGTGTCAGCTCCAAAAGTGAGCCTGTGAGGGCTTTTTATTTTCACAACTTAGTATCCACATCAATTACCTCCACCTTAAAACCACAAGTCACAAAATAAAGACAAGGTTTTACAATGCAATGCATTTCAGTTCAAAACATCCTAATAATACAGAGGTAAGGAGGTCCATCTTCCCAACCATGCCCTTTTTCTTAAAATTCAGTATGAAAAGCTTCAAAATCTTGAAGAACTGTAGTATCCTTGCTCTGGCGTTACTCTATAGAGCATAATTTTCCCTATTCTTATTCCTCATTCTACTCCTGAAGTGTTAGGGATAGTTTCTTCTATCAGAACTGATAGCATTTCATTGTCTTCCCCAAAGATCTAGCAACTTATAACAGCAGAAAACTTAGCCATTCATAAAGGCAGAATTAGAAAAAGAATTATTGAATATCCCTTTAAATCCAAATCCTAGTGAATCATATTTGTATAACAAAATACTAGGAGGTAATTGTCTTTCCTTGCCATCTCATAAATTTACCTGTCATCATGTAAAATATTTCTACAACAGAATTACAGTGGTGAGCAACCAACAACTATAATGATGGAAATTAGATGGAATTCTATCAGCCACAAAACACTGATATTACTTAGGTGTATGAAAATATGGCTTATCCGAACAGCACGGCCAGATGCTGCTACCCCAGCTTTCCCTAGAAGGAGCTTGATGCTATGAGATGTTAAACACCTTGAGTGCAAGCAACAAGTCAGAAATCAAGAATGCTCTATACCTCCTTCGTATGGCTAGGACCTATAATCCTAATTATTCAGCAGTTGAAGTGGAACCAGTCAGCCCTATACACTCCAGCCTACACCATAGCAGGGGCTATGTAGGAGCATCTGAGGCAGCTCCAGTTTTCTCACACATGAGAATTGCCAGTGGTAATGAAGAAGGGTGTAGAGTAAGGGTTTAAGCATTTAAGGAAGTCTGGGAACTGTGAAGGGTTAGTTACACAAAAACAACATATCTAAAGATTTTCAATGTTTTAAATAGTTGTGCAAACGGAGTTGCCAATTAAAAAGCGTATTTGCTGAAAGATTCACTGTGGCAAAATATCACCATTAAATGATTTGTAGGACAAAGAGTAGTGAAATGGATGCTAGAAATGTAAATGCTATTTAATTAAAACAAAGTTTAGAGAGTTCGTGCACCATTTAGAATTAGCTGTACAGGTTCCTTCAGACCAAACAGCTAGCTTAACAGGAGTGAGCTTGTGCATATATTCAGTCTCTGAAGAACAATTTCATGCAATTTTATGGCAGAAGCCTTTTTGTATTTCTTTCTTTTTGAAGAATAAGCCAGATAATAAGAGTATTGAAAAGCATTTCAAAGTTGAATAACCTGAAACTCAAAGTGCCCCCTTTAATGATCCACTGTCCCTCCATGAGAGGCATCATTTCTCAGCAATCTTGTGCTGATCCATGTTTTGGATACTGCTGTCTGTCCCAAGACACTAAAAGGTCATTCATGGACTCTAAGGACCCAATGTAAAACTTAACTGAGCTGTGAAAATAACCTTTCATCTGTAATGATGTGTTGTAATCTCTCTGCAAAATACTAATAATTTGTAGGCTTTGTTGAGGTAATTACGGTTACCCAAACCCATAAGTCTGAAGTATTGAATTGCTGGGGTTTAGATATTGGTGACCAAGCCGCTGTGCAAACATATTCATTTTCATTCAATGTATCAATTTATTTTTTCTCTCCACACAACTTCCCCTGTCATTTAGACCCAAGGAAAGAAGGAAAATCAAAGCTACTTTTGCCAGCCTTCCTCACTCTTTCTTCTCTCGGAAAAGGTCTCCTGTGAAGGATCACATCAACTCAGTGTGGCAGAAAACAGCAGTTGCAGGCAAATTCAAATAGCAGAAAGACCATGTCAATGCATTAAAAGGGTCACCTAATTAATAAGTATTTGCCATACCAATTACATATATCCTTGCACACTGATAATTAAGACACTTGGGATACGCAGTTGCCATGAACATGGATGTAACTCCTGGCTGTATGATGGTGGTCTGCACCTCAGGAGAAACTAAATGCAACAGAGCTATGAGAAAAAGGCCTTAGGTCCCAGAGAGCTGTTGTGAGATGGAGTAAACCTGCACCCTCATGGAGCTGTTGGTAACATCTGATCCTTTTCTAAATGCCATCTCTTAGACTTGCATTATTTCAAGGGAATCTTGACCCTCACTAAAAAAAAAAAAAAACAAACCAAAAAAGTATCTAGTATTTCCCCAAAAGAAAAATTAGGATAATGCAAATGCTCGGAAGTTCAGAGGAGAAATTAAAAGTCCTTAATATTTATTTTTAATCTCCCAATCTTTAAACATCTGGCATTTTGTAGGTGCTCAAGGTTGAAAATTACATTTATTTGCCCTTTTCTGCTTCATGGTCAGATAAGCAACAGTTATCTAGAAACATGCTGAACAGACTAGTTGTTTTATTTGGTTTTCTTTTTTATGTAAAGCAATAGATTACAGAAGGTTACATAGAGCATGGAAATGGTGCATCA
>JAOXJK010000001.1:81715041-81737580 GCA_025774025.1 Xenus cinereus
TTGTTTTATTTGGTTTTCTTTTTTATGTAAAGCAATAGATTACAGAAGGTTACATAGAGCATGGAAATGGTGCATCAGGGTCACACCACCAGGAACAAAAATAACATGGCATGTACAAGTGTAAATGAGTTACAGGGACTTTTGCTACTATTTCTACAGTGTTGTGCCATCACAGATGAGATTAAAAAATGTGGTGATGATGGGAATAGGGAAGGGAAATAGCTTTGAGGTAATCTCTCTTGTAAAATGACATCCAGGTCAGAAAAGGAATTAAAGAATCTCCTTTTTCATTTTCAGGGAGATAGATGATATCCAGAGGACCCCCATGCTGGGAGTTAAGCAGAAAAAGGTGAGATTCTTGTCTGTTCCTACACTCCCTTTACAGTTAATGTGGAGAAATCAGTGGCTGCAGGCTGGGGTGTACCAGTGTCATTTTTGATGCCCATACCAGAGATGCATTTACTGCAGAAGTCTCCTTGCTGGCTGATTAGTTCATAGTTACAGATACCTAGGAGTACCTAACCTGTCTGAGATCCCACCTGTGAAGGTTGCCAGGGTCTGGAGACTAGTTTTCTAGCACCTGGAAGATATTTACACAAACTGTGTGTTTTCAGGAAAGGGAGGCCAAATCTGCTTGAAAAACTAGGATCTGCAACACATGGGCTGTTCCATCAGAACATCATCCCCTTCATAGAAAATAAAGAGTATGTAACCCAATTTTTTCTGATATGATTTTTTTCCTCCAAGCATTCCAGATGAGTTACTGATATACAAAGGGATCACTAATCACCATCAGGATTTCCTTTGTCCACAATTATTTTTTTTTTTAAATTATTTTTCTTACACAAGCTCTGGTAAGTTGCATTGTGAAAAAAAAGTTCAGGTCTTTAGATTTTGGGGACATTACTACCAACCCTGCTCTTAATTGACAGAGATCAATTCACCTCTGGAAATGATATGGCCACTCCACATCCTCAAGAACATTTGCTCTTTAAAGTCTGCAAAATTTCTCTGAAATTTTCCAACAGGATATATCAATTCAGAAGTAGGGGTAAAAAAAAACCCAACCAAACATCACCACTCTAGTGCAGCCCAAAATAAGGCAGATGTTCCTTGCAGGATTTTCCACCTCTCTTTCGTAAGTTACTACATAAAATCTAATCACACTGTGTAGTTGCTGCAATATGCACAACATTCACCACTGAAGTTTTCATTAGTTAAAATTCATTCTCATCAGTAAAAACACAGATGGCTCCTAAAAGCAGCTTCTTCTATACCAAACTGTCATATCCATCTTCATCGCTTGCTTTGCAGACACCTAACAGAATACTTATAAAATCTGGGCTCCTTCGTGGTGCAATGCTGAATATTTAAAAGTATATCCTGTCATTTGGTCAACTGCAGGACTAGAGCAAATTTGATTCAAAGGGTGGTGTCATTGGGGTTTTTTTTGAGATCTTTGACATCAGGGGAGCTTATCTAAAAGATATTAGTAATCCCTGTAAACCAATTTCCCAACATTTACTCTATCTGTTAGTAGATAACAAAGAGTCATTTGCTCATTTAGGCTTCCAAATGGGTAATATTAATACATTTCATTAAATGCCTTTAAAAACTGTGGTTATGGTGTGCTGAGTTTGTCACCTGGCGAAAATCTGCACAGCTCTACCGCCACTTTCTCAGCAAGCTGTGTTTGAGAAGATGCTGGTGAGTGTTTTCCCCACCTGCCTGGGTGGACGGGCTACTCTGTGGGGCTGCTGCAGAGGGTGCTAAGTGAAGCACCTTCTGCACAAGCTCCACGATTCCCCCTTTTGTGGACTCTGCTTCAAATGTGCACTTTGCTTTTCTGCAGATATGTAGTAATGAAGTAAGTGCTCACAATACCAGCAGCTGGGTGACTGGTAGCAGAGTGACACAGCTCCTTATAAAATACTCGAAACAGCCATTATTCTTCCAGAACTAATGAGAATTAGAGTGGAAAACTGAGACCGAGTCATTCACACACTGATATTTTTATACAAATGAGATCTACCTATCCTTTCTGCTTCTAACAGATGCTTTTGTTAAAGTTGGATTGGGAACCAGACTGAAATAAGATTTTCTTAGCAGGAGAAATGATGTGTGGAATAATTAATCTTTTTTTCCTAACTCACAAAATATGTTCACATAAATAAGCACTCTCTTCCTTGTTCATATACGCTTGCATTCTTCTTTCCTATCTAAAATATTAATTTCCTCCAGAACTTCTAGCTACAAAGCACTAGACTAACATTCATCAAGAGTTATCAAAAGAACTAATGATCAGCCAAAATTATCCCTGCTAGCATCCAAATTAGATCAGACTGATAAATATGTGTTACTCTGAAACTGCTGGTCTTGCAAAGCATGAATGGCTAAAATGTCTTAATTTGACATCGCACAGATTGTCACTGCACCTTGTGGCACATCAGCAACAGTCAGGATGCCATCCATACCCTAGGAGTCAAAGTTTAATTGAATTAAAAGAGCAAAGGAGTGGACTTCAGAAGTGGGTTTCCTTTTCCATCAAAAACCACATATCCTTCATCTTTTTGATTTATAAGAAAGATATAATGAAAAAAGCAGTGCACATTCTAATATTTAATTGGGGGCAAAAGTATTTCAGCAAAATTTCCTCAGCCCAAAGACAGGGCTAGAGGAGAATTTAATTACGAAATTTATTGAAAAAGTGTTAGTTTTACTATTCTTCCTTCTGTCATATTTCTTCTTTAAGCATAATGGAAAAACTTGCAGACCGGTATTCTAATGAAAATGGCAGCTTATGAATATAAGCCCCTGAACGTACTGCAAGCAGTAAGCCTATTAAAAAAATCTCCCTTTGTCTCCATGACAAATTATTTTTACCCACAATTGCACTAACATGCTAAGTACTAGGGCTGCTAAGCCTAATACGTAGAGCATAGAGCCTTATTTTGGGGTCTGGTTTAAGAGGATGTGACATCATTCATTTACAGGAAATTTTTCAAGGTTGCCTTTCATCTTACATCCTTGCATCAAAATTAAATAGTAAACTGGTTCTAAAAAATAAGCACCTTTAAAACCAAACCTCTGCTCAGAAAGATTTCTGCTGAGAGATGTCTGCTCAAAGGCACAGTTATCAACCTACTGAGATTATCAGAAGCGCTGGGAAATCTCACAGAGGTACCTAAACTTTCAAAGTTTGATCAAAATGCCACTGGGTTATCTAAGCGTGAATGACATTGGTAGCTCACAAATTCTCAGTCTCATGAAGACGCCCATGAACACATCCCATTCATTTCGCTAAAACTACAGGTGCGCTGCCAGTTAAGTGTGTGCAGGGCCACAACAACATGTTGTCTAGCTATCTGTTTGGAATGCCAGCATCTGAGTGAAATACTCAATTAAATACCTAATGAGCAGTTTTAGTCATTTCTGCAGTGCCTGTGCTATTCTAGAAATTACCATCAAACTTTTAGAAATACCTTTGTTATGCAAAGGAGCCTGAGGTCAGATATTTCCACATGCAAACCGCTCACTATTACCAACTACTACAATGGCGTAGCACGTTCTCCATCAGCTATTCACAGTTCATGCTCTATGATTGATTACTTAAATCAGCAGGTATTACTTCTCCTCCTAGAGAGCTTTCAAAATGGCTGATTAACATCTATAGAAGTCATATCTTGGGAACCACTCCATTGCCTGGATATTTGCTGGTAAATATTATTTTGCAAAAATACAAGTCCTTTCTACAGACCCCAGAAATTAAAAGAATAAAAAAGGTAAGAAAATAGTTTCAAATCTAGCAGGCTAGTATATCATCTTCATTTGATTTTAAGTAATAACGATAATCTATTAATACCACCAGCAGGAACAGCAAATGTAAGAATTATTAAAATTAATGTGGTAATTTGGGATGATGTGAACCAAAACCAGAGAGAGAGAGTACACTGCAAAGTTTATTGTTCTAAGAAGAATTTGTTTAATAAATTATTTTACACCTATAACGCAAAAAAAAACCCCACCCAAAAACCAACAACAACAAAAGAAACAACCACACACCAAAAAAACCCCAAACAAAACACACACCTCCCCCCAAAAAACCTCCATTCTTCTTTGCATTCATTTTCCTCTGAGAGTTCTAAAATTATCTCCTTAGTTTGAACATCAATTTCATCCAAAGGGATGCTGTGTTTTAACCAAAGATGATAAAAAAGTATTAAGCTACATTGGGCTTTATGAAGTCAGAGAAGGAACTCATTAAAGATTAAATTCTGCTAGCAATCCATCATGCTGCCTTCAAGGTAATTTTGAATTGAGATATTAGACTTTGGGAATACCTCCTTCTACCCAATTCACACAGTGTCATTTTTCAGCTCCCATTTAGAAGTTAGTACCCAACATCTATTCTGCTTCTAGTGGGAGGGAGCCCACATCTCAGGTCCCATAGAGCGACTGTTGAGAGCTTCTAAGCAAGCTTCCTTGCTTAGACAGAAACCAGTGCATGTCACCTTCCACACGTTCCCCTGATTACAAAAGTAATCAAGTGCCTTCACACTTTATGAAACACCTTACTGGGAATGAAATCGCTTTAAAAGCCGTGACTTCGGGGGTATCAGTATTTCATCTCTTTGGCTGCAAAATGGGACCGACTGCACACAAGACGGCATCTAGACTGATAAAAAAGAAAGCAGAAGAAAGATAATATCAGAAACCCAACCAAAAATGTTGCAAGAAAAAAGCAGAATGTGTAATTTGCCTCAGTTCAGAAGGAATGAATAGCAGAGCTGGGAATTGAAAGCAGAAAGCAGATCTTCCGGCCTTAATTTTGAAAATATCTGTATCCAGCACTACCTTTCCCAAATGAGAATTGATAGAAAAGCAGCTGTTTGATTTCTTCTTCCTCCTAAGGAAAATCTCACTGTAAACAAGATGATAAAGTGAGGCAGGTTCTAATCAGGATCGAGACAATGCCTGGCAGGGCTATCAGTCTTGATGCTCCAAGAGCTCTTCAAGGACTCAAGGGAAGGCATTTGTGGCCCAGTCTGTGAGTCTGTCTCAAAGGCTAGCTTTGCCCAGCAGCTGCGGTAATTGGATGAAATAAATCCCTAAGGGAGCTGGGAAGGGGTGTTTGAGCATGGGTGGCAGCTTCAGTAATAACTGATGTAGCTGGGCTTCAAAAGCCATGCTAATCTTCACAGAAAAGACTAAAAAAAAAAAGCTTTGATGAAAAAACAAGTTTACATTAAAAAAAAAAACAAAAACCACGGAAAGGATGTCCAGAATCAGTTTAAGACAACCTGATTTTTGATGAGATTTGAGCCATTGTACAACTTACAACAGCAAGGAACCTAGCCTCATGACAACAAAAGCTGTTAACTCCTGTTACGCTCCAGCAAAATTGCAAAATCAGTGCTGTTATGATCTCACTAGAACAGAACTGTATCTGCCAGCTTTTACACTACTAATCAAGAGTCTGGAATAAACCAAGGTGCATTCTGAATCCATTTGCATCGAAACTTGCATAACACAGAGACCTTCCCATGTGTAACCACCTACTCCAGCTCTTGCAAACAGCCTGTACAGCCACGCTGCTTCAGTGTCCAGACAAGTTTTCAGATGCTTCTGGTCCTTCCACTGGAGCCTGTTTTTCCCCAGAAGGACCTCACAGTCAGAAACTATTTTCATTACATCCTGTTCTTTTTTATTTTAATTACTTGGGTTTCTTTTTTTTTTCCCCCTATATATTTAGAATCATTTGCAAATGTGACTATAGCTTTTTTCTTTCCCACATCACTATCTTTCATGATATTTGCCAGATTTAGCCGCCTCCTTTTCAGCAAGCTAAAGGGCTTTACAGGATACTAGTCACCTGCAGATTTAGATTTAAAAGATCTGACTTCTCTTACTGTGCTTCAAATTAACCACAGTAGGACAGAAACACTTTGCCATGGAAAGGTGGACAACAAAGAGTGCAGAGATATCACTGGCCACGAGATATTATGATATATTAGACAGATAGACTCGGGTACTTAGAGAGGATAGATAGGGTGCCCAGCTTTAAGAAACAGACAGTTTCTTCCTCTTTAAAAATTTCAGACCTACAACAAAACACAACCAGTGTGGCTCTTTCCAGAAGCACAGCCAGCACTTTCATTAGATATGAAAGTAAGGACAGTCCAAGATGCAGTCCAATTAGATTTGTAATGAACAGGTCTTCAATATCAACAGAGGCTTTTGTTCAGAAGGGATGGGAAATCTGACCAAAGCACATTTGCAAGAATAAGAGAAGTTTTGGAGCATTCAAAGAGATACAGTACTGTGTTTGCCATTTACTTTTCCATTGCTTAAATGGTGGTGAATATACCATGGCCAACTTGGAGGAATAAGGAAATCTAAAGAGTAACCAACATCAAAGTGGAAAAAAATGAAAAAAAAAGGAAGAAAAAAATGTGCCTTTGAGATAAATAACATACCAGATCCCACAGAGGATGCAGATGGGAGCATTCCCAGAAAAGAAGAGGAAAGTGTTACACTTAAAACTGAAGCAAAGAACAGAATGAAGATTGCACTGCATCCGTTGAGAGGTAATAAGATGTCATTTCCAGTACATAAAAGAGGTCAACTGAAAAGAGTTGGTAGTAACCCAGAGACAGTAGAGGCAAGTTGGTGATAGCAGAGGCAGCAATAACAGAATACGTAAATTAATTGCTTACTTTCCTGATCACATGGCAAGATGTGGAACTGATGTGAAAGAAACAGAATTTTATTTTTTAGGAAGAGATAGTAGGAACTAGGACAAAGCAGGGCTAGTATCAAAAAAATTAAGAAAAACACTGAGTCTCTACAAACTTCACCACAGATTCTGGCAGAGGCCCTTTTTGCAGCCAGGGAATAATCTGAGTGCGTGACAAAAATTCCTACTAAATGACGCTGAGTGAAGGACTTAGAGATTGTTAAAAGGGTAAAAATTGATCTCTAGCTGTAGAGAGAACAACAATTAGAGCAATAAGATGGACTCTAATATACAGCTTAGTCTGGAAAGAAATACATATTTTAAATGGATTTATGAAAGAAGACGTGTCAAAACTAAATCTTGTAATGCTTAAGAGGCGAATGTTAATTAAGGACACAGGAGAGCCTGTGTGGGACTTGAGTTTGTACCCTGGACTAGAGATCAGAAAACAAGTTCTGATCCCAGCTTGATCTCTGACCTTTGAGGGATCATACATGACAAACTTCTGCTTTTTGTCTCGTTTCATTTTTTCACCAGCAAACTTTGGGGCCAGTGCTGTTCCTCACATACCACAGACAGCACACCTCCATTACGGATCTAGAACATAACTCACTCGGTTGTGTCACATAGAAGTGATGAAATTGAAAGACAATAGGACATAAAATAAAGGAACAGGTGACTTAGTGACTAAAGTAAAATCCTAGGAACACTTTTTATTGAACAGCAGGTACAAGAGTGAGTGCTGCAGAAGGAGAAAACCATGGGAGAAAGTAACAAAGGCTGTAGTTGTTGTCACAGCGTATATTGTCTCAACAGTGAGCTGTAGTAAATGACTGGGACAGTGTAGGAGACAGAAGAGAGAAATCAAATTCAGAAGAGGATAGGAAGGATAGCAAGAGCAGCAGATACAGGCTGCATAATGTACAGCCTGATGCACATGACTATTCATAGGTCCCTGTTGGGGAAAGTGACAGACATGTTTTAGGCCACCCATTTGCTTTCAGAAGAATTTCTCTGAATCCTCCTTGTCGTGGGTAAGCATTTCATGCAAACCTTCCATGCTGTTGTACGAGTGAATGCAAAGTAGTTACATAGTGCTTTTTCTTTTCTGGCCAGATAAACATTGCCCTTAACTAGGTTTCCTCTATTGGCACATATTACCCAATTTTAATTTTTTTTCTAATTATGCTCTTTAATTATCTTCCTTCTAGTAATCTTCTTAGAAAAGGAAATGAACATGGCATGAGCATACAAAGCAGAACAAATGCACTTTAAAGCATGTGTGTATTAGTAAAATAATTTTCAGTTATGTAGGGGAAAAAAGGCAGGTAGATGACATATTTTATGTATTTATGCTGTGAGCTGCAGCGATCCAAGCTCACTTCACAGGAGTTACCTCAGGTCTTGCAATCCCCCTGCCAACCTGATGCACAGCAGGGGTTAATTCCCTTGCCAGCAGCAGAAGTGGAAGCAGTCTGCTTTGAGATTCTCGTTATTTCATTTAGGCTGTGAGCTGATAAACTGCTTTAGCAGTTGACACCAGGTCAAATTCAGCGGTCATAGGAACTTTTTTTGCTTTTAGTGTGAACAATGATAGGTGAGTGGTTGAACAAGCGATGAGCTAATCCACTGAGTTGGTGGAGGCAAGAGGTTGGTACTGATCCCCATTGGTGTTGAGGAGGAGTTTCCTTGCTGTTTACAAGCAGTGGGGAAAGTTTTCTCCCAGCTCAGCATCAGTTGGAGCCTTCCTCACCCTGCTGTAAATGAAAGCTTGTCATCTCCAGGTAACATCACGCAGGACACAACAAACATGTTCCCAACTCTCCATTGTGCAAAACCTTGCATACTTCCAAAAGCAAGAGGTAGCTTGCAATATTTCTTGAGAATTAACATTAGTTAAAATAGAAGCTTTGCCATAAACCTGCATTTTTTCCTTTCAGGTCCACCCTAAGACCTGATGGGAGTGGTCACCTCATGCTCCCTCTTGTCTCTGGTGGGCTGGGTGCTCACCAGAGTTGGCCCTTCCCCAGCCCTGGTGACACCAACCAAAGCAGGTAATGAGCACACATGGGAGGGAGCATGCACAGGTCATACCACGCTTCCTCTATCACACCCACATAAAATCTCTGTTCTGGGCTGAACTGCTGAAGTTTTCTTGTTGCTTACAGAAAAATTGTGAATAGTAGCTTTAGAAGTTCTGTGTTCCTTAGGAAGGCTCAGTGCGTGTTCAGTCATGCCTGGAATACTGTAAGTGGTATTTCCACATTAGAATAATGTCCTTGTTAAAATCTGCCATAACCTGCAGTTACAGCTCAGAAAAAATAAGAATAGTGCTGAAATCATCGTTACAGAATAGCATGTTGTTTAATGTTATAAGATGGTGTCACATTTTGAAGTGTTTGGTCATCCCTAGCTGTCTTATTGAGGATGAGAAACAAAGAAGTTGGAGAAAAATCCAGTGAAAGCTGCTGATTTAGGAAGCTTAGCTGTACAGAAAGTCCTAACAGTTCTAGCCCCCATATCATCTTCTCATAAGGGAGCAAAAAGTTGACCTTCTAGTGACATGTAGTGTTCTGAAAAGAGTAAAAAGTCCTTACAGACAAGAATATATGTCATGGACCAGAGACAAAATACGGAAAGGGTCAGGTTGTCAAGGAAGTTCAGTAAAATATCCTTTTGCAGAGACCAGCTAGTCTTCTGTGCTAGTAAATTCTGAAAGGCTGATAGGCTATTTTGTTGAGCAAGGATGAAGTGGGTGCACTGCTGCCAAGATGAAGACCAGAGGTCTTACCTAGTGTTCAGATGTTTCCTACCTTTTCTGATTATTATGATTTTAGATCTTATGTCTCTCGCTCACAGAAACTGAGGGATGCCTCTTTTTTTCCTTTCTTCCTTTTAAATAAATTATTTATACCTATCCACAACCAGTTTTAATGACATGATCAGATGTCCTTCAGTGGGAGGTCTCTTTATTACACAAGCTATTCTAATGCTCAAATGAATGAGAACAGAGACTCAATCTGAGGAGTCAATATTTAAGACACTTGATGGACTGCATTTTTGGCTATTAACTGCCTGACTGCAGAACAAGATGTTTTTGTTTAAGAAATCAGCACACAGCCTTCAGCTTCTCATACATTTCAGTATCTTTTTTTCCCTAAAAAAACCAGTTTCCTTTCTACACTGAACACGTGAGAATTCCCTCTCATCACTCCCATAAATCTCTGAAATTATGACAGTATTGTAGTACAATGGCATGTAGAAAAAAATCACAGCTTCAACCAGGGCCTCATTGTAACAATCCCAGTGTATTCACAAAGTTAAAAATATTCCCTGCTATAGTCTAAGTATAGGAAAGAAGGAAAAAGGAGAAATAAATCATCTCATTTTGTAGCCACGAACCAAAGCTCCAGGACATTCACAACAGCCCCCTGGAGCCAGTTAACAGTTTTAACAGTCTCAAACAAGACTCAGTCTTATCTGGCAAAATATTCAAAAACTGCAGTTCAATTTTTAGACATTTCTGCCCCACCGAAACCAAAGGCACTCAAGGTGCCCCTGAGCTGAGCACCACATTATACATCTTTTCTCTCCCTCAACCCCATCCAATATATTAGCTTCAATATTGGGTTTCCCTAATATTTGGTGTAGATGATATCATTGGGATCAAGCAAAGAAGAATTGATCCCACATCCTACAATGGCCTCCAGTGTTCCATGAGAAACTACCAGAAGAAATAATAAAATAAAAAATAATCTCTACGTTAAATCTTTTTTCCTTCTGCTTTTCACTTCTCATTTTCAGCGGGTCTGTTAACTTGCCCGGGTTCATCTATCAGTCCTTTGATCTTCAAATCAGCAAAAAGTCCAAGTTTGTAACTGTATCTATCCCTAATCAAGCAAGCAAAGAGATATACTTTTCACATTAATGGTTCGCTTAAATCCTGTAGGTCTTAATACCTTCAGAATGTATTAGACAAGCAATAGGCGTTTAGGGTTTTTTCCTTATTAATGACATATAGTTGATAAAAGACAATGACTAGTAAACAAATAAATGACAACAAAATATTCTCAAGTTTTTATAGATAGTAGAGGTGATGAAGCCTTACTCTCCTTATGAAAAGGCTTTCTCTGACACAAATTCATTGAACATAAAGCAATGAAGTCTAAGCTTCTAGGCTGCTTTTTGAATGCAACAAGAATAACGAAGTTCTTTAGCATATGTCTTGGGGGAATGGGGGGGAACATTGCTTTGCCATTTAGTTTTGAAAATCTGTTTTACTGAGAAATTGCTGAGATTCCATGATATCACACATAGTCTGAAGGATGTTATTACTAATTTTCAGAGGTTATTCCAGTATTTGGTCATGCCTTTGCCACTCTGGCAAAACATGATATTAACTTGGCTAATAACATATCTCTGAATACAATTAGTTAGCCATGTCGCATGTATGTATGGAGTTTGGCAGCTACATACCCTAAGTATATTATTTACTCTTGGCCTACTCTGTTATAGGCTTGCAAAGGAAAATTCAGCTTTCCTACCTGTGTTTCTTCTCCAAAGCGCAAAATATTGCAGCCACACAGGGAGCTGGGACAGCATGACTAGGAACACAGGCACATAAGGATGCTGGAAGAGTCTCCAGCATCATCAAGGCTGTTGCTGTCAGCCAACGGTATAAATAATTTTGTAGGTGACCAACCTCTATCTCAATAATAGTTTTTCCTCCACTACACTTACAGGAAGGTTACTTCAAAATCTTATTTTTCTAGTAGCTGGATACTTTCTAATTTTCAGCCAGAGGACATGTATAGCTAATAAACACCTATTACTTTTTGCATTACTCCTCTATTAACTCAAACAGCTCTTTTCCATCCTGCTGCCTGCTACTCCATCCCCAAACAGACAAATGCTCCCAACATCGTGCCGGCAGCAAATTCCATTAATGCATTCTTACTTTTTCTGCCTATATTAAATAAAATGTTAAATGTAAATAATTACAAAAGCCACACATGAAGTTCAACTGGCATGTTTCTTTGAAAACGCCCTGTTACCTCCCCACTCCTGTTCTCTCCAGGACAACACCACATGAACATGCTCAGATTTCCTTCCTCCTGGCATCTGTGCATAAATCTTTAAGGCCCATTTGCATCCTGCATGTTCCTTCCTAACAGTGAAATTAAACAACATTGCTCAGTGTTATACAAGTATTTTGACCAACCACTGACTTCGTTGTGCAATTTTGCTGATAAACGGTAATGGCTTTGGAAAAGAATGTACCTTTGGCAATTCAAGACATCTCTTCAAGTCCAAACCATTCCTTAGAGATAAATAGTTGTGTGTGCCTGCATACATTCCTTCCACAGACCAAGAAATCAGAAACTCTTCCAAGTGTCACTGATTACATACACATCCATCGGCCAGAGATTTATTCATCATTTTATACCTATAGCTCCAGGAATATCATCAACTAGCTACCTAGCAACCATGAAAATCACAGGGTCAGATGATTTTTGCTGATCAGACACACATTCAGTTGATTAGCTCCAATTAATTTGGAGTTTGATTTCTTAATTTTTCAGCCACCTGTTCTCAGGGAGATTTCAACACTCCTCATGTTCCTCAACAAGAAATAGAATGGCTAACACCACTGAATTTTGCATAAATATCTTTCTCCCAAGAATTAAGATCTGTACTGCTTGTTACATATATAGGAGGAAGAGAAAAATAAGAAAATCCATGAGCAAGGGTCCTCGGACACAGGAAACCCTCTCAGAGGAACTGCAATACAGTGAACGTCGCAGAAGCACATGATGTTCCTGTGGACACCAAATAGCAAATGTTCAATAATTTCTCATCTCCTGCACTTGAATAGTTAAAAAAACCCAAAGTGCTGTATTTATGGATTTCCCCAAATGTTTTTGCCATGCTTTGCATCCAGAAAAAAAAACACTAGTTCAGTTTTGTTTGAACTTTCCTTATCGTTGTTTGTCTTTCCAGTGGAAACAATACATGATTTCTCCAGGCGAAATTTCAGAGCTACATCAGAGAAGTAAAAATGTGCAAAGAAACCAGAGAAGCATTAGAAGGTTGACATTTTTGTCCTCTTCTTCAAACACTTGAAAATAAGTGTAATCAATTCAAACTCTGTGTGGTCCAATAAACTGCCAGCAATCAAATGTTCTCAAACTCCCACAATTAGGGTTCCAAATTTTGCACAATTCCCCCTCTAATATGTTAAGGTTCTACATTAAATAAATAAAATATTTGTACTGAAAGAGATGAAGATTTTTTAGGCATATATACAGTTCCCATCTGCCAATGCTTTGAAGCACTGCTCATTCTTGCTGGGGAAAAAAACCCAAACCACAAAACCACAATGCATATTCCTTTTAAAGATCCAGCAAGTTTTACACACTAGTTTATTGAAGAAAGCGGCAATGATTCATAAGTCAACCTGGTATGGGGAATATAAGATAGAGCTAACCCTGGAAATACACAGTTATTTGGGATATAGTTGCTTATCCATGATGTCTGGATTGCGGTTCTTCAACTCATGGTGGTGAAGAACCACTTGCACAGACTCCCACTGACCTCAGTGTTGCCTTTCAGCAACAAGTTATCCTAGTGAGAAAGGAAGGATGTTTCATTGTACTGAATTCACTCAGGACTGAGAGAATTCAGCTGCCAAACCCTCATCAGCCTCTGCAGATAATGTGCAGGCTGCAGCAGTGCCAGGGCAAACTCAGAGAACAGCCTTAGTCGGGCCCTTTTCTTGGCATTAAATGTTAAACCATGACTTCACACCAGGTGAGGCTGAATGTCTCAAGTAGACGGATGTAAGGGTTTGACCACAGGCAAAAGCAAGACTTTCTCCTGTTTCCTCTTTTTTGAGGACAGCAAAAAGGATTTTGCTGAAGCTTTTCCACAGGGCTGAGTGAGGGACTGATACCAGCCTTGGGAACCATCCCCACCAGCAGCTGCAGCCTGGCAAGGCTGCGATCAGCCAAAAGCAGAGCCCACACAAAGACATGTTGGCACCTTTATGTACAGGTGGCACTACCTGCTCTAGCTAATCCCTGCATGTAGTAGTTAATTGAAACAGTTCACACTGAGAAGCAGGCTTTGCCAATGGAGCCCCCAATGGCAGAAGTTTCTAAGATGCATTAAGCATCCAGGTCATTTTTCTCAGGATTGTGCCTCACTTTTTAGTGTGAATTGCTTGCTGTCTTTGTAACAGCAGCCCTGTGCTAAAACCTAACTTTACACATCCATTGACTCCCAGTTTGTCATCCAGCATGGAAGCACCAAGACCTCTCACCTTTCCACCTGCTGCCAGAGATGTCAAAAGGTGGCTGCAGACCCCACAAGAAGAAACACGAAAAGAGGACTAGGGAAAATTAGGCATATTACTGTCAATGTTGCCCCTGCATTGTGAGGAGAGAGCACTCAAATCTCTTGCTGCTTGCAATCAGCAAAAGTTGTTTTTAAAAGTTCCATGGGGAAATGGATGGACATTTATTTCATTCTCAGAGTGACAGAAGGGCGGGTACATGGTGCCCTGTAAAAGGTATAGGTATTAAGGGAATCTAAAGGTATGAAGACTGTACACACATAGAATATAGATGTTTATGTACCTATATAAAAATCATTCATTTCTATGGTTTTGCTTCCTGTCATGTTAAGTTCAGAGTTTGGCAGAGGCTGAGACCTGGAAGCTACCATCTCTCACAGGTGTGAGATGCCACCAGTTTCCTGCCTGGCTGCATCTGGCTTCATGTCTCTTGCTATGTTCCCCAAACCAGCCCCCAAGTTTTTTTGACCTGAAACAATGAGGAGTAGTCTGATGTTCACAGCATACCTCTATAGAGCATCCTTTTTCCAGATGCAGATACATACAGATGCAGACAAAAATAATTCAGGAGGGCAGAATGAGGAAATGTTTTATTATTTTTTATTATTAAAATGACCCAACGTACAAGTTTACCACACCATGTAAAGGCCTTAGTCATAAATACATGCATACACATGAAGACCACCAGCCGCGTGCCGATAACAAATCCTTGATAACACATCCATCTGAAAACAGAGGACTTTTTCCTGCTAGCTCAGGGACAAAAAAAAGGCTTTCATGGTCACTCAGAGCCCCGCCTGTGCTCACTGCTCAGGCAAGAGCACACCAGAGCACCTTTGTGGAGCTGGCCCCCTGTTATTCCCATCGTATTGACTTTTCCCTGCCTGCTCCTGATGGGAGACGTGACAATGCCCCTGCCGTATAACGTATCCAATTGTGCCATGCATAATCAGGGTTATGCACTAAGTGTCCTCTACCACAAATATTATCCCAGTTAATGTGTAAACCTTGTAATAATTTTAAACAATAGCCTAGTGTGATGTTCTTAAATTTTTAAAATACCTTAATGCATTGTGAAAAATACAGTATCTCCAAGTACTGACTTCTCTCAATAAATAATGAATGCACACAAAAAAAGCCCACATTTATGACATCTTTAGGACTAAAGTACACTGGACCTTGAAATAGCTGTGATATTTGCACGGAAAAAAACCAAAAGCATACAAGGTTTTAAAAGGGTCTCTCATTTGACCCAGAAGGAAATTAGGCACTGTGAGAAAAACACGTGGTAAGAGCTCACAACCCTAAGGGCTTCTGTATGAAAAAATAATAAAACACCCAGTTCTTTCTCCAAATACCCTGCCAAGCTGTACAGAAGCGTAGTGCTGGGAGCTGCTTTTGTGCCACAGTCGCAAACAGCGTGTGTGCAGTGGCTTGTGCAGACTCAAGGCTGAGCCAGGATGTCAGAGAAACAACTCACACTTAAAACGCCCATTCACACTGCTAGCTGGAAGGAAAAAGCATCCATCTCCCCCATAATGCCACATACATCCTCCAGACACAAACCAAAGCTTGTGGGGGGCAGAGTCCCTCCTGGGACCCCCTCATCTTCAGCACTCCAAAGCCCCATAGCAAAGCCATGAAAAAAGCAGATGGTTCCTAAGGTTACGGCAACGTAGCATTGAACATTACTGTTTGTGAAGTGCTTTTAGGTGTCTGAGGGCATCATCCAGCCAATGCTGGGTTGCCTCTAAGATGGAGGAGCCACCACCACCCTGCAAGCAACCTCCTGCCTATTTGTCCTTCCATTAGGAAGGAAGTTAGGAAAGGGATATATAAATATAAATATTTTCTGACTTCCTGCCAGTTAAATGCATGAGGATGCTTCAAATACATTTTTGGAAAAGAACTCGTGCAATATTGTGGGAGGACTTGAAGGAAGATGACTGCTACCCTTGGTTTCATTTCAGGAAAAACATATGCTAAATTGTAAGAATTAATTTTCCGGCTAATATTGTGACATTTCTACAATATGGTCAAATTAAAATGATAATAACTGTGTTTGGCTTGTTTATCCTGCACCAATGGCAGAATGTATACTGGGGGGAGGGGAAAGGGGGGATCTGTATGTTAATTAGTGCTAATTTGCATGAGATTAAAGCATCAATTGTGTAGAAGCCATGAGATACGGTTTAGAATCTTTTTACAAGCCTGATTTTTAATTTGTCCAGATTAACTAAATATTTGTGTCTGTCAGCAAGACACTGACTGAAAGTATAACAACTCCATCTGTCTCCAGAGTTACATGAACTCACTTTGGAGTTGATGCACACAAACATGCACCTGAGGAGGAAACACAGACTCACACCCTGACAGCATCTAGAGCTCAATAAAGGGAGCCTTAAAGAGGGTCTCTGCTCCAAAAATGTGTCCGTTTCACCCACTTATGCAAAATAGCCACATCTTTTCACCAAAGGAAGCATATTTTCCTCTAATTCCTAGTGCTGCACATACAGACTTGGGTGTGAAAATCAACCAGCACACATTCCTTGTGGTCAATTAGAGGCTTTTATTTTTATGACTGTGTACAGCCACCAGTCAAAATATCCAGCTTTTACGCAGGTGGAACGGTGCAACGGCTTCAGGCCAGGGTTCAGGCTGGTGTTAACACTGGGCTTTCATACAGGATTGTTCCAAATTAGTGCTCTGGCTATTTTCCCCTTCTGGATTTATTAATTCAGCAGGTGTCATCTCTGCTAAGAGTATACTCTTTCATCCGTACTCATGCAAATATCACATGATTCCAGTGGTTTAATTAAAAATAAGATCATGGATTGAAGAGAAAAATCATAACAGGGCAAAATAACTGTCAAAAATACCTCCATAAGCACTGATCTGTTTCTTCTAAAGCCTACAGAAATGCTGACATATATACTCAAAGATAATTCAAACATTAAAGAAAAACAGTATCTTGGTCATGTACCCTAATTCAAGAGAAGCTTCTTGGCTTGCTGAAGTGGCGGTTTTTTGACTTTCCATCCTACAGATCTGACTGGCACTAGGTGCTATCTGTTGAGTCACGGACAGAAATCTGTGCAACATCTTGAAGAGCTTATCACCTTTTCTTAGGAAATTCTCAGGTCTGGCTGCCCAGGTTCACTTTGGATTTTTCTTTATTGAACACATTTTAAAAGTTATTTTAAAAGGAAACATACAGGACTGAGGCCCATCCCAACATCTTCAAAAACAGCAGCTCTAGCCCTGGCCACCACAGTGGGTTTTCTATCTAATTTTACCCAATGTTTTTTGTATCAGCACTGATGGATAAAGGCTGTAATATGGTGCCCACTCAGTTTACTTTTACAGATTGTACTACTTATAAATCTAATTCTACCCTATATCCACTCATAATTAAGTTGAGACTAAAAGTCATAAATATATAATGTAATTCACTTTTTTCAACTGGTTTGATCCCAAAGGGCCCAAAGAAATAAGTAGCAGTAACAAAAATGAGTTTCCATTATCAACACTAGAAGACACACCTCCAACAACACAAGATCTGTTGATTAAGGGAATGTCATATTTTACTGTGCAGCCTGGAGACCTTTTAAATACCATGCAGATGTCAGACTAAACCAAAAGAAGCAGCAGAAATTAAATTCTGCAAGTACTGAATTATGTCTTCTGACTGCCAGCCAGCTGCTGCTTATTTTCAGATTAATGGGCAGTATGGCAATGCTCAGGCATCCAAGTGCATACGAAAACTAAAGGAAACAAAGTTGGTCCAGCAGGTGACTGGAGGAAATGTGCGTGTTGTGAGTTTTAATTCTTTTTTTTTATTATTTTTGCAAGGGACTTAAAGATATTATACTCCTTTCTCATGAATTCAGAAGATGCATACATTTTCAGCTATCAGCCCACACCCTTTCATACCATATGAACAGCTGCAGCATGTTATAACTACTCTTTAAGTCAAACTTACCCTGAGAAACAAAGGATAGTTCAGATCATCGCATCACATTGCAAATAAGATTCTAAACTGGTAACTGGCAATTAACAATTCATATAACACATGTTAATATACAATCTGCTCAACCTAAATGATCCATAAGAACCTGGAAGTGTGCCAATTGCAATGTTTTATCTCATGTGATTTTAAATATGCCCAAATTATTCTAATCTAGGCCAAATCCTTTTTATTTTGAATATCAAGATATCACATGAGGGCATGAACATTGGCGGATCCGTGTCAAGGTTTACTCTTTCTAAAACTTCTGGCAACAGCATTTCTTACGAATGGCAAACATTTCCTTCTTTAGCAGATCTTTTAGTGACATCCTGGCACACAACTAACTATACCCAGAACAGCAAATTATAATTTTTTGCGTTCCATAAAGTTAAAAGCAAGTGTTAAATCCAGATCACTCCCTTAAAAAGTATTCTTTAAGTTCACTATTGGCTCTGGTTCAGTGTCTCAGGTAGATTCTCCCTGATTGTACAGAGTCTAAGTTCATTTTCATTAAAAAAATTGCTTTAAATATTTTCCATATTTCCTCAAGTTAACACTTTCCTACCTTAATGATAAATATCAGAAGATATGCTCCTTCTCCTTCCTTGTCTCTCAGCAGTGTGACTTTTAAGTGACTCAACCCATTTAAAAAGCTGCACTACCTACAGATATCTGGGGTGAAGGAGACTTTTTAACTTATCGGAGCTTTTTAAAAGTCACTATCTCAAATCATTGAAAAGCTGGATGAGGCACGTTTTAGGTCAGCATCTTAATGCTTTGACTCCTGCCAGAAATCATGAAAAACTTAGTTTTAGCCTGATTTTCAAAAGCCCACCAAAGCAGTCCCCCTGTTTCAGCCCTGTGGTGGGCTGATGGGCAGAGTGCTGCTTTGCCTCCTGGCACTGTGCTCTCTGGGGTTCATATTTATTAGGGGCAGCTCCGGGGGGTGTAGCCACGTCCCTGAGCTCACCATCTCCTGGTGCCAAAGAAACAGCCAGGCAGGGACCGAGGAGTAGATGGCACAAACCCAGCCAGGGTCCCAGCAGCCAGGCACAGAATTTATATGAGAGGTGTTAGCATTAGGATGAGAGAGAGCAGAGGCAAAAGAAATGAAAGAGCCATCATGCAACTCTTTGAGGGGTAACGAAAGCAACTGGGTCCTCCAGGAAAGCAGCTGAACATTTGTGCCAGCACGTAATCCTCTAAAGCTGCCAGACCCAAAGGCTCCAGAGATGGGGGAGAGAGGCTGTGCAGCAGGCTCACAGCATCTGAAGCAAGGCAGTGCTAGTAAGGGGGTGTCCCCCACCAGCATCCCAGGTAAACCTGGACACAGCAGAACAGGGTAGAAAAAGGTTCAAAGGAAAATATCAGAGCTGAGGAAAATCCGCTAACAACTAAAGCATATTTTTTTCATATGAGATGTGGTATGAGCAGCAGCTAACTAATATTATTTGTTTTAAAACTAATAGCATATGGAAGCAGATACCCCAACTCGAGTAGTCCTTATGCCTATGTAGTCCCAGTGAAATTAATTATTCTTTTCAGACAGCAAGATGTTTCTTTACATAGGAAAGCCAAAATCTAAACCTCGGTAATTTTCAAACTGTTGACACACACTATCTGCCCTGGCATTCAAAGAAAAAAAAAATTAAAATGGATTATCAGTGAGATTAATGAGAAAATGTGCTTGTTTGCCATGGACAACATAATCAGAGGACAGGGAAGAAGGCAACCACTGACAATTCTTAGCTGTATTACAAGGTAAAAATTGTCTGGCAGCAGAATACTGCATTGTGACAGTCAAAGCAGTAATTCTCTTTATCTGTCCCCCAGGAAAAAATCCATTTGCCCTAAGGAATGCAGCAAACACAGAAAATGATGACATGATAATGATAAGGTGAGAATTATGGAGAAGGAAGAAGACCCTGCAGACAAAATTAATACTTTGTCTCTAATTGAAAAGCTAAAGAATACTAGATAGTCACGAAGCTCTGCAATTTAAATAAAGCTGCACGTTGTGAATGTTATCTGATACCAATTGTTGACAAAGGGGCAGCAGAGGGTTCATAGAAGCAAAAACTTTCTCTGTATTAGATGCATTTCAGCATGGAAAATTAGATGAGTCAATATCTAATTTGGTATTTAATATACCATTTGAACATTATAAATGTGAGCGAATGTTGGCATTCAGGGATGATTCAGCAAATGAAAGCAAAAATTACTTGTAGCAGAATGCTGCTAATTTGCACATCATTAATCTTCATGCCCCATAATTCAAATGCATAATAACAGTATTCTCTCTCCATGTCTCAGCAACAGCTGAATAACAGTGCTGTACTGTAATCTCACATTATGCATTCAATTATCTTGGAGGCAGGGCTGATAATACCAACTATTATTGAAATTTCTTAGTATTGCCTGCATAGAGCCATGCTCATGGTTGCTTATAGTGCCTTGTGTTAGCAGTCTAGATGGATGTCTTCCTTAAAGGGGCTTTATTATATCTTTTTTTTTTTTTTTCAGTTTTAAAGCTTGAGACAAGATAATTTAGTTGCTTCTGAAAATGTGGGCTTGGGAATGGCAATGTGTTTTTCCCTGTTGATCTTTTTGGAAAACTTCTCCTTTCCACATTAGGGTGGCAGCCTGAACAGGGTGCTTCTTCATGGTCCCATATTGTTCTTGCCATCAGTAGAACAGCTACGATGTGAGAGCTAAAACATTACAGAATTCTCTGCCTCATCGCATCTCATGGAGTTTCCAGGGCTGAGTAGCCAAGTGGGTTCCCACCTCGGGAAGGCTTTACATTTGTTGGTGGAGGACAGCTGGGCTGTGCTTGTCCCAATCTGAAGTTTGGGTTCTGGAGCCTGAGGTGGGCGAGATAGGAATGAGACCATCAGTGGAAAGGCAGAGATGGACAAAAACAGGGACAAGTGGAAGGCAACAGCAGAGAGGAGTCAACCACTGAGAAAGACTGAAGCACAGGTGCACATTAGACCATGATTCCCTCCCAGTACAAGGGGTGGAAGCATAAGTCCCAGGCTCGCTGTTTTCCAGTGAGCATACCTCATCCCTCACATAGGGATGCTTGCTTCACCTAGAACTTAACCAGCCGCCGCTGCTACCCTTCCTTACCGCCACATCATTAGCCCTAGAGCTCTCTGTGGTGGACCCGCAGTCCTGCTGGTGGTCTGCGTCAGCATCGTGCTGAGGCTGCACAAAGGAAACGGTTTCATTTTCTTATCCACAACTTCAGATAATATGCGTAAACATACTAAAAAGGATATTATAAAAGTCAAAGAAGCAGGCAAGCAGCAGCTGAGATGTGTAAAATTGAAGGCATAGAGGGGGATCTGCATTCATCTCCCTTATACATATAGATGAAGAAGCAATCTTTAAATATCGGATCACATGCAGGTTTTCCACAGGGCGTCTCTGAAGGCCTCTGCACGCAGGAGACCTCGCATGGACAGCCTCCAGCTTCTGCTGCCACTGCCCCAGCTCTATTTACTATCAGCTGCTCACAGTTTCTTCTGAAACCAGAGCAATTAGATTTCGTACGGGGTCTCTGTGACATCTTTGCCAAAGGTACTGTGTCTATTTTTAAATAAACAGCCTCTATCCAGTGAACAAATATAAAAATTAATATATGCACAGAGTAGCCTGAATCCAGCTGTGCACAGCATATCCACAAATCCAGATACCAAGGTCTCAAGTGAGGTCACAATTAGCGATCACCCTGAAAAGCCGGCTTTACATGATCAAGTATGAGATAGGAACAGACCTAGAAAAGGAGTAGATGTTTATTCTTTTTTATTATCATCATCATGATTATTATTTTTGCTGCTTTTTCTATTACTGTTATACCTTAGTGGGCCAAGCTAGGTTTTCTATATATAAATCAATATTATTTAGTTTATCTGAAAAAGATATACAAATTTTTTCAACAAGAAAAACTAGATTTCTGATCAACCTGCACTATTTATTTCTGATAAAAACACCATATTTAATTTTCCATCAGGATAATTATTTTGCAGACCTTTTTAATGTCATAGAAAAATAGAATCATAGAATTGCCTAGGTTGGAAGGGACCTTTCAGATCATCTAGTCCAACCATCAACCTAAGACTTACAAAAATCGTCACTAAACTATATCTCTAAGCACTATGTCTACTGGTCTTTTAAATACCTCCAGAGATGGTGACTCAACCACTTCCCTGGACAGCCTGTTCCAGTGTTTAATAACACTTTCAGCGTAAAAATTTTTACTAATATCCATTCATCTGAACCTCCTCTGGCACAACTTGAGGCCATTTCCTCTAGTCTTATCACCTGTTACTTGGGAGAATAGACTGACCCCCACCTGGCTACAGCCTCCTTTCAGGTAGTTGTAGAGAGCAATAAGGTCTCCCCTCAGCCTCCTTTTCTCCAGGCTGAACAACC
>JAOXJK010000001.1:81741240-81810458 GCA_025774025.1 Xenus cinereus
TAGTTTGGTGTCATCTGCAAACTTACTGAGGGTGCACTCAATCCCCTTATCTAGATCATCAATAAAGATATTAAACACGACTGGCCCCAGACTGAGCCCTGGTGACCAGCTGCCAACTAGATTTCATCCCATTAATCACAACTCTCTGGGCACGGCCATCCAGCCAGTTTTTTAGCAGTGAAGAGTACACTTTTCTATGCCATGATTCACCAGCTTCTCCAGGAGAACACTGTAGGGGATGGTGTCAAAGACCTTAGTAAAGTCCAGGTAGACAGCGTCCACAGCCTTCCCCGCATCAAGAAGGCGGGTCACATGGTCATAGGAGGAGATCAAGTTGGTTAAACAGGACGTCCCTTTCATAAACCCATGCTGGCTGCCCCGCGCTTGTCATGAGAGCTCATTCAAGATGATCCTCTCCATGATCTTTCCTGGTACCAAGGTCAGGCTGACAGGCCTATAGTTTCCCAAATCCTCCTTCTGGCCCTTCTTGTAGATAGGCGTCACATTGGCCACCCTCCAGTCATCTGGTACCTCTCCTGTTGACCAGGATTGTTGACAGATAATGGACAGAGGCTTGGTGAGCTGCTTTATCCCCTCCCCCCTTCACTTCTAGTTTAAAGCTATGTCCATGAGCTTTGTTAACTCCTGGCCTAGTACCCTTTTCCCCTTTCGGGATAGGGTTTTCCCATTGTTTGCAAGCAGAAATTTCTAAACATCTATCCCTTTTCTCAAATGAAATGACAGAGCGAGAGTCCTCACTAATCCAGCATCCTTCAAGCCCTGGCATGTTTCCCTTGGGTTTAATCCTGACAGGCCCAGTTAGCTCCCTTTCCACACCTCTTATCTAGTTTAAAGCCCTGTCAATGAGCCCTGCTAACTCCTGCCCCAAAATTCTTTTCCCCCTCTGGGAGGTGCATCCCACCTGCCACCAGCAGGCCAGGTGTCTTGTACAGATGCCTATGCTCAAAAAACCCAGAGCCCTGCCAGTAACACCAGTCCCATAGCCACAAGTTGACCTGTTGCCTCACCCTATTAATTTCTTTATTCATGGTTGCCACTGAAGGGGTAGAGGAGAACACAACTTGTGTTCCTGATCCCTTAAGCAGCCATCCCAAGGCTCTAAAATCTCTGCATTTTGGCCTCCTTCTACCCATTTCATCACTACCCACCTGAACTACTAACAGGGCGTAATAATCAGGGGTTTACTAGGGCTGGAAGTTTGTCCATCACATCCCTGACCCATGCCCCAGGGAGGCAGCAGACTTCTCTGTGAAGTGAGTCAGGGCAGCATATTGGTCCCTCTGCCCCCCTCAGTAGAGAGTCACCCACAACAATGACCCATCTGCTTTTCCTTGTGGAGCTAGTAGTGATGTTGGGTCTATGGTGACTTGTTCTTTCTGACTTCTCTAGCCTGGGTGTACTGTCCTCCTCTCCATCAGCCAGTTCCTCCTGCAGGACTCCATACCTGTTCTGCAGGGGTAACTGGGAAGGTGTGAGGGAGCGGGAGGGGACTCGCCTACTTCCCCGAGCAGGGACCTGTTTCCATTCCCCCCCCTTCTCTGAGATCTCCTCCCATTGCTGGGTGATAAGAGGGGAGGGGGTCCTCTGATTTATGTGGGGCCTCAACCTGTTCCCTTTCTCTCAGGGAGTGGGCCCACCAGTCAATGTCTCTCTCACACTCCCTGATACTCCTCAACCTCTCCACTTCATCCTTCAGCTGGGCCACCAGGCTGAGCAGGTGATTCATCTGTTCCCATCTGACACAGGTGTGGTCTCCACCGCCCTCCATTGCCAGTGCCAGGCTCCGGCACTCTCTGCAGCCAGAGACCTGGACACCCACATGTTTGCGTGGGGCCTCCGTCTGGGTGCCCACAGCTTTTCTAACAACAGCCTTCCACCGGGTAGCCACCACGGCTGTATCTCTGCAAGCAACCGACACCTTGCGACTCGAGTTGGGATGAGCCCCCTCGTCCCCTGAGGGACTGAACTTACCTCGTACACTGGTAGAGGCTCAGCACCCTGCCGTACAGGCGGCAGCCTCCTGAGGCACCCACCAGGGCACACACACCAGCACCAGGTGCTCGCTCTGTGGCCAGGGACTCACCCCTGCCCTCCCTGAGGCTTCTTATCACTTGGTGGCTTGATCAACCGGGGGTGGTGGTGGTGTCTCCACCCAGGCTCCCTCAGCCACACTGCCCACCAGCTGACAGCCCCACTACAAGCAGAGGGCTTGTCCCGGCTTCAAAACAGCTCCCAAAAGAGCTTCTCGTCAGCCCTTTTTGCTGCCAGATCCCTTCCCCAGCGCAGTCTTACATGACCTGAAGCTGATCTCCATGGCAAGGACCATTTGGCACGTTAATGGGTTGTTTAAAATTACCAGGGACAACATGGTGTTTGTAGCTCCCTTGGATCTGTATAGTGACGTGCCACGGACGACAGTTCTACCAGGTGTTCAGAGCAATTCTTGTCCTGTGATGTAATTTCATATTCCCAATTACACGTCAATATTCAGAGAATACATGTATTGTATTTCCTCACCTCTTAGATGTCTCACTTAAAGCACTAAGTCTCCTGTGAAGTACCAACGAAATCCCAGCAACAAAATTTCGGAGAAAGGGGCAATAGCAAGGTAAAGTTCTGATGGGGCTGGTTTCTTAAGAAAAGTTCAGTAGCTAAATTGGCCCAAGAAAAGCTAAAAAGTGTGTAAAGTAACATTAAAGATAAACAGTGGGGAACTACAAAGGGGAATATCACTACAGGAAGTGGAATGAAACCAAGCAAAAGAAAATTTTGATAAAATGTCAAATTAAAAAAAAAAACAATGGTGTGATTTTCCCCATGGAATGTCTGTGCCCCCTTGCCTCAAACATCTAGCACAGAGCAACTCAACAGACTCTGTCAGAGAACAATTCTGTCATGGTAGGGTATAATATATATGTATATATTTGCATACATATATGTACATATCGGGGTGTGTATAAATTTAATCTATGATGAAGTCCTCTAAGCTGGCCACATTTGGAGGTGAAAAGCCCTGGAATAAACTCAATGAGTAGAAGGCAAGTGTTCTAAGCAACTCTACTTAAAAAAAGTTGGATAGGGTTCAAAATCTGTGTAAGCTGAATTAAAAGTAGAGGAAGAAGTAGGTAAAATAATGCTCTGTCTTCAACAGGCTGCTAATTAATAACATGGACATAATATTCATGACCTATTTTATGGAGAAACTGTGCAGATCAATTAACTGGCATTTCTGAATCACTTTTGTGGCCTCAGAAAAAATGGTATTTGTTATATAAAGTGCTTGTTTTGGGGAATTACTAAACAAATGTAAATGATTATAGGGAGCTTGGCAGTGGTTAGCCTCCATCCTTGCCATTTGGATACTGAAAACAAGGACTATAAATGGGAGCAAATGAACACAGTTGTAATAGAACAGGAAAATCAATATGGTAATGAGGCAGCAAAGTCTCAGAAAAGCCAAGGGGAGCAGTGACGTGTGGCTCAGTGACTGTCACAGCATGGCAGGGACTTGCTGGAAAAATTAGCCTAATACTATGCCAGGAGGAACCAACTCTCTGGAGCTGCCATGGGCTCTAGAAAAAGGAGAGTATTGCTGAGTAGTTAATAGAGGTAGCTCTCATCCCACATGGAGGATTTGGACTGGTGGGGGAAGCTCTTTGAGTCTCCATCAGTCTTCTGGCACTAAAATGTGCCAAAAGAAGAGCTTCTGCAATCCCTTGCTGGAAGTAACTAATTCTCTGGGACTTTTCCTCTGTCCAGCAAGGTAGGAGGCCATATTCCATGTCCTTTGTCCACATGGGCTTTGGAACATGACTGAAATAGGTATGAAGAGTGAAATTGCCTCTTCTGTTGCTCTTTAATAAAGCAAACAGAAGAAAGGCTAACACAAACAGAGCAACCAGACTGCCCCTCCCTTGCACTTCATTATCACCATGTCCATTTGATGTCTGTCCCTCAGCCCCACAGACAAACCATGGCCCACCACTTTATTGTGACTTGCCTGGGCAGGCTGTCCTCACTGACCACCCTCGCTCCAGTGGGGATGCTCCAGCAGCCGTGGAAGCACTATCTTTCCCAGGGCACGTTGCAGACCGTTCTGATGATTCACTTGTTGATAAAAACCACATTCACTCAGAAAAGGCACTAAAGTATGACTTCAGCAAGCTGTGAGTAAAAACAACAGTTTGCAGCATACAGTGATTTGCTTTCCAGCCCAGGGGACCTCAGGCTGCCCGCACACCACTCACCAGGTAGCCGAAGGTCACCTCCCATGTTTCTACCCACTTATTCCCACTCTGTGCTATGCAGGTGTACCACTAGACGGCTTACCTGCGGTCACAGAGAGGGACACTGGTGCAGCTGAGGTGGCCCTAGTTTGCTGCATGGTGCAAACTAAAGAGGAACACTAACAGGCACTAGCTATAATTCCTTGTCCAAACTATAGTCTTTCAGGAACATTAATCCATCTAGAAAGCAGTTCACCTTCCAAGCTGCCGGGGAGGTTCAGGACAATTGTGCCAGTGCTGCCCAAGTTTCAATACCAAACAGTCACTCTGGGGACTCTGGACACACACAAAGGAAAATCAGGACTTCGTGTACTACCTTGCTCTTCTGCTCTCCCTGTGTTACCCCGGGGCCTGCCAGGAGTCAGTGTCTCCACCACACAGCTGTTTTTCACCAGAAGCTTCTGGGTTTTTTTCATGAAGAACAGTCATAACTGAACCGTGTTATTCCTGCCAGTCCTTCTCCTAATACTCTTCTCTTCTGAGTCCTAGCTTTTTATACTGCCAAGTTGCAAAAGCCTGAAAGCCTAGTAGAAACAAGAAGAACCTCATACACTGAAGCCTCTGACTCCTTTCCCTGCTTTGAAGTTTCATTCTGCAAAGCCACACTCCACTGTCCTGGACCACTCAGTTCAGCTATGTGCATCTAGACAAGACCCTTGCTCATGTCTCCTTGGAGCTATTGCCCTCTTTCCCTCTTATTTTTTTGCTTCATCAAAAAACAACTATGTGTTTACTAGCTGTCTGCATCATTTCTTCCAGGAGCAGCCGCCTCCCAGCCCCTTCCTCAGGCATCACCAGCCACCACTGATGTTTCTGCTCCCCTTCAATACTTGTCAGCTGCCCAGTCCCTTCAGAGATGCTGAGGAATCAAATGTGCCTCCACATTCCTGCCCTTTTTCTACTGTAATTGCCCAGAAATCTTTATTTTCCCCACAAAAATCCCCTTTAGAAAAATTTTTGACCAAGAGCTGAAGACCACCTTAAAAAGAAATATCTTATTTTCTCTAGACCTCCTTTCATGGAGTAGAGGGGATTGCAAATGAAAAACTCCAGTTCCCTTTATTGAACACCTGGGTCAGGAAGGGAACAGGCAGTAAGAGAAGCAGTTTTCATTTGTCTCCAGGGAAAGAAAGTGGAGGAGCAGGAGGAAGAAGACAAGTGAGAAAAGGTAAAAATAAAGCTATTTTGCATGATTTTACATTAATTTCCTCCTAATAGGCAAACACAGGATTTCAAAGTAAGTTTTCCTTCAGAAGATTTTCATTAAGAGCAGCCACATTTCTGTAAACTACCTGTAAAAAGTTTTTTTTTCTTTTTAAATGACTTATAGGTAGTTTATTTATTTGTGATGCAGCAGTTTAGTTTGCTATGCTCAATTAAACCAGCTTATGGCTTCAATCTTTTGGTTTTTATAGCTCTAGCATCAACTGATCTAGACAGCAATTTGCAATGGGAGGGCAAAAGAAGCAAGTTACGGCCTAAAAAGAAGCCAAGTAAACCATTTAACATCCACCCATAAATACGAGACTATCTTTCCTTTCCACACCCCTGCTATAAAAATGAAATATTCCTTACTACTCATTATTGACCATAAAAGGTGTAGTTTGGGTTCAGGCTTCCTGCTTTTCTAAAGTATTTGCATGACAGGATCCTTTTGCTTTGCCACATCCGCCTGTGTCCCAGACCTCTGGCAGAATACTCATTTTTCTGATTCAGAAACAATTTTGCAGCATAATTACAAGATGTTCTCCATTAGAAAGATATATGTGTACGACAAGTTCCAGATATATTGGCTTTTCCTTTTGTGTGTGAACAAGCATGGCTATACAAATTCCAATGATAAGTTGCCTTGTGGCCAGCCATCCTCTGAAGCTCGCTGCACAAAGCATTGCTCACAACTACTTTCTATGAGACGCAGGCAGAAGTTTTAGACTTTGGCCAGCCTGAAGAACACTGAAGGGAGATGGGAAGAGGACTGCTAGATCAATGTGTGCTAAGCTGCTTCTCTTGCGGTTGAAGTTTGTGTATCTACTTCTTCCCTTTGCAGAGAGACTCTGGCACTTTCCTGTTGTGAAACATTAATCCTGTATTGATCTATCTCTTGTGGGGTTTTTATTCTGCAGGGCAATACTGCAATCCAAGCACCTGCCAGAAAGAAATCAGTAGCAATAAGCAAGGCCACTGGTGAGGTCTATGTCATGTCGGGCACTGCCCTCTTCTCTGTGCACGGTCAGGTCTGAGGCAAAGGAATTAACCTTAATGTATGTTTCCTTCTCAAAAAGACTGTTTCATCGTAAGATGTTGGAGAAGAGAAGGCTCCGGGGAGACCTTATAGAGGCCTTTCAGCATCTGAAGGGGGCCTACAAGAAAGCTAGAGACTTTTTACAAGGGCATATAGTCATAGGACAAGGGGTAATGGCTTCAAACTGGAAGAGGGGAGATTTAGATTAGGTATTGGGAAGAAATTTTTCACTCTGAGGGTGGTGAGACACCAGAACAGGTTGCCCAGGGAAGTTGTGGATGCCGCATCCCTTGCAGCGTTCAAGGCGAGGCTGGATGGGGCTTTGAGCAACTTGGTCTAGTGGGGGGTGTCCCTGCCCATGGCGGAGGGGCAAAATAACATGACCTTTAGAGTCACTTCCAACCTAAACACCCTATGATTCTATGTCTTTGCCCATTTTAATTGATTACAGCTTTGCAGAAGAAAGGGATATCAATGCTGACATGATTTTGACTTCGTGGCAGAGTGGTCAGGAAGCACAGTCAGACACCCCCCAATGCAGGGGAAACATTCCTCCAGGGTGTGAACCACACCAGAAAAAACCCCAACATTGTGCTTTGGCAACACCTGGCTAACAATGGTTAAATTCTTTTTTAACTAAATAGTTGGTTACAGGAAAGAACTACTGAAAGCAGGGTCCACCTGAAGGCAGTGAGTACCTTTAGGAGTCTTTAAATAAGGCAATAACTGCATTAAATTACAAGTGCCTCTGTCCTCCCGGGGTAATGAAGTGTGAACCTCTTTCAGCTGAATCTTCTCTCTCCTTCAGATCTAGGGAAGGAAAGAGCAGAGCATTTTCCAGCAGTCTGAAGAAGATAAGTCTAAAGAAGTCCAGTTCTAGGCAAACCAACTGTTACTGACCTGAAGTACAAATTGATAGTTAGCAAAATCTTAGGACAGGTAACATAATCTTACAGCTTTTACAAAGTCGGTATCTATGCACAACCAGCCAGTACAGAACAGCCACATAATATACTTGTGATGGGACACTTGACTGAAGCTCTGGACTGTCCCATTCCTCACACCATGTAAGCAGTGCCACAGGCCAGGGTGAATTCACTTGGAGTACACCAGACAGGTACAACTTTTGTCAGTGTGCTCTCACAAAGACCTGTCTACGCACAGTTCCAGGGCTAAGCCCAAGCACCTGAGAGTGGACCTTACACCCAATACGGATAGCAACACAACTAAGTCCTTCCACCAAATTATTTTATGTATCATTATATGACAATTGCTACTTAAAAGTAAAAGCAGAAATTCTTAGGTAATCCTTTCACCTCATCATGTTTGAGCACCTATAGCACCTACAGCAGTTTCTGATACTGGGAAGTTTGAATTATCATACTGAGACTAAACCTAACATCCGTAACTTGCACAGAGCATATCAAGCTGGATTGTTGCACTACAAACGACTAACTAAGCCCTCACTGGTGCTCTTCTTGATTTATGGAATATTTCTTTGTTACTTCACTCCCCACTGTAAGTGCTAAAACATAGCATTTTGTTTCAGTCTATTAAATCTTAGCTGCTCAGTATGGACAAGACACAAAACTTCAGCCTTTCATTTCTAAAGACCTCCTTAGCAAAGCTCAAGCTACAAAGCTACCATTGTCCATCTTAACCCTTCTCTTACACAATTTTTTGATGATTAACTATATTCAGATTATGTATAAAGCCATTTCACTTACCAAGTTCATTTCCTCTAAGGAAAGAAATGTCAAGAGAGAGCCAGGATGAAACAGAGGAACAGAAACCCTTGTTCTAGTGGCATCACAGCACCTGGGGTTGAAACACCTTGGAGGGAGGGATGATTCCCCCTCTAAAATACTGACCAAGGCACAAAGGAGGCAAGGTGCCTCTCTGGCCCCACACAACCTCTGGGAGAAGTTCAGCGTGACAGCAGCAATGTCAGAGACCCCTCTTTCTTCATCCCCATTTCTCTGTCTTCCCTGGCCCCAGCCCTGCAGCACCAGAGAGGGAAGGACAAGGCAAACTCAGGCAAAACTAAAAAAATCTGTAGCCAGATTCTGCACCTTATTGTATTTGTTGACATGGTTTGGGATTAGATACAAAGCTTAAAGGGGGGAAAAAAAACCCAAACACCATAAGAAAGGGGGAAAATTGCACACAAATGACTTTATAATGGCATTAGACTCTGAGAGGAAAAGGAAGGTTAGCAGCTTTTGTCCCCTCCACACCTTTTTTTTCTTTTTTAAAAATAGCAAGCCAGTGGAGTAGTGGAGTATCATTTGAAAGCAGATAAGGCTGGATATTGCTATTAGGAATTACTGGAAGCAAGTTGCTAATGCTATTATTTTTCTAGACCCATTATTTGAGATTTGCTCTCACCTGCTCCATTGCCTACTTGAGGCAATCATTGAAGAATTTTATAGAAAAAAAAATTGAATCACCACTTCAAAGGCTTTTTCTTGGCTTTTTTTTTTTTTAAGAATACAAAGGCACAATTGTTACACTGGCTCTCCCCACGGCAAGTATCAGGGACATACCTCAGACATTGGAACCTAGAAAACAGAAGAAGGGCTGGAAGTATGACCACTGAGCCTTGAAAAAAAAAAATCTTCATTTAGGAACTGTCTCAATCGGCTTGCTTAGGCTCCACGGTATTTCCAGCCTTATGAATTTCCCAGGCTTGAAAACATTTATCTCAGCAGGTTGCAGAGCTTTCCGCTTCTGTCTTTATTACGTATATTTGGACTCCCTTTCTTGTTTGCAGGGGGTTGTTTTCATAGACGACCACAGTTTGTTTTGAAAGATTCACGATCCAGTGCACAAGCCATCTCACCACTGAAGGGTCAGAGGAGATTTTACGCAAATACAGCTTTCCTCCTAAAGCAACTCCGTTAGAAACATTTTTTTACATTAGTGCTTTTTTCTTTTTCTTTGCAAATAAAAAGCGTACTTTGCCTTGACTTGTAATCACAGGGGGATGTGGATTTGCTACTAAATACAATCTTTTGGTAAACTTGGTACCTCTCATCTACCCTCAAGAAATATTCTTTAATTTAGCATGCATTTGTTCAGATTCTTACTTCTTGTATCAGAAAATTATTACTGAAATTTATTACTTATTGGATTGTTCACAATTTAGTCATTATTTTCATTTAGGCACTTTGAAATGGAATTTTGTCCGGAATTTAGCTGGCAGAAAGCCAGATTAGCCCGCACAGATGCACCCGTTCCATACGCAGTGTCAGACACTGCAGATACCTGAGAAAAAAGCATTTTAAGATGAAAAAATAACAGAGCCTAAAAAATTCTGAAAAGGAAGTTATTTGAGCTGTTTCTGCATGTATCCATCAAGACCTCTGAGCTGGTGGATGTTCCCCACCCCATGTTCCAGGAAAACTCACATCCCACCCAGATCAACGTTCCAGGCCAGCCCCCCAGGAACGTACTCTATGTGCAGACCCAGGGCAGCTCTGTCTAGCAGAAACTAGAAACTGCTAGTGTGAATGTGAAACTGCTTCACATTCGGTGAGCTCTGGGGACACATCGGTGGCTTTATAACAGGTGCATTCACCCTGGTTGAGCCTTGGGAAACATCCCTGCCTCAGCAGCCGCCTGCTGCAGAGCAAAACAAAGCATGCTGGCCTGTGTGCCGAAGGCAGAGACTTCTGGAAAAGCCAGAATTAAAAGAAATAAAAAAAAAATAAACCACGGAGAAAACAAGAAGCAATAACTTTAGTAATGGTTTCAGCAGAGCTGAAGGTGGAGGGAGTTGCAGGGGTTTTATCCCAGGTCTCTGAAGCAGAGCGGCTCCCCCAGCATAGGTGGGTGTTGTGGAGCGGTGGGCTGAGCTTGACACCTTCCCTACAAGCAGACCCAACAACACTAATCACACGCCTAAGTCAACATGCGCTCCCCATTCAGAAAGTAGCCCGCTTATGCGAGGAAGACGTCGTTGGCCACTTGAGGAGGTGGGTGGTCAGGGCACAGGGGCAGGAGGGCTGCCTCCACCCATCCCTGGACGGACACCGCCATTAATTGGTTCCTGAATCAGGACACCACACTGGCCGTCCAAAACAGAGTAAGGATTTGGGCAGGACAGTATCCAAGGGATGTGCTAACCATGCTCACACCTCTCCATCCCCTCCTCTTCCCCCATCCACATCCACAGCTGGGCCCACAGAGACTCCCATAGCAGCAGCATCTCCCTGGAGTCACCTTCACCAAAACTGCCAGGCTGCAAGGGCACACTTTCCCACAGAACCACTGTGGGCCATACCTGCTTGCAGCACAGGGCAGCTCCCCACCATCACCACCACCCCCCGGCATGGCACAAGGACCACGTGGTCCAGAAACACCATCTTTCCTTACTATGAAATCAACCTAGTTTGCAAAGCCCCTTCTCTTCTGAAGAAAAAAATATATCAAAAATTAAAATCCTCATTAGAGGGCAGCAAGCCAAAGCAACCGTTAAAACACATCCTCACAGAAAGCTAAGTATGAAATTAAACTTAGAGCAATTGGCTTACTAGAGCTGTCAAATCACAGAAAGAATAATTTCAGAGAGGAGCATATCTCCAGCCATTAGTTAATTTTCCAGTACACTAAGTCAGGCTATTTGCTGATGGATTTTGCCATGTTTGATTATCAATTGGTTAAAACCCAACCCCCATTCCTTAGGACATACTGGTTTTTCACAGTCATTTCTCCAAAGATAATGCGAGCCTGATTTCCATAAACTGTTTGCTTCGACTCCCTGATATACAATTAATCCTTAAACCACTAATACTGGATTTGCTGCTGCGCTCAGATGAGAGGAAATCTGAGATACTGCAAAGTAATAAGGAAATATCTTTGTTCGTGCCCAAATACCCCTTGCTACATGCAAATATGGCTAAGTATGTGAAGAGGCTGCCACTGAAAAGTCAGCACAAATGTCTGCAGTTAATCAAAAATAGCTTATAAGCAAAATTGAAGTGAACATTTCATGCTGCTTACTAGAATTGCAAATGAGGGTTTCTTGATTGGACAAGCTCCAGGCCAGCAACAAATGGATTTTCTAGAGCCACTAAGTTTATAATAGATTTTGTTCCAGGGGGAAGTTGTGAGCGGGAGGTGGAATTGCCTCCAACACGCATGTCCGTAGCTCTCCCTGTAACAGGTCGGTGCCCACGCTCATCCCACCCTTGCTTCCATTTGCATCCCATGCGTGGAGTCTGTCACTCTCACAAACACACAGTGATGGTCCTGCTGGGCCTGGGAGCTGCTCTGGAAGGCATCCAGACAGCATCCCCGTGAATGGCAGACTACATATTTTGAAAAGGGTTTTCCGAAATGCTCTAAAATTTGGCTTAACTCCCACTGAATTCACAGTTAAGGCAATGGTGGGCGTCTTGAAAAAAAACATCCACGGGACCCAGAAAGTGCATATTTTAGGCAGTGTCAGTGCTTCCCCTGGGCAGAGCAGGGAGGAGGGAAGGCACTGCCTACTCCAGCACTCACTCCACCGTTCCTGGCACATGGTTGACTCTTCTGCCCTCAAGATTGTGTGGTCACTTACTCCTGTGAACTCCTGCCTGTGTAGTATCACCACTATGTGCTGGCAGAACTTCATGCCCACTTTCTGTAGGAATAAACTCACAAGGAGCAAAGCAGTGAGAAGTTGGAGAATAGATAATTTTCCAGTACACTCAGAAAGGTTATTTGCTGATGGATTTTGACATGCTTGACTACCAATCTGTTAAAAAAAGAATTTGGAAGTGGTGGTTGCCCACCATCATTTCTTCAAATGATGTTGTCTTGAGGACATTATGTAAATGCCAGAGTATATAGAGTAGGACCCCAGCAAAGACTCAGGTCTGAGACCACCCTTCTCAGGCTCTGCACCAGCAGAAGCAGTACAAATACTACCTTAGTAGCTGGCACAAGCTGACATTAAAGCAGACTATGCTCAACCTGCTGGCCCTTTGTTCTAAGGAACCCAAACTTGAAGGTCCCCAAACACCCAGCTTGCTCCTGCTGGTTTGAGGTTTGGGCAGATTTCTTGCCTGTATTACTGTCTCTTCTTGTAGTCTTTGAAGACAAGACACGAAGAACTGTGACACTGCTGAGAAAATAAGGAATATTCCCTGTCCACCTTTCAACTTCCCTCTTCAGTCCCAGCCCAGTCTTCTCCTCCTCCAAGGTACCTGTGCCCCCTTACTTTCCTCCTCTAGGTAACACATTCCCCTGCAATCTCTTGCAGCCCTGAGGGCCATTTCCCTCATTGCCCTGCCATAACTCACATCTGTCACGGGGTCTTTGCTACTCCTCACAGAGATGCTGATCACCTCCCCTCACCCACAGAGCTGTAGACTCTGGGCAGGATTTGCTCTCCCTGGAAACCCTGAGAGATAGCACTGATCGTGGCAAAGAGGTTCTGAAAATGGTAGTCCCCTTGTCCCACTGGAGGCACTAGCATCTCCACTGGTGATAATGGCAGCCAGGCTGAGCAAGAGAAAACTGGCAAATCATGATTAATAAGAAAGTCATAAAAAACCTATGCCAGCTGGCAACAGCATCGTCTGTCATTGGACTAGATTTGCGGGAGGGAACCTGCTGTTGTCTGTGTCTTGAAAAACTTGGAGGCCTGTAGGAACTGTGTGTAGTGAGAATGCCAGAACACCTCCTCCTTCCCCCACCCTTGTCCTTGCCAACACAAGCCTTACCTTGCATTGACAGACAAGTCACAGCATCTGACACAGTGCTGGCCACCATTTTGGCCAAAGTAGTGACTGCAATAGTTAGTGGTCTGCAGAAGAAAAAATACAAGTTTTTAGGGCTCACACTGAAGAACTCAATAATATTACTCTGAGTTTGGCACAGATGGGTTCACAGAAGACACACCTGAGCAACTGGGTTTCAAATGCAAGACAAGCAATAAGGGAATGAAATGCAAAATAGGCATAGTGATTCACAGCTAGATATTATGATACTTTTAGAAGAAAAAGTCAATTTTTAAGATATTACCACCCCTTTGAATAACATATAGCCACAGTCTGCAGGACTTTATGCTCCTCAGATACCATCTGTAAACCCTATCCCGTGATCCGGTCTTTGGGATGCTCAACATATTAGCTCAGCTTAGTAGCAAGCAAGTAACTTGACAGTAGTCTCATATTGTCACCCATCTGACAAAACTATATCGTTGCAAGAAAAAGTCACCTGGATGTAAAGCTGTGACTTGCTTGCTGAGTATACCAGACCAGCCCAAGCGATAGCCAGCTCAAGTACTTTTGCCTGGATTACACTACAATGGTTTTGAGAAACTGTTTCAGAAAAGAGAAAAACATGCAATGACACAGACAGACTGACCAGAGGAAGCTAGTCCTTCTTGGAATCCCTTCACAATATGATTATGCTTAGTATGATCAAGTTGTACACAGATACCTTTTATTAGTACTTTAACATCTATGTTTGTGTATGCTCAGCTCTAATTGTTAAGATTATACAATACCTTGATTTACTGAATATGTCTGATCATAACTGGTACCATATCTAACAGACTATTCTGTGCAGATGTTAAAAGTTTGTAGAAACTGTATTTTTTTGCAATAAATTCTGAGATTTCAGTGTTTCTCCAACTCCAAAATAAAGGGAGGAATTATTTCAATAAGTATATAAAAAGAGAATAAAAAATATAATGTTGTACCAACTGGAAGGAGATTGTGGCTTTGGAACATGAATCAATTTCATGGATTTCAGACTGCTTTTCCTACTCACACACTTGAGACTCCTCTCCCCACCTCCGCTCAAGAGAACAAGTAGGGACATAACTTCTAACATTTTTTTTTTTATTATTTAAGAAACTTTTGGTATAGCATATGACATAAAATGTGTTAGCTGCCTACTACTGCAGAGATGCGCAATGAACTTCAGTAACGTACAATGAGCTGAACTAAATTGTCTGCCAAAAGCAAGCAAACTTTTCTAGACAATCTGTTATTTGACACACTGCAACCAGTAAAGCCTGTTGTACCATCTGCTCTGTATGAAGTGCATGGAACATGTTTTATATGGTTTCTAAACTTAGCAGTGAGCCAAAGTCAACATTCCTACAGTGGGGATCCCCTTTAAGAAATTGTCAACCGCTCTTGCCCTTTTGGCTTCATGTCCGAGATCCTAGAAAATCCCTTTTCCTATAGTCTTCATTGCCCTTCCAGACAGATCCTACATCATCAGGAGAATCGAAAGTCTTCAAAGCATATCCTACTGGTGATCTCATGAGTAACTCTAAGGCCTAAGAAAGCACTGAGATCAAACCTGTGGCTCTTTAAGCTCTGTAACATTACTAGGTATTACTAACATTTACAGGCATTTACTAGCCTTTACAGGTATTAGAACAGCCTGCCCAGGGAGGTGGTGGACTCACCATCCCTGGAGGTATTTAAGAAACGTGTAGATGTGGCACTCCAGGGCATGCTCTAGTGGCCAAGATTGTTGGGGGGGGGGGTTGTGTGTGTACGGTTGGACTCAACCTCAAAGGTCCCTTCCAACTATAAATATTCTGTGATTCTGTATTTGCGTATAGAAATTGCATGCTTAAATTTCTCTTACTTAAGATACACTAATTTGGAAGAGTCTTGGTGTGAGATCTGTATTCCTCTTGTCTGTGCTGTAATCGCCCCAAAACCAACCTCTGAGCTTCACCTTAGGAGATGTCCAGCCTTCTGTCACTGTTTGCTATTGATGAAGGACATTACCATGCCAAGATTTCTTACAGACAAGCATGTGCACAAAACCTGCAGAGCGCACACAGAGCAAACCTGAGATGTCACAGTTATGAGGTACATCCTACACATACCTAATTCTCCTTGCACACTGCAAACCTGACACATCCAGGAGAAGTTACGCTGCTACACCTGACAATACAGCAGAGGGTACATTCCTACCAGTGCCAACCGGGAGACTGGTATCCAGAAATCCCACGCAAACCCACAAAAAAATCCTGGCATACAACAACTACATCAGAGAGCCTGATCTGCTGGAGTTCTAAAACATCCAGAAGTGTTCAAAACCTCCCTGTTCAACATTTTCCTGCCAAAAAGGGAGCACATCCAGGAAAACTACACATACACACACATATCCTAGCTGTCTTGCATAAAAAGGTAAAATGGGGATGGAAAATTAGCTCATTAGTATCATCTGGATGTACTTCTACATCCCTATCATTCTGGGTCAGACAAAATGCTATCTTCTATCTTTATTTTTTACATTGGAGGAAGGACAAAGGAATTCTTGCATATCACTGAGAAACATTTTAAATTCTTATACACAGCAGCCAGCTGGTGTTTCCAGATTTTTTTCACAGCTTTTTTGCATTGCAAATATGACTTCTCTAGATGATGCTTCCCAGTGACATCCCAGCAGCTCTGAGCACAGAGAGGGGAAGGAGCAGGCACTGCTGAAAGGCAGCTGTTTGACCACCTGGGCCAGCAGTACAAGGGGGGCACAAGAGGGAGGAAAACTGGGGGGGGGGCACAGAATCAGAATACCAAAGCACTGAAATACGCAGGGGGAAGAACACATAGAAAAGTTGGATGTTAGAAGGAGACTGTAAATTGAGGTTGATTCATTTTTTGCATAATTTTAGTTGGCATGTCTGTAGAATAACCTGACAGAACACATATATCTGATTTCACTAAGACTTCCTTACATTACTGGGCCAGTATCATAACTTAATGTCGTCCAGCTATCTAAATTCTTTTCTATCACATAACAGAAGTGCATTCTTTAGATGAATTTAAAGTCATACAATATGCTTGCAATAGTATTTCTACTAAAACCATCCATGCTAAGAACTACTTTGAAACTTGTGGCTTTTTTACTCTATACAATTTATTTTTCCTGGCTTTTCAATCCTAAAAGCCTAGCTACCGCTGTGGTTACAGACTTTAAAATATTTATTATGTTATCTGGCTTGGGGCTGGCAACTGGATTATGCGACAGGTGGTCCTGAAAGACATCCAAGCCCAGGGACAAACTGGCCCCCATCACTCCCCTGGACATTTCACTGAAAGCATGCTCTGCAGTTCAGGATCCTGAGACACTGACTGCCCTGGTATGAAAGTGGTGATTGAATGTGATGGTTGACATTTTTCATTAAAATAAAATGCTTCTCCAAGGGGAAAATTGGACTTTAATTGGAAAAAAAAAAGCAGGGAAGGATAGTTGAGTGGAGAAAAGATGAAAAAAGATAGGAGAAGAATATATTTGTATTCCACCATAGGCATTTAAGTCCATATATTTGAACTTTCCATTTACCTTCATGGGCACAACTCCACAGTTGGGGTCCATTTCCCAAAAAAACCTAAACCACCCAACTACTGTGGAGCACGTGCTCCCTACAGCATGAAGACGAGTCCAGGGCAGACCGCAGCTCTTTTAGGACATAAAGCCTGATGGGCACCTGGAATACAGGTGAAGGAGACAGCATGAAGCACCTGAACTAGCACTTCATGATAGCAAGATTTTAGATAATTTAGATAAATTATCCAAATTTAGGTAGTTCTCATCCAAGCAGCCAGCCACTGTTCTACAGGTAAAATTCATCCAGTTTTGACTAAGCACCTCCCTTCTCCTCTAACATTTCTCTGTTGTTTCCTATTATTTTATTGGCTTCCTGTCAAGGTATGTGAAATTCATTAAGTGCAGCCTGAGAAAGTTCATTATTGGATAAAGTCCTTAAAAACTTTCATTCTAGCCAGTGGTTGAAGCAGAATGGCTTAGGGGACTCCAGTTGTAATGGAATCACATGGAGGAAAAAGGCTTAGACATCTGGAAGCACTAAGGGAAAAGTCAATGGTAAAGGTGCCCTGGTGCAAAGGGGCACTTTACTCAAATCAAAATGCTAAAAAAAATAGAGGTGATTTGTTGTGGTTTTTTTTTTTATTTTAAAGTTCTAGAAAGTACAACTGGCTGATGGAGAAGATGGGATGACAGGGCTGTTCTAGTCCACAATACTGTTCTCTTGATTAGATCATCTCCAATCTCAAAACTCATCTCTCCATGTTTTATTCCTTGTGTCCTGTTCACCTTGTCACCACCCTAGAAAATTTTGAGTAGCACAGGAAATGCATCCATCTCCACAGCAAGAAGAGCTCTTATACACTACTCTGTTTCCTCCAAAATAACACTTTTTCATCTATTCTTTATTATAATATTAATTGACTAGAAAAAAAAAACGTGTAAAAAGTGAAAATGGCTTTTATTCTTTGGGGAAATTTCAGAAGCCTCTAAGAAAAGGAACAGCAACATCCCCTCACACAGACACAAACACACACATGCTCTTCTAACTCATGGAGAGGCAGAATTTCAATTAGCTTCTTTCATGGTTTGAAAGCCTAATTGCCAAATAGACTTTTGCAATTGACAGGGGGGATGTGTCTCTGCGAGAAGCAACACAATAGAAACCACAGGAAAAGAGTGAGAGAACGGGAGGGAAAGAAGAATGAAAGATAGACACTAAGAATAGGCACTACCTCAAAGGACTGTAGGTGCTATTCCAACCCATCAAGCGCATCTGGGTGGCATTTTCCCTCTGGAGTTCAACTGCCCAGTTCCCAGAAAGCCACACCAGCAAGGTCCTGGTTAGAGGGCTCTAGCTAAAGGATGGCATGAAAAAATGGCAACGGAATCTTCCCATGGAGAAAAATGGGTTTTGATAGCAGGGACAGATCTCCAGGTTTGCTTTCCCAGGCTTTACAGCCAGGACCTGTCTTGGTCCCTTGATCCCATTAATGAAAACTTTTGTGCATCAGCTGCTTCTTTTAAAGTCGTCATGGTAAGTCTGCCCTTTCTACCCATGCTTCTCTCCACAGACCCTTGCCACTTTACCTCTGGAAAGACATCTTTCTAGTTATGAGGCTGTGTATTTTGGAAAGACAGGACAACAGAAAAATGTCAGCAATCAGGAGATAGAAACACTTCAGATCTGTTCCACATCTGGGCCGTTGCCTTGCTGCAATGCTACCGTGCCACTTATCTTTGAGACAAGGATAATAACAGAAGTTCCTGTAGGGCTCTTCTCTGGCTCTGAAACTCTTCGACCATCTACCGGTTATTTAAAAGATAAACAGACTGCATGTTCTTCCTTGGAAACAGAGTGTGACACAGTCAGTGACTCCACGGGAAAACTGAACAGTCATCGCAGTTAAACTTGCATACCTAGCTATGGAGTACGATAAAAAAACCCTAACATCTTAATAGTCCACCATGCTTTTCTATCATGAACAGCTTACTATCTAGGGTTTAAACATGAAAATTACAAAATTAATTATGTGTCAATAAACAGGCTCTCATAGAGAGAGCTTAGTTTATTCAAAATATTGTTCATTTGTTGGCTAAAACAGTAAGCAGTTTCATTTTTCATTACCATATATGAGAAAGGGGAAACAGGTTATTATTATGTAAGGCAAAAGCAACATCTGAGAACAATAATATATATTTCTTTCTTCCCCAGTTTCAGATTGCTGGAATATTCTTTTTAGCTGTCACTTTATATTTACTATGAAAACTATGCCAAGCCTGCGACTACATCTCAAATGTAAATACTGCACTTGTGTATTCTACCTCAATTTATGGAGTGAGTGTCTGTATGATGGATTGGTAAAATTCTGTAGCATGTTTTCAGAATCAAACACAGGCTCTTTATCAAAGTGTTCAGCGACATCAAGCATGTAATAAATTGGCTCACAACATAAAAAACATTAAAACATCCATTTTTAGTCTCGATATGTTTTTGATTCAAGCACATTAGCTGTCTTTTTTTTTTTCCCCTGCATGGTTTCAAGAATGACTTGTTCATAACAGGTTTAGGCAAGCTGGTGTTGGGAAGGGAATATGACCCTTTCTTTTAGTAAATATCAAGAGCTAGAGTTCCCCTGCCAGAAATCTGCAGAAGTACAAGCACTGGATTTACTTATGCCGGAGGAGCGGACCACAAAATTCAGAACACGCAGCGAAAAATCCAACTGTTTCCTTGAGCAGTAACAACCATCTAACCAGGACAGCACCAGCTAATCTCCCCACCACTGACTTTTTCATAGCCTGTAGGTTATGCCCAAAGTCATGCACTGGAAATGACTTCTGGTCACCAGCATAAGGGAAGAGATTCAGGTTGGCTTCCTAGGTGGAAAAGGCCATGCTGCTTCTGTATCACCACCAAACATCCTCCTGCCCCGTCTCCCCTGCTCTCCACAAGCCACATCCCCATTTTATCTGCTCAATAACAATTTATTCTACAATCCACTTGCCACGTTACAGCAAGGGCAGCAGGGATCTCTGAAGCAAGAACAAACTTCTCAGGTCTCCCAGTCGATTGTTTGAAGCCCATTAAGGAATAAAGCAAGATACCTATGGAGACCTGCACAAGAGAAAACAAGTGTTCTTTACTTAAATCATTCAAAACAGCACGCACAACTAATATTTACTGTGGAAGCAAGGTATCTTCTTGTAGCTCATTGGCACCACATACTGGGTTTTTCTCTGTAAAAACATAGCAAGGTAATTATTGGTACAAAAAGGATTAGGCTCAGGGCAGTTTGCAGAACTCTTTCCTCCAGCAGCTCCTACAGCTGTGCAGTATTACCAATTTCAAAGGCAGGACTCGAAGACTTACCAGCATTGCTATCTAAAGATCTTTCTTAGGCTGTACGATCCGGAACTAGACACAACAAATTCTCATCTGTAACTGTCTGCACTCATACTGGCCGAGCTTCAGTTTCCCCTTAACACACAGATGAGGCATCAGATCAGAGATCAAATATCAGAGTCACTGACGGCAGGAAATTAAATCAGTTTAGATGGATAAAATCTTTTTTTTTAATTAGATCTCAATATAAAAACTTTTTTTTTTTAATTAGATCTCAAGCTTTATGCAACACAAATATGACATAATTTTAGGGTCAAGGGAGTAGGTGGAGGTTTTGAAGAAGTTCTGATTTAAAACCCCTGAGTAAGACCAAGGGTGACAGCTAACATAAATTGCGGCTAGCCTCGCTGCATCCTGAGGGAGCTTCTGGGATGCTTAGGGACAGTCACGGGACAAATTCAGCTAAGGGAGTCTCAGAGGAGTGTGAGAGTCCCCCCAGCACAAGTATGCTGACAAAAGTGGCAGAAGTCGAGCATTTCACTACTCCTGCCCATGACGGTCTCTACTTCTACCAGCTGGAGAGGAAGCCAGCATCTGTCCACCTCTTACTGGATGGAGGTAAAAGTGTGGTCGTGTTAGTCACTCCTACAATATGCTTGACACAGGAATCAGCATTCCCGCTAGTCAGAGATTACGTCAGGGCTGCAACAGGCTGGAACTGGCCACAGTTTGGCGTTAGCTTAGCAAGGAAATCAGAGCATCTTTCTACAGCTGTGCGGGAGACCCCTCTGTTACGACACAGTCTCACACCACCATGTTGTTCCAAGTCCCTTTTCCATACTCAAGCAGGCAAGTGGTGAAACTTTTACCAAACACTTGATCAGTTCAGATTTCATTTCTGCTACCTACTCATTTGGTGTCCAATCCATACCCTCTTTCCTGACAACAGCTGGCCGCTTGTCTAAAGAAGGTTTTGAACTTCAAGTGTGTCTGCAAACTTCCCCAGAGATGCCGTGATGGGTCTTTCATCTCTCTAGTTTCCAGAGTAACTCAGAAGCAGGAAAGTGAGGAGGCTGCAAAAGCAGCTTCCAAATTCACCTCCAGAATGCAGAGTCTAGAAAAAACATATATTGCACTTCTTTGCAGCGCTAGGGGGACTCAGAGAAAGCAAGAGACAGGGATGGAGCAAGAGCTACAGCCACAGAATAACACAGTACATTGACCCTGGACACACACATACCTACAGTTACTCAACCTGTATATGTGAAACCTTGCATGAATACATACTTGCATATACAATGTTAATACACCCAGTGTCAAACACAAGTGCATGTACATAAACAGTGGCAAACAGAGCTGGGAATTCAAAAATGAGACCATAAGAAGTTAGGAAAAAAAGAAAAGAAAAAAAAAAAAAGGAAAAAAGCGCCCAAGCTCTTGGCCTTGATCTTCATGTTTCTTTGGTCTTGTATTTGGAATACAAGCAATACAGAATCCGCATTGTAGTCTTCATATCTCCATTCACAATATCTGTGGATACACAAACCAGAAACAACAAAACCAGATGGGAAGTATTAGCGATCCCTGGAACAGAAATAGACTGCAACCGCCAGAGACAATCTTCCACCTTTCTCCAATTATAACCTGAACTTAGACAATCTAATTGTAACAAGAAGCAAAACAGCAACCCAAGAGCTAGAAAATTATTAATTTATTAAATAAACTTAAGAAAAGGGACCTTCACTGCACTATCTTGCTGGAAGACAGGATAAATAATGCATAGTAAGAAATAATTTTTCTCTATCAGAGAATAGAATAGATAATTTAATAGGACTTTACAGCTTTAGTTTTTTATGAATATTCTTCGGCAGGAATCATGTTGGGAATTATCTGACACTTTAGTTTTTTGGTTGCAATGTTTCCATCGTGTTTTGCTCCTGTTGGCTATTTTCTTTTTTTTTCTTTTACTTTTCAGCTTCTGTGTTCTTGGCTAAACAAACTGTTCTTGTATTTAATAATTGCAACAGAAGACAGTAACCGATTTAGAGGGTTTACTGGTCTTCTTACAGTGCTGTAAGTCACTGTGAGAAAGACTAACAATGAAACACTAATAAATGAGATCTTTGAACAGTCTAAATAGTGTAGCTGTAATAAGTACCCCTAAATCATATTAAATTCAATCACTAGCTGAGGATTTTCTCAGTGAAGCTAAAGGATTTGCAGATGTTGGCACCAGTATTTCTTACATTGATCAACTCTGTATTTGAGGCAGTGCAGAATAGCCAGAGGGAAGGAAAGAAAGCATGGGTTTAACTCCTTTCATACAAAAGGTGAATCTCAGCATGGAGACCTGAGCTCATGCAGACTACTCTTTTCAATGGTAACATAAATAGCTTTCCAAACTCCTAGCTCCGTGAAATATGGCAAAAAGCCCACAATTTGTGCATGCCTGTCATGCAAACCACCAACATCACCAAAGCACTAGTGGAAAAAGGAAAAAAAAAAAAAGAAAAACCAAAGAAAGTCCTAAATTCTATCCCTCCTCCTCCATGAGTTACATACTAAACACATGCGCCCACCTGCTTATAAATAACTAATAGCGGAAGAGATAATGCTTTCTATTTTTAATAGAGACTTATTCAACCACAAGCTTTTGAGCTTGATGGAGGATGATGGGGTGAGGTTATGTGCCCTGCAAGAGGTCAGGCTAAGCGGTGACAGCATCATCCATTAATGTAGCCACATCCCTCATCCCACCAGGAGCTGCTCCGAATTTTTTTCTGTGGAGCATTTTTTTAATTGGAAAATTGGTCTCATCCAAATGAAAGTGGATGTTTTTGTGGTGGGGTAAGAGAGGAACATGCATGTACATTAACGCAGGAATGAAAGCATTCACTTGGATGTAGGAGATCAAGATTCAGCTCACAGGTCTGAACTAGGCAGAACAGCAACTTAAAACCTAGGAATTTCACTTTCAGGAGACTGAATCACCAGCTCTTCTGGGTGTGAATAGAGCGGTCAGTGTTTCTGATTTTCAGGACATATTCTGCAAGGTGTCCTTCCACATGAAACAAGCTTGTTTGTAACTCACTGAAACTTTTAATGAGATAGGAAAATAGCTTTCCCTCTAGCTCAGCTGCTATAATTTCCCTAGGAGCTGTCACTGATTTAAATCTTTAAACTGTTTAATAAGTCAGTATTTGTTAAGTTTAGTGTAAAGTTACTAAAGTTATAACAATCCAACATTTTTAGTAGAGAAATAAGATGGTTCAAAACAATTCTCAGCTTTTTTATTATTCATTCTGAATGAGGAGCTATGGGGCAGCCATATAACAAGATGTGTCAATGTCACACTGCAAAACTGACTTTCTTCAATTACCCTAACTTTTAAGCCAGGATATTAGCAATTCTATTCCAGACAAGCTTGCATGTCAAAACTCACCTTCAGAGTTCACAGAAAAATTCAGAAGGCCTCCATCTGTCAGCAAGTCCAATGCAAGGTTAACGTTGTGAAGCTGTTCATGAGAGAGAGAGAGATCAATGTAACAGAAGATATTTTCTACCCAACAGTGGTAGAAAACCAGGAGGCTTTTAAAAGTATTTCTCTAGTAGCTGAAGTAAGATTCTGATTCATAAATATGTACTCAAATTAATCTCCTTATTTTTGATGGTGTGCTCTTTAGAATTTCTACCAATTATCATATAAAATCGGATGTAAAAATCCATTTCTAACAAAACTTATCCCATGAGGTGGGCAGAAGAATTATTTAAAAATAGACCTTATATGTGAAAGTCTTGTGCTAATAGATGTTTCCACAGGGAAAACAGGCTAGATTCACGACTGGATCTAATGGATGCATAGAATTTATTTCTATTTTTTTAACAATGCCCATTCGCTTACCACATTTGGAACAAACAAAAAAATACATAAGGAAAAAGTTCTCTATATTTCACTCAGAAGTTCGAAGACTGGGAAATCTTCCAATCAGCTATATTTGTGAGCTAGAAGTTTATGCTTTAATATATAAAGATGTCTATACACAGTAACAGTAGTGATGATATCCTTAATATTACTCATGAGAAATTAAGAATATGTCTATGAAAGTAGGCTGGGGGGTTTTGTTTGTTTTGTTGTTTGTTTGTGGTTTGTTTTTTTTATTTTTTTATTTTTCCTCACTTGTTTTTCTCTCCCTTCCCCACATAAAGCAGCATCACACACATATGCAGTAGTTACGAATTTTTTTTTTAAAGTAGTACACCTTCCCGTTACTAGCTTCTTGTAGCTTTCAGACAGAAATACTGATAAATAACAAAGAAAGGCTATCTAGAAAAATAAGTTGTTTCATCCAGCTGTGCTTCCAGACTCAAAAGGGCTGGATGATTCTCTAGGATTTACAACTGGACAGAGATGAGGACACGAGGAATTTCATTTCTTGGCTGTTTTGGCAAAAGTGCCAAGTTCCCACAGCTGCAATAAGCACAAAGGCTCCCCTTCATCTTTTTCTTCATCTCCTGTCTGCACAAAGCTCACCCCTAATTTCAGCCTATTTTGTGATTATATTCTTTGTCTCTAGAATACATACCTTTCTATATTCATGAGCCCCCAGAGCTAGACCTTCTTTACAGTTAGTTTTAAACCTCATTTTTTGGTAACAAGGACCCAGAAAAACAGCAATGAACGTACCCACGCACAGTGTTGTCTTCTTGCACTCACAGGTGCATCACCTCCCAAATTTTTGCTCCTGTGTTCCCCACCCCTCCTGTCCCTCTAACATGGGCTCCTGCCCTTCTTATTTCTTGTTTCTATCTCCTCCTCACTATCATGGCTTCCATCCCAATTTCCCCTCCTTGCTCTTCATAAGGTGTACATATCAGCTTTGAACCTCAAGCTTTCCGCCTGAAAGAAATTCAATGCACCACACTGATCATAATGGGGCATGTGGTTGTCACCATTTTTATAACAAAAATGATGTGTTTTAAATCTCAGCAAAGGTTATATTTTCATACTGTACTGTACCAATTAACGTCTAAAATGACAGGGAGTTAGAAAGCACAGGGGAATTGAAAGACATATTTTATGTACAAATGACTGCTGAACTATGGTTGCTCAGTATTTTTAGTTATATTGTCAACCCACTTTTCGTCTTGTAATGAACATCAGGGGAGAAACAAATGGTAAATACCACCTTGGCAAATGGTTCAACAAGAAGTCCAGTACTTGGAAGTAACTTTCCTAAAATGAAATTACTAAGATGTAGAGAATTGTACTGAACCAGTATCCAGCCCCATTATATTCTTCTTTGAGGTCAGTGACCAGCATGTGCAGGGAAAGGACGAGAAAGTCTGAGCTCTGATTTGTACCTAAAATGTAGGGATACCTCATTTTTTCAAAGAAACCTATGAGGCTTGATTAGTGATGATCCAAAAATGGTTATCTATGGAATTTTAAATTGAAAAAAATATTCATTGACTTCCTCTGAATAAAGTTACTGGAAATATTAAAAAATTATTTTCAAGTCAACGGACTGGAGCAAACAATTTTGAAAACTGAGTGGAAGAGGAGAAAGGGAAGAAAAACAACTGCAAGGAAATGCTTTGATTTTATTTGATTCAACCCTTCAAAATATGTTTTCCAGTTCAGAATCATCTTAGAAAAAAATTCTGAATTTTCCTAATACTTTTAACAGTCGTCAACTGATAGCAATGAGTTTTTGTCAAAATTTAAACCTACGTCTCCAACAATTGTGCTTTTCAATGTTTTAATGAAAAGCTCCATTAGAGTGTTTATTAATTAATACAGAGCCTCTGAGATTTTCATTACAAATAAATGCTGCCCAGGGAGATTAACTGTGGTGAGGTCAGGAATCAGACAAAAGCCTTGCCTGTGCAGAGAAGCTGGAACGCAAACCATGCCAGAGGAGAGATTCCCTTCTCAGGCAGCTCTTGAGCAAAAAGGATCTGACACATTTCACCTTCAGAGATCTAACTGAATATAACCCTGGAAAAACAGCTACGGTTTCAAGACTTTCAGAGCTATTCAGTGACCCCAATGAAAAAATCTTTACCCACACCACAGACAATTTGAAAATATCTCAAATATCCCAAAACTTTTCAACATCCTAGATCTATGAAGGAGACATTTACAGCAGTAGCCCAGCACAGGTACCTTTCTGGCTGATGCCACCTTTTTCTTTTAAAACACTGATGAAATCTGCCTGGTAAAGGTTGGAAAAGGAGTCAAGCAAGTCTGGCTGGGTAGGTTACAGCTCCCTGCCTCAGGGGAGGAAAAGATGTAAATTCTCAAGAGCTTCCTAAGCACAGAGGAGGCCTTCAAAATGTTGTGGTCATGTCTTGATTAAGGTACGCTTTTAGGACAGCATAAGGAAACCCATAGGGATCCAGTTCTGCTATGCAAGAGGTATCATCCACTTAAAAGTGCTGTTTGCAGGACAGACTTGCAGGAGATAGCATACCAGTTCCCTGCCACACAGACCCTCTGTATTTCACTCAAAGGCTTCAGAACTACATATCTGCCTAACAAACATCAGTAACAATAGTTTGCCTCCCATGAGATAATAATTAATTTTGAAGAAGACACAGACCTGTTCCAAGGTTTTTTTTACAGCACCAAGTGCATGCATTTGTACTGTCCCAAACCACCAACCTGCAAATACTGCATACATATGACTTCACATGCAGCAGCAGTTAAAGCAAGAGGCAGAGCTCTTCACTGACATATGGAAGCATTAAATACATAAGATGTTAGAAGCCTCAAGCTCTAAGCAATTAAATAACAACCTACCATCTCCGTAGTGCTGGCTGGAGTCAGGAAGAAATCCCTTAAATTCAGAAAGTAACCCTCCAGTTGTCCAATTAACAGAAGTAAGATAACTCCATCTGCAAACTGGATGAAGAATGATCTGAATATTATTTATTACGTTGGCTTTTAGTAAAGTACTCCGATAAATGCCATTCCGGCGATAAAGGAATTTAAATGGTACTCTGGCAAGCAGACAGCCTAATGACTCAGCTCCCTCAACCTCTTCTACAGTGAACTTCGTATTTAGTTACATAAGGCTCCCAAGTTCATATTAGTAAAAATACGACCTTGTAAAAGGACAGCTATTAAAACAAACTATTCCAGATGTGAAGAGACTTCAGACGACCGCAAGCGACAACGGCGTAAGTATAAATAAAAGAAAACTGTGCCTGGTGCCTGAGATTTATGACAAAACACTTACAAAACTTCCTCTCTCACAGTTGCCCACCAGGAAAACCCAGAAGAGCACAAGAGTGCAGCTCTGCTTTTCATCCGCACGGCATAAATCACAGGGACCGCCACTGCACCAAGGTTTTGAATGCCTGGAGCAAAGCAAGACTTGTGGGCTGATTTCTCTGGCAGTTATTGTGGGTGTGTTTGCAAAAGCAGGGAAAGAAAAAGCCACGAGGGATGTCCCCAAGCTCATTTCCCATCGCTGCCTTGCTCGCTCCCAGCAGAGGCGTGGGGAGGATGCTGCGGCTCCCCGGCTCCAGGCGAGCTGCTGTCCGCCCTCCCCGGAGGCAGCAATAGCAGAGGACAGGGAGGTGATCCCAAGGTGCCTAACGAGCACTTCACTTGCAATTTCATGGACTCTGAAGAAGCTCGATGTTCAGAGGATAGGACTTTGAAAAGTAATGAAAATCAGGCCTTCCTACCGCAAAGCAAATCCAGCATTAAAAATGACTAAACACCAGCAATCAACTTGGCTTTTGGTTTAATTGTCAAAACACCTTAATTTCCATCCCAACAGAAAGAGCATCCATATGACTTGGGCAGACTCCGAAAGTAGCATTAGAAGGGCAGCATTCAATACAAAGCTATATTTTTTCATTACTTATTACCTTCAGAAAGCTCAGAGACTGAAGCATGGTATCTTAACCTGAAGCTAGAAATAATTGTTATGTTGCCAAGTTTCAAATTAGTACAACAAAAAGGAGGAATCCTAATGGTGAGAGGAAACACTCAAATGGCTGACAAAACACGGTTAACATGCAGCTGTTAGAGCAGGCTACCTGAGATTCGATGTCTTTCACGTTTAATCCCAATTTTCCAACATGCTGGTTGACAAATTGCAAAAATACCTAAAGAAAACAGAAGGGGAGGAGAGGGCGGAAGAAAAGATAACTTTTCTCAGTGAAGTCATGAATTATGTTTTACCTTATAAATTTTGACGTTTATTAAAAAAGTAAATTACCTTTTTTACAGCATCCAGTTTATCTGGAGCACGGCTAAATAATTCATCAAAGGCATCATCTTCTGTATGAAAACAACATTAATTGGTATTATTTGGAATAACTGTCAGATCAGAGGTTTAAAGCGGCTCCAAGAAGGAGAAAGGTGTTTACACCTTATAAGCCAAGGAGAAAGAGAGTCGCAGGGAGATGGGGAAAAATCCTGCTTTTGTATTTATCAGAGAACAGGGTGACAGGCTTCCCTTCAGCCTGACTACATCAGAGAAAAAAAATTTACTCCATTCAGCTCTGCAGTTTTTGCCTGCCGAGGTTCTCGAGATTTGTGCTGCCACCAGCCTGAGCAATGGCTAAGTTTTGCATCTCTGCAGTTTATCTCTTTGCAGTCATGTTGTTTTAATCTCTGGGATAAAATATTGTGAGCAGAGAAGAAGAGCTATAGATTTTAGCACTCTCCCCTAACAGAAACGTCATTTACATCAAATTTGCAGAAAAACAGCCCCCTTCCTTCAAAAAAAACCACAAACTAGGTGTTGGGTTTGGAGACACTGCCCTTTCTCTGAAAATTCATGGAGCTCAAAAATGACCACTGCTGCCAAAGAGCTTTAAAGGCAGGCACCAAGCCAGTGCCAGCCGCGCCGTGCCAGAGAACTAGCAGGAGTTTAAAGATATCCAAGAAAATGAGATTCATCAGAGCTCTGTGAACGCCCACCCTCACCTCCTTTTTCTGCCCAGGTTTAGCAAGAGCAGGGTACATCTCCCTATGGTAACCCAGCCACAAGACTGCTCTGGTTCAAGCACGAGCAAAGCATCTGAAACACCCTTAAAAATGAAGGGCACTCTGGCAGCATAACTAAGTGGAGAACCAGTTTCAATGGTGCAGGAAAGCAAAGGCCGCTTTGCTTAAAGAAGATCCCTCCCAAAAGCCGGCGACAGAGAAGCCCTCACTGTGAAAGGGTCTCCTCGGGCTTTTCCGTGCTCCCTGTTTCTGGGGTTGCTGCAGGAGCAGTGTCAGGGAAGGAGTGAATCCATCAAACAAATCACCAAGCAACAGTCTGAAACCTGCAACAGTCCAGCAAACGAGAGAGCCCTCTTCTGGAGCCACGCTTTGGGATTTCTCTCTTTGCTAAGCAAGCCATGTCAGAGAGAGAGTGCGAGCATTTTGAAAGTGAATTGCAGATTTCTCTTTCCAGCGGAATCAACCCACTGGAAGAAATACCTAATTACAAGCTGGAGTTTTTTTTCCACAATTTCAGCCTACACTAGAGGCTACTCAGTTGAGTAAGTGACAAATATGGAATAAATTATGCAGCTTGCACCTCTGCAAAGGATGAAAACACTTAACATAGAGGGGCCAGCAGAGAATTAAAATGGTTGCGTTGATTCACTGGGGATACAACGTGATTCTTTGCAGCAAGGAAAAGCAGCTCCCCCTGAAGCCTGAGCAGCACCCAGACCTTCTGCAGGCTCTGAGCATACGGACTTTGTTCACCTGAAGTGTTTCACAGCCCTCAAAAGCCCTAAGGGCAAAAATCTCAGGCGACATTGGTTTTACTGAGCTGCTGTCTATAATCAAGCACCAGTAGCATTTCTAAATTTCATTTGTAAACTGCAGAAAGGAAACTACATCGAAACTGGTAGCAAGAAAAAGCCCAGTTCTCAGGCCATTGTGCTCATAAATAGTTGCAACAGTGAATGAGGTCAATGCGTAAATTCAAGACATACTTTGTCCCTCAGCCAGGTCTTCTCTGTTGGGTTATCAACCCATTGTATCATTTCTTGTCTCACCTCTCATCCACAGGCAAAGCCACCACCCAAGTTCCAAACTATATTGTGTTGATATGAACGTACATTAACACGAGACATTTGGAGAAAAACACTAGGGGAAATCCAGTAATCTCCATTAACTCTAGTGGGAGCATACTTGTATCAGGAGGTAAAAATGGATCACAACATGGTGTATGACAGTAAATAGCAGCAAAAATATGAACTTGGCAAGGCCAGTACTTACTTGGCTGCGTTTCTAAATTCTCTCTAAAAGTGCAATAAGAAAAAAGAATTAGAAAAAAGCATTCAGCAGAACTAATCTTATTCATAAGAAAAGCTTCTCTGGGCCATCAGCTGCCTTGTAGAGGAGATACAGTACAAAGTGCCCTGAACTTTATGTCAGAGCAACTTTCCAACAGACATTTTAAAGTACACTGTATATCTGTACAGGCACTTGGAAGTATGTGAGATTTTAACAGGCCCACAGACTGATGAATGTTGGTTTTATAAGCACAATCCATAATATCCTCTTCCAATAAGCTGCTCATGATATTAGTATTTGAAGATATTCTAGCATATAAAAGATGATAGTAGGAAAAACTGTTTCTAGTGCTTGGGATGATGACCATATTTTCTCAGTTTATAAATGGTATTCTACTACTAAAGTCCTTTAATAATGACAGCACCTCACAAATTCAGCAAGCTCAAACTGAAGAACTGCCTCCTTTTTCTATATTTAATGACACAAGAGCAATAAATTAATAGTGGGTTGGAACCAGTATAGCTTTACAAAATTTCCAGTGTAGTCTGAGGCTAAATTTACAGTCTGAGGTAAAGTTACAGTACTGGATTTTATTATTATATTTTTATTATATTCTATGGCAATGACAAACACTAAGCCTCAGAAATAGTCATAGGCATTATTTTAGAGAAGTGTATAAAAAGAATAAAACAGGGATATACCATAACATCCAATCTGGAAAGGGGAAAAAAAATAAAAAAAAAAAAATCAGAGAAATGGCTCACATGCATATGCATGGCTGGGTTTACACTTTTTGTCATCATCATAATCCCAGCTTTTTTTTTTTTCTGTGGGGGAAGACACCCACAATATTTCCTCTCTGATTGACAGTGTAAAAAACAGATATATCCGTTCTTACTTGTTTTCTGTGATATATTCCACTGCATTTGTCGTCTTTAATCCTCTGGAGGTGTTCTGTTAAAAAGACAATAAATATTTTTGTGTTTGTTATACACAAAAAAAAAAGTAAATCTGAAAGCATTAATGAGGCTTTCATGAACTGTTTGCTGCCTTAATTAATTACCAGAGGGCGTTTATTCAAAAAGTCCAGTACAGCATTTTGAGAAGTGGCTGCTCTCTTCTGCTCTCTCACTCTTCAACCAGAAGTTACCAACTTCCCCACCAGAGGAAGTCAAAGGAGAAGCACCTGGTCTCTCTGCTGATGAAGTTCAGAGGTTGGCATGTTCGCCTGGAGACTTGATGAATGCATCAAGCTGCTTTGGGCAGGCAGTGATTTCCTGCCCACACCACTGCATTAAGGACTCTTCAGTTTTATCACTGGAGGTGATCAACTCTGCCTTATAATAACCTCACGCCATAGCCTACCACCCATTGATGAATCTTAAGATTTGGTAGGTTGGCAATTTTTACTACTTCTGAAGCAACCTGGGATCTTTGATACATCCTTGTATCTTTTTTCCTCTATACAAATCTTAGTACTTGCCAAAACATCAAAGAAAACAGTCCTTCAACCCAACTGATAGTCTGAAGAGATAGGAAAGGGTGGGCATGCCTGCTGCTTTATTCAGGCATGTGGCAAACATCTCTTATCACAGAAAAGTCTTTGGTGTTTCCTGCTCTCCCCTTTTAGGCCGTGAAAAAGACCCTCTGTTTACATACTGGGTCAACTCCTTTGAGTCAACTCTGAAGAGGAGCACACACAGCTTCACTGGGGCAAAGGCAGGTCCTTCGTGCAGGCCCATGTTGCAGAAAGGCCAGGCCTTCTCTGGTCTTCTTTGAGTTTCCTCAACATTTCCCCTTCCTGCCCTTGATCCCTCTCTTCTGAGCTGTGCCTTCATCGGCTTTCCTCACTTTTGACCTAATGATTACCATTCCCATCAAAGGCATTGATTTCTCCTAGGGAGAATCAGCCCAGTACCACAACCCCATGATCTCCCCTGCCACCCCTATCTCTCTCAGGGTGAACAACCCTTCCTGATGCTGCAGTTTCACAGATAATCCCTCCCAATTTCTGCACTGATGAGGCTCTTGCAGCCCCACAAGGCACTAGATGGAGGGCTGCTTTCCTCAGTCTGAGTTGTCACTCATCAGACCCACATGACAGGAGCGTGGGCAGCAATGCACAATTTGGATTCCCATTAGACACCAGAGAGACCACTCCCCTGCTGAAGTGCTCAGCTGGGATGGGGCCACAACAGCTACCTTTGCAGAACCAAGTTCCAGAAGCAGCTGTCCCTCCCAGGACACTTTTAAACATTCTAAAATGACACACGTAGCTCAAGGGCATGCTTCGTTTCAGTTCCAGTTATGATCCTCCACAGAGAGAAAAGCCATACATCATGCCATACAGATTGTGTGCTGGGCTCCCAACACCACTGAATTGCAAACCCTCTGTTAAAACTCTAACACAGTGGTGTTAATTTTTGCAATTATATCCCAAATTGTGGGATGTTTGATGTTCTCCTAAAGTTTCAGAGTTGACTTTAAGAAACAAAATAGAGGAAGAAGGCATGTAGAACTCAGCCTATAAAGAAAAATACCAAAATGTGACCCCAATAGAAGGGGAGTAAAAACTCCCTTCCCCTAAAGAAATTAATCCTCACTGTTAAACCAGTGTCACAATTTACGAGTGCAGGCTTCTATTTTAAAACACTTAGAGTTAGTAACAGCAGAATTTCTTCTTTTTCTTCTTTACAGAGACCAACAGCTGTTTTCAGTTGCGAGCATTCCTTCTTTTGATCAAGGAGAAAAAACAGCATAGTGTTTCTACCCTTTTAAAGATACAGCATCCGAACTGAGAACAAAATGATAGTCTGGTCTAGCAAACTCAGAAATTAAAAGGCACGGTTGACAGAAAATATAAGTAACTCTTTCACAGGTGCACACACATTTCTCCATAATTCTTAGCAAATTTGTGTTGTGAAAGGTCTCTAAGATCTACTGTAACAAATACTGAAACTCTAATTACCTCAATTGTGATTGTTTCCACTTGAACATTTGAAGGCATGGCCAGGTTGGGTTCAAAGTGCTTTGCTATTGCAACCAGAAGATGCAGTGTGCTCAGCAAGTCCTTTGTCAAGATAGCTATTCCATGCAAAGAAAGAAAAAGATGTTTAGCGTGCAAAACAAGTAAACCTCACACCAATATCATAAATTCTCCCTGTGATCCCAAAGTCATGGAGGGCCATAACACAGGTGGGACATCAGATTGGGGTTTATATAATATCACAATTCAGCAATACCACACCTTGAAAGTCCTTTTTGTGAGACATACACACGGGCACAGAGGGCTGTTAAGTGGTCCACAAGCCACAGACTTAGAAGATGCAGCCTGCATGACCTAGTCAGGGTCAGATATTCCTGTCTTACTTCTGATTCAACTAGTAACTGAAAGCAGGTTGTTTAATTCCTGTTCTGACGCCTCCTAGCAGCCTTATAGCAGAGGAAGCCCCGTGATGGATAATCTTATCCAATTTCACTTCTGCACCTACATTCCACACTCCATTTCAGCTGACTTTCTTCCAGTTGCAAACACTTAGCCACAGCTTCCAGAATCACAGTGAGTTTCTGTCGCTGTTTTTTTTCTGTCAATGCGATCTTGTCAACATCCAGCTTGAGAGATCCTAGGTTTTCTTTGACAGAGTGTCCACAGGAAGGAGAAGGATGTATGTTAACACCACCATAGGAAAAAAAATATCAAAAATCAGAAACATAAAGTGAAAGCAAAGCACACAAAGTCTTGTTTTAAGTGTTCTATATCACTTAATAGCTTCCACAGACCCACATCCCACACCAATATGCCCTGTTAAACTCCTGTGCTCTCTGAAAGCCTCAGTAAAATCAGTGAAGCTCTGCAAAAGGGAGAGGACTCAAGTAATTCCTTGCAGCTTCATCCCCCAATGCTAGCACTCCACATTCCTCCTTTTCCTAGTGGAAGCTACAGGAATGAAACAAATGGATCTTTCCTGTAGACAGTGTACAAAGGCAATATCAACTCACACATACAGAAGAAATCCCAGATAATTGCTCAGGCAAGTAAACTATGAAAATAAGCCAATCCTGTTCACGCTGCTGCCCTCAGCCTTGGTGAAAAGGAGATATGATCTGAAAAGACATCCCCAAAGAGAGTGAAGAGGGAAAGAAAAATTAAGTAGGAACAGGACAGATAGAGAAATAGAAATAGACCAACAGGATGTCCAAGAGATGACAGCTTTATACAATCACCTCTTAGTGTAGAGAGCCCCTTAGATGTATGCCAGTTCCAGTTCCAGCCCAGTGCTTTAGACCTAGAACTTTTTATTGTTATCTTGTTATTTTTTTTTAAAGCAGGAAAACATATAAATTATAGATTATAGTGCTGATTCCATCCAATGTTTCTGGTAGCATCACAAGTCACCTTTGTGCTCCTGGTTTAGGAAGCCCTCCTTCCCTTCAGAGGCACTCTAATTTCACACTTCAAAGTTAACCTTTTTATTGTGTTAACTAGCAGGTAAAAAAAAAAAACCAAAATTTTTTTAAGAATAAAAATAATTAAATAAAACCAATAGTGGATAATCAAGCATTTGTTTGGAATTACAATTATCACAGACGGTTCACAGTGCAGTGCTTTTCTCAGCTTGCAAGAAGCAAGACTCCAGCAGATCACTGCTATTGCGATTCGTGAGGTGTATTCTCTGATCTGGAAGTTCCTCCCTGATGCATTTGTGAGCTAAACTCAAAGCAGCAGCTTACCCAAAAGATGATGAAGTACCAGCCCATCATACAGATCTTCTTCCAGACTTTTAACTACTATGTGTTCCTCTTTCAGCGTTGTGTTAATCCAGTCAATCAATAACTGCAGAGGAAAGCAAAGCAGCTGGCAATTATATTGTTGTTGTTGTTGTTTAGACAGTATAGAACTCAGTGCTATATTTTGTTTCACCTTTCTCTTTAGTCCCTCATTTCACATCTTGGTTTACTTTCATCCACCACTTCCTTCCTTTGTTCTTTTTAGTTGTTTTTTAAAGAGAAGTTAAGTATCAGTTAGTTCTCCCTAATTTTCAAGTGAGATAGACATCTCACAAGTTACATTCCTATGAATTTTGTAGAAATAGTTATACAGATGGAGAGACAGACCCTCTTCTCACTTCTATCTGGGAAAAGGCTGCTAGAGTACACTTCCCAATGCCTGATTTCATTAGACACCACAGAATGCACACAAATTCAACCATCAGAAAAAAGCTCCTAAGAAAAGAGGCTTCACTCATTCTGCTGGCTGTTTCTTGCAGTCATGCATGTTACTAGCACTCCTCCCTTTCCTCTCCTATTTTTGTTTTCTTTTTCTTTCTGCAATTTTGTACTAATCTGTCTCCAAATACCGTTTTTGGGGAAAAAAAAAAAAAAAAGCATTTTGTTTATTTTGCTTTCTTACATGGCAGTCCTCCCATTGCCCTTTCCAATATCCTTCCTGCCTTTGCAAGGGGAAGCTGCTCAGGAAGCCAAGGGCTGGCTACAACTGGAAAGGAACCACATTTCCAGTTACATCCCTTGGCCCTGCAGCCCCTTGCTTCAACACTGTGCTCCTACACAGGCAACCAAAGGAGCTCCTCAGAACTTCCCCAAGCATGTGTTTTAGCCCCTTACGTTGCTAGAAAGGTTAAGATGACCTGCTGAAGCAGAACGGAAAAGCAGTAGCCCCAGCTGGCTGTTAACAAGAACCTCTCAAAACAGGGATGGGTATTGCTTATATTGCTGTTATTGCTACAAGTGAGTGTCTGGAGTTTTGTTGTGTGGATAATATCCTTCTCACTCGCTGTAAACAGAGGAGAAAATTCACAGATCCTTGTAAGTTAGACAATATTAAAAAAAATGTAAAAAGCAGTTTGAAATAAAAAAAAGAACACGTCTCTGAGATGCTTGAAACTGCACAAGAAACAAAAATGCCTGGTGCCAGCACTTGCCTGAACTGAGAAGCTGTCAAAGGGTTTGTAATATATCTCCTCAGCGAAATAGTAACAGGGATTTTCTAGATCAGAAAGCCGTGCTCCTCAGCTAATGCCTGCAGGTTAAGACCTGGCGATGCTTTATATGTGTGAGGGATAGAGCCGTACCCCAAACACAACAGTACAACCAGATGGAAGCTGGAAAAGCAGAAAATACTGCTGAGTACAGATCTCCATCCCCATCTCTTCTCTGGAGGAGCCATGAACTTTTTAGGTTAAGAAAGCAATCAGTGGCACCGATGGGCACCCAGAGGACTGCCTGCCTTGGGTCCCAATTTCCACCTCCTCATCATCCAAAGAAAAGAAATTAGACAGTGAAGAATGTTGTTTCAGGAGTCTCTGACAGGACATGGTTTAAGCACTGAGTCTCACAGAAACCTTCATAAACTGAAGAAAGCTCTTCATTTTTGGCAGTCTGGAAAGAACAAATTCAGTGTCTCTGTAGACAACATAATTGCATTTTGCAGCACCACCTTTCAGATTTTCTCTTTTGTATAAAAACATTGTGAAAGCCTGACACAAAAAAACTAAATCTTTTTGATCAAATGTGCATGAAGGTTTAAGAAAACATAATATAGAAATGCACGTTTGTGGATTTATGAGTGCCATGCAATACACATAGCAGCACAAAGCCTAAACTGGTTTTCATAATATTTATAGCAATCTTAGTATCTCCATAATGCCAGAAGTGCTGGTCTCATAAGACATATGCCACTTTTCTTCCAGAAAATGTCAGTATGCTAGCCTTCCCCTGGGCTGTGTCATTAGAGAAACACAGTGATTGAATGCACAGGGGAGATTTTCAAAATTACTTGGAAATAAAGTACTTCCCCATAAAATGGGATTCATCCTTCACAGTTACCTCAAGCAGACAATGCACCATACAACAACTCGAAAGCTTTTCTTCTGAATTCTTGGGGACTTGCATACCTTTCATCCCTTTTCTCTATGCTATCCTCGTCAGGCTGTAACGCAGCTGAGCCACTGGCCACCAGAGGTAGAAGACCAGACAGAAGACTGTTGCAAATCAGCACAGCTATCCTAGAACTTGTTATCATGGGATCAGCAAACTTGCATGTATCTGAACATTTCTCTTTAGTCACAGCAAATGCTGACGTGGGTTTCCTCTCAATCACAGTCCACTGTTCCAGCTGGACTGTCATTGCTATTACCCTATCATTACAATAAAGTAGCAACTGGGTACTTCTGGTGTGGCTCATCCTGAGTTAGAAGAGGTAACGTATAAGAAGAAAGTCAGCTTATAAATTGGCATTCCACTTTACACACAGCAGTGACCAGTCTTGGGTGATGCAGGCATTTTGAAGGCTGGTCTTGTACAGCCCCAGCCACCCTGGCGCTGTGCTTAAACAAAAGCTCTGGTTTACACTTGTGTGGAGCCCAGGTGCCAAAAGCAGAGCTTGTCCCCATCCATAAAGTGTGGATGGAGCCAAAGAGCTGGGTGATTTACAGGGCTGAGCGTTAACACAACAGGTTAAAACAACTTGAGGTGAGGATTTAAACATAGTAAAAGGAACAGTACCAGTTTTAATTCTTCCAATTTGGGATTATTCCTTGTGGTCGGTTTTATGAGTTTCCTCTTTTCACCTATGAAAGGAAGCAAACAGGATCCATTACAATTATAAGATATGACTAATGCAAATTTTCTGTAAAATAGGCTATCAGTTTAATATTACCCAATATCACTAACTGCCATATGTAGAAACACCATCATTTTGTGTTATAACTGATTCCTTACGAGAAAAAGGTATATGAGACTATTAAAACTGCTGTTGGAAATTATGCTTCAGTGCAATTCAAATCAGTAAGATCTAGATGGACAATTCCGGAAAGAGGAAAAGAAACTTGGTCAGATCCTTATGCGTGAAATTTAAATTTCCGTGAAAGAACCAGCTAGAAGTTGTGTTGCATCTTCACAATCTGCCTCTAGGGACTCAGCAGCCAAATTATACACAGAGAGCTTACTCACTGCTGAAAACACCAGGAGACCACTGCTAAAAATATATGATTCACTTCTACAACACATTATCTGCCTTGGTTCTTCAGGTCATTCTTTGGCCCTTTTTCTGCCCCGGTTCATAAAGTACATACCTTGAGGGATGGCATTCTCAGGTAGGAGTTGATTAACTGCAGCAAGCTGGGTAAACGCATTTAAAAAGTCTGGATCCATTGTCTTTTCTCACTCCTGGTAAGCTGGTAAAAAATATGGGGGTAAAAGCAACATGAGTAAAGGCATGTAAAGATCAAAATTAGTGCTAAGAAGAAAACAAACAAACTGAAGGGTTTTCTTCAGTTACTATTTCATGACTGGTGGGTTGCTTTTTAAAAAAAATCTGAAAACGTATTTAAATGTGTGTAAAGAAAAAGAAGTTAAAAAGAACCTTTACACAACGTGACGTGTACTGTCTGCTGCACCCTTGGTCTCTATTTGGCCAAAGAACCCAAATATCAAAAGCCTCTCTTTAACATTTAGAAGCCTGTAGGAAAAGGCCTGAAATTAAGAATTTTCAATAGCATAAGTTAATATCCTTTAAGATGTCAGTTCTGTGTGTCCTGCTCAGTGTTAAAATTGGTATACTTGGGGAAGACTAGCTTACCTAGTATCCAGTCCCTTACAGCACCCAAAAGCAGAAGCTTGGCGGGGGGGGGGGCGGTGAAACACGAACAGAGCAAGCGCAGACAGATACTTCCCTAAAACACTTCAACATCCCTCAGCTCAGCCTTCCTAAATCAAAACTGGGATCCTGGTAATTACAAGCTGTCAACACATTTACTTCCCATGAACTTCCCATTCACCCCTTGAACGTGCGTCTCTCCCACCGTTCAGCAGTGAGGAGCTGAAGAGCATGGCTTTACCTTGCATGAAGCCCCACCTCCTTGCTTGCTCCGCCCTGCCACCTGCCAGCTTCCCCTGAAGCTCCCCCACTACACATGCTGCAAAGGAGACCAACTGATTCCCATTATTCACGTCACTGTGTTACTTCTTCTTACTTCACTGTGTTACTTCATCTGTATTGCTGTCCTACACCCTCAACAGTCATCTCTTTCCGAATCTGAGGACTATCTATTATATCCCCAAGATCTTATTCCTAAATAGCAACACACCGCTCAGAGCCCATGATTTATCTGTAGAGCTAGTGTTGTTTTTCCCCCCCATGTGTTTCACCTCACGTTTATCGACACTGATTTCCTACAGCCATTTCAGAGCCTGCAAACTGCAGCTCCTTAGCACTTAATAGATTCATTGCTTATTACTAATAATTAGCATTCATGGGCAGCCCTTTGCATCTCAAGCTGCATTCTGTGAGGGTTGGTCCTAGACAGAAGCCTTTCAAAGAACAAGATACTGCAGAAACAACATGAAATGGAAGATGACTGGGTTTGGATACCTTCTTGGGGTGAGCTATTTAACGAGATACAGGAAGGGATGGAAGACACGGTTCTCACACACAAGCTTCCATGTTTGCTGCAACCAGCCTCTGCAGCCCATCATTCAAATTTGCTATTCAGAGCTGTGACTGACATGCTGTTTTTTCCAGTCTCCACCTTCCTGCACATTATTTATCAGTCCTTGGAGAAGAGATGACGGTAGGAGACAACTGCTCGAATACTGATTGTAGAGGCATTTTGTGATGACATTTTTAAATAAAATTGAGGTACAATTATTGACTATTCAAATGAAATGGCATAATTTGGTCCTTCATTCTCTAAGAACGTCATAGATGCACAGGCTTGTCTGTTTTAAAGTCAAGAGGCGTTTTATTTTTTCCTGTGCCACCTGCTGAGGCAGCCAACAAGTGAATTTTTTCTTAGGCCAAGAGCTAGGCTATTGCACAATGTTGCAATACCACAACTACCCATAGAACAACTTATTCTCTAGTTGGGTCAAATCAGCTCACTTTTCCTCCATGAGTCTTCATACAGTCTGGTTCCCACATATGCCCCATATAAGACATAAACCAATAACGAGCTACCAGCGGTCTCGGCGTACCAACTAGCCATAGAATATACACAAGGCACTTATCGGCGTTACCAAGTTGTTTCAGCCGGTTTATTTCCTGTTTGAAAAGACAAAAGCCCTACTCCGCATTGGCTCAAATGCATTGCCTGGGAACAGTTGCCTAAATCGATCACACAAAGGAGGGCACAAAACCCAAGTGGCAACATTCACATCAATAGTAATTTTTCTGCCTTCAGAAAAGCAGAATTTAAAAATAAATAAGAAGAAAAAAAGAGATTATGCACTGTGTGCCCAGTTTACTACTTACTTTTACTTCCTTGTTTTGTAACAGACCTTTCAAGAGCCATTTTTGCTCATTACCATCAGAAGAGATGTCTTATTAAGAATCATCCACATGAACACTGAAAGTCCTACCATTAAAAAAAATGCACCCAAAGCAGCCCCTTTTTCTCCCTGAACTTACTATTCTCTTCTTCAGTAATTCTCCAGAAGCTCTTCCAAGACCTTCTCACAGCAGGCGCGAAGGAGTTTATGGGGAGAGGGGTCTGACCCCCAGGCTCGGAGCGTCCCGCGCCGAAGCTGCAGCCTCCCATGCAGGGCAGAGCGGAACACGCCGAGTAGGAGAGGGGGAAGTCGCACCGCGGCGACACTCACTACTCTGAAAAACGAAACCAGAGTCGTATCCGGAACTTACATTGTCTATGTGCTCAGTCCCTGCTGGAGACTAAAATAAACAGAAATACAAATGCAGGAAACATGCAACTCCTGAAATACCAGAAAGCATTAGGATGAGGGGATTGTTCTTCCACGGCGCCGCATGGCATGACGGCTTGCCAGCCTGCCTCTGGGGCGACTCACAGTGCATTTTTTCTTTGCGTGTAATGATAAAATAGGCAACAACAGACAAAACCATCGTGCTACATCACACCTTTTACTGAGGGTCCTTTGAGCATTTTATAAAGCAGATCAGAACTACTCTACCGACCTGGTAGAAGGAGAAAGTTAGGCAGAAGGAGATTAACCCATTTGGCCTCAGAGAGCTAGTTAGCCACGCCAGGGCCCTAAATGCTCATCTGAGACAGGAGTTATCTCCACTAGGCAGTGCTGCTGCTCTTCCTCCCCTTTCCCACCGTTAATGGTCTAGAGAACAAGTCATATGAGGAGAGGCTGAGGGAACTGGGTATGTTTAGTTTGGAGAAGAGGAGGCTGAGGGGGGACCTCATTGCCCTCTACAACTACCTGAAAGGAGGTTGGAAAGAGGTGGGGGTTGGCCTCTTCTCCCAAGGGAATAATGGCAGCACCAGAGGAAATGGTCTAAGGTTGTGTCAGGGGAGGTTTAGATTAGATGTTAGGAAGAATGACTTTCCTGAGAGGGTGGTCAGGCACTGGAACAGCCTGCCCAGGGAGGTGGTGGAGTCGCCATGCCTGGAGGTATTTAAGAAACATGTAGACATGGCACTTCAGGGCATGCTCTAGTGCCCGGGTTTGTTGGTTTGTAGCTGTTTGTGGGATTTGTGGTTTTGCTTTTTGTTTTTTAATTTTGTGGTTGGAGTCGATGATCTCAAAGGTCCCTTCCAACCATGAAGATTCTGTGACTCCATTTCGGGCACTCTTATCCATCGGTGCTTACCAGCCTAAACGGCATCCTCTCAACAGCTGAGTTTTCACTCCCTTGGGGCGTGGAGGGGGGGAAAGGAGAATTTCCCAGGAGGGACGCATTTCCAAATGAACTGCCGAACCACGTGCATTTCTAACTCATCTGCTTTCCCCACAGAGCACAAACCCTGGGCGCTGAGCACAGGCTGCCACCACTTACCCTCAAACTGACAAGAGCAGAGCTTGCTTTCCTGGTGGGGCGTGTGTGTGTGCGCCTCTGCGAGCGAAGCCAGCAAAGGCCACTGCGACTGCTCCCAGCAAAGAGGCCCTCATTAGAAGTGAAAACAGGCAGCGAGCCTCTGCTGAAAGCCCTGAATAATTGAGGAGGGCATAAATGCAAACATTAGACTTCCCTCTGTCACATTTCATTACTGCGAAGCACGTCAGGCTCCGTGCTCGGCTATGGCCGACCAAAGCCCGTCCCCCTGGAAGGTGGTGAGAGCTGGGCTGCGCTGAGCCCCACTCAGCACACCAGCTGCTCCTGGTGCAGGCACCTCCATCCTTCGTCAGCTGACAGCCACTCGCCAGCACCGCGGCACCCTCCCGCCCCACGGAAAAGCTGCGGGAGCGAGTGCGTGCGCGAGCTCGGCGAGCGTGACAAGACCGACCGCACGAGGCAGGGTCAGCAAAGCCAGAGAAAGATCAGCAGCCCCAAGGGAGGATCGAAAGATGGGTCACGGGAGGGGAGGAACAAATACAAACGTCCCACGGGGCCTGCAAGAAAGTCCCTGCGGGGAAGGCAGCCTGGGTCGGGAAGGGCAGAAGGTGGCAATGGTACGGAGACCGCCTGGGACGGGGAAGAGGTGGCGAGGCAGGCAGATGGCAGGGGATGTGGGGAAGGGCACACAGAGCCTACTGGAGCCAGCAGGCCAGCTGGGTGGGCACAGCATTTGATCTTTGCCGGACGCTGCTTTTTTACCAGCTGATGCTCTTCTTGATGTCCTCCCTGCACACTGGCACCAGCCCTTCAGGGTGGGAGAGCATCTCCCCTGCCCACTCACCGCATACCTCTGCTCCCCCCTCAAGCTCTGATGAGATGGGGCCACCAAGCCAGACAGCACAGCCGTAACCGGCACCCCCTGGTCAGCCAGCAGCAGGTCCCACGCAGCTCTGCCCTGTGCTACTGCCAGGGCTGGAAGGAAGCATGAACCCCGCTCGAGTTTGCCAGCTGTCCATTCGGCCAGCAACCCCGCTTCCCCGGCCCGCCTGAAATATTCATCACTACCTCACTGCATGAGGTCTCAACTCCATTAAAACTCAGGAAAGTTTACTGTGATAAATTATTCAGCGGCAGCTTTATTTTTGGGCCGAGGCACACAGGGATGAGGAAGGAAGTCTCTTTAGGGATGGAGAGCAGGGTTGATCCCTAACCTGCCAGGATGAGTATATCCGCTACTCCTGGCACAGCCCACACACAGCAACTTTAAAACTTCAAACACAGTGACTCTTCCTCCCCTCCTTCCAAATCAGGGAGTCCCAAATTGTTGGAGACTCCTTTAGCAGCGTTTCCTGCCAAACCCACCACTTCTCTGACCTCCCTAAGAAGCCCCTCTCTGCACCTTAATCCACAGGCTAAAATGAAACTCAGTACTGTAGGACCTCCTTCAACACCACCTGCAGACATCTGTGCTACGGACACACCTGGAAGCCCCAACTGTGCTGGGTACTGAGAGATTCGTTCCCCCTCTGAACGTCTTGCAACCTACAACAGCTGAACACAAGACAAAGGAGATGCAAAGTACAAACAAAAGATGTAATGAAGCAAAATGATCTTCCCCTCCAAGATGTGAAACTTAGCTGGGAACCAGGGAGGGACAATACCCAAGCACGATGCTTTCCTGGGACAGAGAAATGCTCTAATGACTCCTTTTTCTCCTGACACAAGCACTTTTACCTTCCCCTTCTCACCGTTGCTTATACTAGAGCCTTCAGAAACTATTTTTCTAACAATTTTGACCCTGATGGCAGCTGCCTTGCTATGCACAGCAGAAGCCTGAAGTCCAGCCAGCAGCACCCACAAGCACTGCTGCTGGAAACGGCGGCATTTCAGGAAACGGAACTGCTCTGGAGAGTTGGCAGCCACCAGCCACCCAGAGCAGTCAACCACTGCGCCAAGGTCTTGTACTGACATGGCCCTCTCAAACCGACACCTCCACAACCTTCCCAGCCTGACCTCAAACACTCCTGCCAACAGGCCAAGCTGAAAAGATGTTCTGCTCCCAGCCTACATCCTAAAGCCCTGTTCAAAGAGACTAACAGCCTCCCAGCTTCTCTTTGCTTGTTCATCTCAAGGTCTGTTCTCCTCCTTACCTGCAGAGCTTTCTCATCCAGCACTCGGTGTTTGCTCTGAATCTTGTGTCTTGGCCATTTCTGTTTAGCTGGGTCTTCTGCACCAGCAAAAATTGAACTGTACTCCTGCAGCCGTTCAGGGGCCGGATACTTGGCACTGGAAAATACCTGTGGAGAGACAAGGAAGGGCTGAAGAGACAAGGAAGGACTGAAGAATCCCAACAACTAGGCAATCCTATGCTATAGAAACATGTGGAACTGAGTAAGGCACATAATCTGTGCTGCCAGTGGGAATGCACAGCCTTGGAGTCAACAGGCTTGTATGGATTATCTGCACACACCCAAAGATGCGTGGGCTGTCACTTCAGTCAGTGGAAGTACCAGAACTTCTCTCTTTTATATAAGTACTAGGAGATCGTAGGTGACCACTGGCAGTAAGGGAATTTGAAACACTGTATTAAATGGAGGAAGAATGGGGAAAGAAGGGTTTTCACCAGTTTTACACAGCTCAACAAGATTAGGATGCGCTAAGGACAAGCTCTCCAACAGCAGCTTTCATTCAAATAGCCGAAGTGTCTGCAATCTTGAAGTGAGAAGGTGTTTAGCTCAGCTCAGCACATGCCTTTTCTCTTTCTCAGGGAGAAACTGGGGCAGCAACTTATTTAGGCCTCATAAGGCCAGGAGCTGTGTGGCTCATGGGTCTAAAAATCATCAGTTGGCCAAGTCAGGAAGGGGATTCTCATCACAACCCTGCTCAGCAGCAAGGCACGGAGAGGTGAGCGGGCAGCAGCTGTGGTGGCCGAGCACCTTTTCTATTGCAGAGCTTACATCAGGAGTAAAGAGAGACAGAAGAAGGAAGGCCAGGCAACCTTCACTGAAGTCACTACCTTAATAGCCTTCTTGCTGCCCTTTATCTTCTCAATCTTCGCTTGGGCGAGCGTGACCCTCTCACCAATTGCCTGGAGCTGTGCCCGGCTGGCCTCCACCCGTTGAGAGATCCTAGGATGCAAACACCTTTCTTTAGATGAAGGATCCAGACCCAGAGATTTTTTTTGGCAACAGCCAGTGCCCAGGCCCCCAGGGAAGGATGTGAATCTCTATGGACTGAATTGCTTCATTGGCCAAAATAGTGCTGGTTGAGAGATACACGTGTATTGGTCCCATTGAGAGCTTTGCGTACTGTGACGTGAAGGTAGGTCTGGTCCTTGACTCACAGCACAATGTTCCCACTGCTGTTTGAGGGAACAAACACTTTGTGTTTGTGTTCCCACAGCACACAAAGATGGAGAACTGGAGCTTTTTCTCCACACTGGAGTGCCACAAGCCCTATGTCTCTCTGCAGGCACTGCTGACAAGAAAGCCACAGCCAGTTACCAACTGCCAACACATTTTTAATAAGATTGACTTGTTAAAAATGAAAGGCAACACGTGCTAATGAGCACAGTTCAGGACTCACAAGGTTTATCCTGTCCTCTATTATACCAGCAGTTTTTTGCACGACTTCTTCCCTGTTGCTTCGCAGCTTCGTGATTTGGTTTCCACGTCAGTTAAACAACATTAGGTCTTCATTTGGAGCAATAAAGCACGCCAACTTGCATAATTTTTTGCATAACTAGATCAGCATCAAAATGCTTTGGGACCGAGGTGAAGAGCACTCCGTGGCAGCAGGGGATGGAGGTCACTGGTTAAGTACCTCTGCGTTCACCACGAGGACACACTCCTTTCCCACAAAGCTTAGAGCAGCTGCCTTGCAGGCAGGGGCATGACTGACGCTGCCGGCACGCCGTGCACAGCCGCCACCACGCTGCAGGAACTGTCACACAGGCTCAACCACTGGCTGGGAGGGACGTTGGGACCAGGCATCAGCTACAGGTAACTATGGAGTCACCTCCTCAGGATACCTTCCTTCCCCACGCCTAACCCGCAGGTTCTCCCTGGCTTCAAGCTCAAAAGCTGAAAATTGTTCTGCTCCTTCACCCCTCTAACGAAAACAGCAAAGAATATTTTTATGGCTGTACAAGCCATTAGGAGAGAGAGCACTCCACTTCTGCTATGTTTTGTAACAATGAGCTCCATCGGATCGTTCTGTGCCTGTAAAAATCAATCTCAAGCACTGTCTTTAAATTTCACCAAAAGTCCGTCTCTGCTTTTGAGTAGAGAGCTTCCACGCTTTTTTTTCCACTCTGTATAATTCCTTTTAGCAGCAAATTTGACATCAGCAGTGATCCATGATTCCCATTTTCCAACTGTACCAAACCCGTCTTTTCAAGTATTTTCACTCTTGTGCAGCACCTTCCCTGTAAGAGCACAGAAATGGACTCCACGAAAGCCTCCCCCATAGCAGGTAGTGAGAAAACAGCAAGTACAAGCAGCCTATTCACCTTGCACCATTCTGAAAGACCCCCACTTCTTTCTCTAAATAGCTTTAAGTGTTTCTGTTTGTTTACAGCCACGTTCCCCTCTTCTGGAGGCATGAAAATCCTTCCTTGTGCATATGGCAAGAGAGCGCACAGCCTGTTTCTACTTTCTTCTTTTTCTAGCAGGAGATGAGCAAAACTGAACCTCATGAGATTCTCCCTCTCAGAATTATTCTCCATTTCCCCATCCTTTTATTTTAAATACAGCCTAACAGCTTGTATTTTGTACCAACACTACGTACAAATCTGTTCATGATCTTCTTCCCACACCTCCCCTCCGTCTCAGCGGAGTAAGTCCACATCACATACACTTGATCAGTTCTCAGAGTAGTTTCTGTTGTTCCTTTCAGCGTGCATTTCCTAGCACCTGTCTGCAGCAAATTTCATGTGTCATAGGGCCGTCCCATCGCCTTGTTTTGCTAAAGCGTGAGATGCCTCTGAAAGACCCAACTCTTCCCTAACTGCTCTCCCCAGCAAATTTTCCCACCTCACAGTTCACCTCTTTTCTAGACGTTTCAAATTGTATTGATTGACACTATTTGCAGCACTGCTCCTGGGGGCATCTGACCATTTTTACTTCCTTCAAAGCTGAAAAAAAAAAGCTGGTCGTTTATTTCTGCTTTGCCTCTCTCCCTCAAATCAATGATGCAATTGACCCTCTTATGTTCTAGGAGAGTAAATCTTTCTCCTAGAACTCAACAAATCCTTCCTGAAGCTCCAAATAAAAGCAAGGTATCAATTGCCTTTTAGCCAGTACCCTACTGACTCTCAGACACAATTCTCAGGGGCTGACAAGGCACACGTTTCTCTCCCAGAAGGAAATGTTAAGCAAAGTTATGCAAGTTTGGGCCTGAAAACCAGTAACCGTTCTCTTCCCTCCCGCTCCATGAATGTGAGGGAGTCAAGTGAGGTACTCAAATGCTTCCCTCGCTCCCGTTTCTGCCCCGCATAATTCCCACTGCTTCACCAGGTATCACTTCTCCCTTCCCGCACTCACTCTTTCGCTAGCTGTGAAGAAGCAAAGGGGTTTTTGAGGAATTCTGGTTTTCCTTACCTTTCACCCTTAATCACTTCCACATTTAACATTCATCCTCCAAGACAGCTGTTTTAAGAGAAGAATGGTGCCACAACTCCCTGTATGCCCCCACCGAAGACATTGACTATTATGAAGTGCTTCTTGGTGCTAGATTGCTCCCCATGGCACATGGACAACACCAGGGGGAAGGACAGAAAGCAAAGCACGAGCACCTCTCAGGCCACAGAGCTGCATACATCTTTCTCTTTTTAAGGTTTGCTGGAACCTCTCTTAAAAAAGAAGCATCCCTAAAAGCATCCCAGAGCACGGCTGGCAATTAACTGTGCCCTAGCTAAAACAGTAATGGGACATCCAGAAGGGAAAGAGGGAAGACATCTACAGCTACGTCCATCCCTTCTGCCCACCAAATATAACCGAGAGTGACGAGTGATTACATTCACCCACAGGAGGACAGCACCCGGCAGACAGCCTGCTCCCAGCAGAAGCTGGGGAAGTTGTCCAGTGCCAGTTCAGATACTTCAAATCACGAATGGCTCTTCTCCGAGGCACCCTCTACTTTGTCCTGTGATCTCCTACTCTAGGATTTGCCAGGCCAAATCCCACTGACCTTAGGCGATATGCCAAAAACCTTCACCTGAGGTGGTACAGAGGCAGGCACACAACACAGAAGGAATACACACCAGTCTACAGAATTAATTTATTTGTTGCTGAGCAAGTTAACATGAGAAAAATTTTTAAACCCCCTCAATCCATCTAATCCAAATTCCATCACATGTACAGGCTCCTAAAAATGCATGACTGTTACTCATGTAGAGTCCAAAATACAGTTACATGTGTTAGTTAAAACAGACAATATACCACAATGATACTGAAAAAATATATGGGAAAAAAAATCCCTCGTGTTCAAGTGTCGTCCAGCAACTTTAGTATTGCTACTGCTGTAGAAATGGAACGTGCTCCAAGGAGTCAACCTGGTGTTTTTATAAACAAAGGAAACAGGAAGGGATGGAGAGGGCTGTTGCCATGGATTTCAGGGGCAAAGCGTTTGAAGCAAGGTGGCATTCAGACCTCAACCTCCATTTAAGAAGGAGATTACTGAGTGGCATTAGTTTGAAAGGCAACTGCAATCAGGACAGGAGGGCTAAGTGTTAATGAAAGAGCCCATTACCTCCCCTCAGAACCCTGCGCTCAGACAGCCAAAACCCCCATCCGCATCTGAACCTACCCTGCGCCTCTCCTATTAGTCATCGCTGCGCTATTTCGCTCTGGGTGCTCTTTTCTGCTTGAGAAACCCCTTTAGTTAGATTCAATGTGACTGTGGAGTTGGAAAGAGGCAGGAGGCGTCCGGCGCCAGCCCCTCCCTGTGGGCAGGATGGATGCTTTTGGGACAAGCGAAAAGGGGGCCTGCAGAAGGAAGGAGAATAGATCACCTGCCTTCAACTCCTGGGCACCGAGCCCAACCAGCCTTCCCCTCCCAGGGCTTTTCTTCGGGGAAAGTAATACACGTGGGCAGATTAAATCTATCTAGTGGATTATCTCTTAATCCATACAGACTTTTATTTTTGATCTAAGCAGATATTAAAGCCAATCTTTCAGCTGCTTTGATTCAAGCTTTCACATTCTCTTGTCCCCCCGAACTCTTTTTGCAGTCAAGTCCCCTGCGCCTCACCCCCGACTTAGATCCCCTTTCTCCTAAAGCCCTCACATCCTGCCACCTCGAGCTCCTCGCTGTTTTAGAAGCAACTCTCTCCGACACCCACAGCAGGTCCCAGGAATACTTCCTCCCACTTGGCTGCCTCCCTTGCTGGTCCCGTACCCTCCGTCCCACCTGCAGCCCCAGAGCAGATCACCTCTCCTCATTTCCTTATAACTCCTCCAATAAATCTCACATTCAGGCAGCTACTGGAAGACCTCCTCTGCTGCCTCCGTGTCTGCTCATGGAGAAAAAAATTACTGTTCTCTTACTCCCACAGGAAAAAGATTTGAGGCATTAGGAATCTGGCATCCAGGACACTGTCCTGTCAGTTGTCAGCACTGGCAATAATACTATATTTCTATGAGAGCCTCCAAGCACTCCACAATGCCAAAAAAGAATTGTGAGTTTTATCATCTATATTTGCTAGAGGTCAGACAGCATCGGAAAAAAGTTTATAATCAGAGCAGGTTTTGTAAAGACAGGCTGACAGATTCCCAGAAAGGTGGCTGAGCAAGACAGAATTCAGCTGGAGGGAAGTATCATGACAGCAGGAGCCCCTTTGCTGTCCCTGTTGAGTGCACTCATCATCCCAAAGAGACAGGGATGACACAACTTGGGAAATGGGAGAGAGAAGAGGCAAACTCCACACCAAGGTGAATGAGAAAGGCAAGGCAGCAGAAGCTGGGAGCAAACTTCTCTAGAATACCAAAGAACTTTCATGTCTGAAGTACAAAAGTAAGTGATCAACCAAGGAGAAAGAACATTACAGAGCAGAATGAGAAATGAAGTTGCACAGTAGGATAAGGCAGCCAAAGTATTAAATGACTTTTTTCCTTAAATGAGGACTGTACACATCATAGAAAGTCAGGCACCTCGTCTCCTCCCAGCCCAGGCTCCAGCTCCTGAGAGATAGCAGGGGGATGCTTGGCACTGCTGTTCTAAACTTCAGGGTACATATCGTAAATTTGTTCCATAAACCCTTGTATTTTTGCCTAAAAGTAAAGCTGCTTGCTTTTTTTTTCTTTTCTTTTTTTTTCCCCCTCCAACAAGGCATGCTTTTATTAAATTCCTCCCTTATTGCAGGAGGCATGAATTAGAAGGGACGGAGTTTATGGATCTTGTATTTTATTGCAACCCCAGACTCTGCAAGTGGCTGGTGCTGGAGCTGGGTAGCAGGGGACAGTGACAGCGCTGGCTGCCATTCATCCTTCCACAGAACCTGTGCCAAAACTGGCGTGATACCACCACTGACGAGTGAGATACCACTAAACCCCTAGGACAAGTTTCAGTGGGTTTCCAAAAGGGACAAAACCACTGGTGAGATGAGGACAGACTCCCTCCCAGGGGAGGGGAGCCATCATCCCATGGTGAAAGCAGAAAGGTGGTGCTGAGGGAGTTAAATGCCCACTTTTCCTCTCAGGCCTTCCTCACTCTCTTCTTTCCTGAGACCCAGAAGCACATCACTGCTCTCTTTGTATGCTGCAGAGAAGAAGAAGATCTCAAACCTGAAAAAAGTTTTAATTTGTCTACGAATTTTCTTGAGAAAAGACCACGGGCTTTTATGGCTCCTCAGGCTGCTGAACTGATGGGGAAACATCAATGCGCCGCCCCCGCTACCCATAACTCAGGGCTTCGATGCACAATCCACTAGACTGAAGCAGGCCTAGAGAGCTAGGCTAGAATATCTAAGTGTGTTCTGGCCGGCTAACAAAGGATAATGTTTTATGAGGCACTAGAGTGTGCTTTACAAACGGCCTCACCGCATATGGATATTGCTGCACGCTGCGGTGGGCCAGCTCAGAGCTCAGGCGGCAACGACCGGCAGAGTCAGAAATGGGCTGGGAGAAACCCCAGCCCCACTCTCCCCACTCCCACGCGGTCCCTCTGCCCCAGCAGCTGGCAACATCGCAGGATGGAGATGGAGAAAGCAAAGGCAAGGCTGCTAAGACATTTACGCTTTACAGCGACCCAGGGAAGCATTCAAAGGCAGTTCACAATGCCAGTTCGCCTCAGAAGTTTGAGAGGCGAAAAGCAAAAAATGCATGCTTTTACAAAAAGCCAAATACATTCAGCCACTCAAAGAAAGATCAACTTGTTTGCTTTCTGCTCTTCTCTCCATATTTAAGCAGCTTTTAAAATCTTGCTTCATGTCTGAGTAAGTGTAATCAGAAACTGTCATCATATACCATCTCTGACAGAAAGAAATCCCAAGTGAGGCAGTGTAATCAATGCTCCTTCCTCCATTAAGGGTTTGGGTATTATACTAATTAATGTTTATCACACTTTGATTGCTCCTTGAGCCTGATTTGCAGGTGTTTCAGCATTCACATATTGCCTCGCTCCTGTGATGCTGAACGGCTTTTCAGATTGGAGGGTGATCAAGGTTGCCAGGTTATCCTCAGCAGGATCTGGCATACATCACTCTCCACGGGTCATGTTCTCACAATAATTTCATTTTGATTTTTAATCTCTCATTTCACAAGGTGCTCCCACTACTGTGAATTAAGCTTATGTAAAACTGGAAAGTTAGAATTTTGACCTATCATCACAGCACTCTCCCCCCTCTCCCCCTGTAGCTTGTTCTCGTCCTCAGAAAAGCAGCTTTTCTTTTTTCCTTTGCCTTTTTTTTTTAAGGTCACAAACAAGTTCTTCTTTAGCCTTCCAATCTTTTTACTTGCCTCCCACCACTGACTGATCTGAAAGCAGACAGGCTTTCCTGTTTCTAGGAGAAATATATACTAAGTGGAAAATCTGTGTTTGCAAATAAATTACACAATTAGATCTTCTATTTAAACTACACAGAATACTTCTGCTCAAACTACTTCTCCATGAACAGTGTTAAGATATATCAACACAACAGCTTCTGCCATCACGGTGACAACTTTTGGGAAGGATGAGCTAAAGGAAGGAATGGGAAAAAACTGGTTCTTCTACCAGTACTGCTGGAGTTTCACAGGTGATCTTTTGAGTTCCTCCACCGGCAGTGTGGGGGCAGATACTGAATAAAACCAGGGAGCTGCTTCCCAGAGCAGCGGACAGACAGAGTCTTGATATATTAGCAGATGCTGCAAGTACTAGCAACTGGCTTGTTATCTATATAGTCTTCACTCATCCTTGCAAAATTCTCACAAGCAGTTACTCACTGAAGCTCAATCTTTTGTAGTAATACCCTTAAGTGTTTGGGGTTTTTTTTTCTTTTTAAATCACTATTGAAAGGAAGGCTAATCCTGTTTGGACAGAATTTTACGAGACTGTCAGAAGTAAATTTTGTTTCCACGTTGCTTGAAGTTATGGATCATATTTGGCAGATAGCTTGAGAAGGTGTTTTAGCACCTTGTAACCTTAAATTAATCAACTGTGTACACAAACATTAGGTTTCTCTTTCTCCCATCAAAGCTTTCTTAGAATGGCCGAAGATCTTCCTCCCTGTCCCCACGGAACAGAAAACGTGTATCGCCACACGGAGTCACAGGAAATGTAAGCAGTGGAGAAATGCCCAGCTGACCCCGTGGTGAACAAAATCTGAGGGTAGGGAGAGCTAACGCCTTTAAAAAGGTCTCAGATTCCACTGAGCATAGAAGAAACTCCTTCCCAGCCTTCGTTTCGGCGCTGTGCTGGATTCTACGCAAACAACACTTCTGTTATACAACTCACTCTTAATCAACACTACGCTCTACATTTCCTATCAGCGGTAGTCACAGGAGACAGATCAGCCTGGATTTAAATTTCTGATCTGTGCCTTCTCCCAGGTGGGGTTGCAAGACAAATAAATGCATGAGCCACCAGCCAAAACTGGTATTTCCTCTGAGCATCACCTGAAGGTAGCAACAGCAGGGACAAGCGCTGACAAGTCCACAGCAGCCTCCCCAGCCCTTTTTAACCTCACTTGAGCCAAAGACACCTCGTTATATCTCCATGCTAATGTGGGAAGGAACAGTGACATTTGCAGAGCTTTCCTCCCCGCTGGCAAGGCAGTCCACGTTGACTCAACGCTGAAGAACAAGAGGACAGCCCGTTTTTTTATCAGAAGATCAGGAAGTTCTTCTTTATTCCTAGCTTTCCCCATACCTCCCCAAGTGGTTTTAGAACAGCTTTCTTGACCTAGTGAAGTAGCATCCAGTTGCGCACGTGTGATGAGAACTCATTTAGTGAACATCCCTAAAGGTTCTCCTACAGGGCTTACCCTAACACAAGGCTGAATGTACCAAGTAAGCTCAGCTTCCACTCATTCATTGGGATGGAGGCTTTTTATACCAGCACAACATATAGCACAAATGCTGCTCCTAGTCTGGTATCTCTGCTACCAAAACAAGCCACTGTCACCAAAAATATGAATGCTGATCAAAACACGCCCGCCTCTGGAGTGGAAAATGATTCCTTGTGATAGAAGTTCAAACTCTAATCATTCTCCGAGGAAAGCGTTGCTTTTCTTTGCATTTCATCAAATATCATTAGAACTTCATTGCTTTTCACCCAAAGATCTCAAAGCAATTTCCAAGTGTTAATTAAGTCTCAGTTGCTTGTGACACCAAGAGTGGAAACGTTTGTGCTCCGTGACAAAGGAAATCTGGGGAAATTCACAGTGCAATCCCAGCAGACCAGATTTTCAGCCCATCTTTCACTAATTTAAACAATTTTTGCTTTGACTCACAGGAGTTAAGACATACATTTCAGTAGTTGGTTTAGTTTTATTGAGTTTACGACCACCCATGCAAGTACTTCTACACTCTTCCGTGCCTCCCCACTGCCCAGTCCATCCCACTCCTCTCTAAAATAAACTACAGCCAGCAAAACACTGACTATTCTCTCCATCACACTTCTTTCTCTGGATCCAAAATATACCTTCTCCCCACATTTAAGTCATAAGTTTGAAGGTAAAGCTTTTTGCATTGATTTTAAATTTTCCCCACTTCCCGGCAGCTAACGGCAATCACACAGAATTTGACTTGTGCACCACAAGTTGAACCCTTCAGTCCCCTTTTCAATAACAGATAACTTAAAAGCTATAATTTACAAACTAGTACTCGCACAACAGTTACTACCTAAAATCATTCTCTATAAAAAACACTGTCCTGCACAACTGGACTTGCATATTCAGGAGAAGGAAAGCCTAACCAAGAAAAAGAACTTGCTACCATAAAGCAGACTGTTTCACCAGCTGTGAAACCCTCAAAGACAACTGCACTTTGTCTCTTCTTCTTGTAACTCTTAGTTCCTTTCTGACTTCCACCATGTAATAAGGGTCTGCCTCTGTGGTCTTTCCTCACTTTGTCCTGACCTACAGAGGTTGTTGTCAGGTACTCGGTAAACGGCCTAACCAGCTCTTGAAGGATAACTTAGAGTATCCAGGTTGTTTTGTTTTGCTTTCAATACTGTGTTTCTGCTCATCATCTTTGCTGCAGTGATTGTTGTACTTTCAACAGCTTGAAATTTCAATCAAATTTCTTCTATTCCCTTCCAATCTTCCTTCAATTGGATACTTCTGCCCATGCGAGCGTTGCCACTCGCTGCTTCTGTTCAGTGGCCAATGGTCCTTCTCAGCATCCTGTAAAGACTAGTGCTGATCCCCAAGATTCCCCCAAAATCTTGCTATAATGAAAACAAGATCAACCACATAAGGTACACTTTCTCAGAAACAGTTATTAGCCCTTTGCTAGTTACACAGCCTTATTGCTAACTACATCTTTTCCCTTTCTCACCTGTGCTTCCAATTTGAACTTTGTCTCATAACAGATCCTTCTTTTTCAAAACAGGTCTTCTTCTTCTCTTAAAGGAAAGGTTTATTTCATTTTATTTTTTTTTGCAAGTGGAACTTTTTATTTCAAAATATTTGCTCTTCAGAAACACAGGCTGTTTAGTGTTACTTCTTCATTTTTCTCCAATCAATTGCAGTCACACTCAAATCTCAAAAGGCACCTTCTATGATATGCCCATCAACAAGCTAATTTGAGCATAAGTGCTTCTTCAACAAATGAAAGTAACTCTTTAGGATACATTATCCACCTAACACCTTTTCTGAGTGATTACAGCACTTTCTTGCTTTCTTGAGGGATTTCCAGTTACTTTCCCCAAAAAAACTTTGGGCCCTAGACAAAGATCTTTCTAACAGCGTCAAAGAGCAGATGCCTCTCTGCTTGGACAGACAGCTGCTCTGTCGTTTCAGTGAAGCAGTTGGTGACACATCAAAGATTGGACATCACTTTTAGAGCAGTTCTAGACACACGATTTCATTTTCCTCGCTGTCCTTTTAAAACTCATCTTTGCCACAACAGTGACTCACAAATAGTCATTAAGAATGGAAATAATACCAGAACAAATAATACCAGAACATATTTGTACAGTATACTTTTCAAAGCCCCTTCCCCACCCCAAAACTGCCAGAACCATAAATTCATAAATTTTAATAGCCTAACCACTCGCTCTATGACATACTCACACAATAAATATTTTCACGGACCAATGCCTTTAGCAGCAGCTAATCCCCTCATCCCAGCATAAAATAAGCATGAAGGGCATGATTTTGGCTGTGAGGTTGTTTGGGTTTCCCCCCCTCCCCAAATCGCCTGTGTGCTAGAAAGAACAAAGAAAACCCTGCCTGGTGCTCAGTAACCCAACAGGATTCGATAGCTTCTCAACGCTCACTCCCACAAAAAGAGTCACATAAAGTCTGAATTTGTTCTGGAATCAATAAAATCCAGGATGCCACTGTCAAAAGTACTGTTGTTGAAGCAAAAACAAAGCAGCCCAGTCTTTAGGCCAAAGCGACAGAAAGAACTGAACTGTGGAGAACATGAACTTTCTAGTTTCTTGGTGCTGAGCTACTGGAATGACTGGTGTGTTATATATATCTCATAGACAATCTGAAAGGCACTACCACAGAGCAGAAGTGCAACAGCTTTACCTTCTCTTCTAAAGGGAATGTCCTGTTATGTGTCTTAAGCTCATCAAGCATGTCTTCTTATTCAGCTCTGATGGTAGATCTAAAATGCAAGTCCTAGAAGTAAAATCAGGTATTTGCATTTTAAAATGTATACTAATCCAGAATAAGGATCATATTCTAGGATAAATTAAGAATAGAATACAACTCAGAAGACACTTTACCCACCTGGGGTTTCTCTTTAACACACTTTACCATTCAAATCCGTTATCCCTGGCTCCAAAAATAATTTTTATCCCCTCCTCCGGCTAATGGCACAGCATGGTGGATTCCCTCAATAAAATGATTGTTTGCAGGACTCGGAAGAAAAGCAAGAACTCCATCATTAGCACCTGCAAATGGATCTGCTGTCTCCGAAAGTGCTGCTCTGTCTTAACTGTCAGTTGCATTTGCACCCAAACTCTAATCTACCCCATTTGGAAAAGCCCAGTGACCGCACCACGGCTTTAGTCAGAAAGAAGGACCATGGAAAGAGAATTTAATCCGCCAGTCAACTGTGAAGAACAGACCTTTGGCACTCATGTTTCCTCCTGCAACTCTCCCTGCAGTGCGCACGCTCACACTTATATAGGAGGGAGCCTGAATTATACATTTCAAGCCACTCAGAGTTATTTTCCGGACAGTTTTCTCCACGCTAGATCCCTGATGGAAGTCATGCCTGTAAAACAAAGTGACTTATTTGAATCTCTTCCTTCAGGGCTGAGTACACAAAACTCATCAATAGGAAGAGAATAAGACTCTAACACATGTGTGAGAGTCCAGCGTCTGAAGCTGGTTGAGAAGGTAGAGCTATCACTTTGTATAAGAAAAGAAAGATATGGCAATTGTGTCAAGAAGAGTGGGAAGAATCTGAAAATATTGCCAAACCTGCAGGCTAAGAAACTAGAAAAAAAAGGAACACTTCTTTTGCTGCGAGGCACACGCTGACTTGTTATGATCTGCTTCTCCCTGGATATTTCCAGAGAGCAATAGCTACAGCCACTTGGGGTAAGGGGCTTGGGGTAAAGGGATGCCTCTCTGGATGAGGAAGTTCATAAGATCTTTTTCAAGTCTCTGCTAATTAACAGCCACCTCCTGCCCTAGTAGTTTATAGACATGACTTATTGCTGGGCAAAATCTCATGCACTACATCTCCCATCAAACGGATCAGGATCCTTCCAACCCACAGCCATCCAAAGGACTTCAAGGAAAAAGGAAGTCTACTAAGCTGCACAATGAGCAGACTTTCAGAGATCTCCTGGAGAACTTTCTTGGGGCATCACAACTGGGGGAAGACATTATGGAAGCACACTTAACATCCTCATGCTAAAGTACTGCAGCCACAAGACCTCTTTGCATTAGCCACTCACAGCTGTGGCTGGGAGGTCAGTCCCACTTCTGCTCTCCAGGCAGCCCCCAAGGCCCAGGTCGCTGCCTGGACCCTGAATTGACAGTGACATCCCACTAACCACAACCGCAACAGAGTGACTGGGACCACAGCTGTTAGCAAAACACAGCCAGAGACACACTGTAGCCCAACTTGTCCAGCTCCTATCCTCTAAAACTTGTTTCCCTACCACACCTTCCCACCACACTCATGCTGAACTGCTGCCTACCTCCAAATCAACACTACCTTTAAGGCACCCCAAACATTTATGAGCACTACGTACAAGCGATTCATTTTAACATCTGTCCGAATTGGGTCAAAACTCTGAAACGACGTTCAAGAGATAAGTCTAGAAAAGCTGTCAACATGCTCATAATTAGGCTTCAGAATTAACTGAAAACAAACATGCAAAGGTGGACTCTTGGTCATGTTGTAACAACTTGCATTGCTCACTGGAACAAGTCTTCGTGGGTAAGGAGGACAGATCACCACCACTTCCATCCCCTGCCAAATTATTTCACTCCTTTCTCAAAGGGTGCTCAGTGCTCTTGCTACGCAGGAAAGCCTGCTTTAGGGTTCAGTGTGGAATTCTCTCTCACATACCTTTAGACCATTATGGATACATCACCACCACTATTATTGCTGGATACGTTACTCGTATGCTCTAGCATATTACAACTTTCAGCCATTTAAGACCTCACCGCATTAATACATCAGACAGTATTTCTGAAGTCCGTTAGCCTCCACAAGCATCAGCTGGTTCAGGCTCTGCTGGACTCGGGTTCAAAGAAGGTTATTTCACCGCAATCGCGTAGTGCTCAGGCTCCAGGCTCTTCACACGCTTCCTTTTCGATCCAAAAAGAGTTCAGTAAGCAAAGAGTTACACCTTGTCAATAGCAGAGAGGCCCTCTTGGGTTTCCACTTCTTAAAGCAGTAAAAGCAAGGGTAATTATACCTCTGTACTTTTTGTTACCCGACAGCTCATAAAAGTTTAAACCAATTTATAGCAGTTGGGGGTATACAAAGTGATCCATCCTTCAACTTAGTCACAGCACTGTCCTCAAATTGACTGTGCTTTAAAATAATCGTTGGTGAAAGAAGGCAGAGTTTGTCAAGATAATTACTTCTTACCTCAGCAAACAGGTCCAACATTTGTTTCTTTTGCCTCTTCCTGCTACAGGCTTTATTTGCAGAGATGGTTTTGAAACTGGCTTTATCTCTTTTGGAACGTGGCCTTTGAATAATAAACAATGGTAGCTACTACGTGTGGCATCTCTCCTGTTAAAATCATAGCTCTTTAAACATTTTAGAAAAGTTTTGCTGAGCCACGGGGAGCCTATAGATGGTAGTAAACTGCTTTTAGCCTGCAGATACATAAAAATATGAACAAAAGGCAAAGAAAATTAAGTCAGAAAGCCACTATGAACTGTACATGGCTGGACCAAATGTGTTTTTTGGTTAATGATTTTCTTCAAGATGCAAAGTTCTGCTGCACGAACAGAGTCTACAAAGCAAGAAGTTCCTATGCTATCTAGAACTTATTTTCATTAAGTGTATTAAGATTTATCACAGACTCTTCTGGGACATGTCTTTTCAGGACATCCAACTCATATAGTTGTAAACAGCAACATCTCTGTTACGATTGATTGGCATTGCCATAATCAATCCTCTAAAAGCTAAGCTTATGACCTAACAAAGAAAATAAACCAAATACCTTCAAAGCAAAGCCCTCCTTTATTGAAACAGCCATCTTGCCTCCCTCTGTTCTCTTTCGGTATCACTCCTTCACCCTTTGAGGTGCAGCAAGTCCTCCTTCTGAGAATGGATCTGATCTCCCCAGACTTGCAAAAGAAGAAAGAAAGCTGTCCAGAGAGGAAGGAAGAGACTCCGGCCTCAGGATGGTCAAGCCACCATGCATACTCTACTGGGTATTTTTTGAGCTACCGAATTGCACTTACGTAGGTAGGTGCATCTTACACTTCTTTCTACCATCTTTAAGGATCAGGGAGAGAATTAGCTCACCAAAACTCGAAAGCAGCTACTCAACATTAAGTTTTCTTCAACAAGGCACACAGTACAAACAAGAGACTACCCTGTCAGGGTTAAGAAAAACACAAACTAGAATAAAACAACAAACCATACGCACCAAAGTTACCTAAGTTCCTCCCTACTGTTTGCCTTTCCCATCGCACACGCCATCTGTTTTGATCAAGCTGTCTCACATTTCCACTAGATATTCCACTACCATGAAAGGCCCTGTCAGAGAGAATCCTCTCAAGAGCTTCGGTTAAGTCTGAAATTGTTGCCTGCCTCCTTTTGCCGAGCAGTTTTGAAACCAATCCAAAAGTGGGAGAACACCTCTCCTGCAACTTCTGCATTTTCCTTTATTACTACTTACAGCAAACGGATATATCAGCAGTTTAGCATGATTGCACCTAAACCATTCATTTTATTTCTAGCAACTGAGGATATGGGTAAGGCTTGTATTTGCTTTGTGCTCCTGGATGGCCGTTTCAGCATCCTGGACACAATATTCTATCATTTTCTTTTCAGACATAGGATCAAGCATTAAGAGCCCTTCCTCCCCACAGAATGTTTTCTGTAGCTAAAGCAAACTCATCTCATGCTTTGAGAAACATTTTGCACTAATGCCAGCACTGGGTCTTTTAGTTATTCATTAAAATGTACCTCTATTTGCAGACTTGCTATTAGGTGCGAAAAGTTTAAGTCTGCTTGAAGGAGGATATTGAAGGTGAAGTACTTCAATCATTTCTTTAAATTGCTTGTTTTAAACTATGCTGAGGATCTTGTTAGTGTACAGAAGGCTCCAGCTCTCTTATCAAGTTCAAGCCTGCCCTTCAATCACTTAAGGCAGAACAGATTGATCACCCTCCTTTTGGGGGAATGGAATTCAAAGACAAACAGACTGCTGGCGAAAGAAACTGATGTGGAAGGGCTGTTGTTAGTAGACTTAGAGCAAGGGCTTAAGTAACCATCACTACATTTCAATGACAATGCCATAAAAAGCATCTTGCTTGCAGAATCAAATTTAGCATTCTGTTCCACTCCTTCTAGAGATTAAATGTGTCTTTTGAAGACCAAAAGACACAGATTTTCAGCAACTTTGAGATGAGCAAAAATCCTGTCTTGCTAATTCTCCATGATGTTTGTTTCATTTAGACGGAATAATCTTTTAATGACTTAATACCATTCAGTCTCCTCTTTCCTACTATTCCCATTTCATTTCAAGCTATGACAGCTCTATCTGTGCCCCTGTCCTACCCGCTTCCAGTGCTACTCCATGTGCTGTCAAGGCATCTGAATTGAGCCTGGGCATCAGATCCCTCAAGTTTTTAAGTTGAGGGATTTCAGCAGCATCCAGGAAGAGTTGTAATCTGGACTCCTGCAGAACAGTCACTATCCCTTCACCTCTTTTTGAGGGCACAGGATGCTTGCTACTGCCAGCTGCCAGCAACCTTCCAGGTATGGTGATCCAACTCCCGTATGTCACCTCCTAAAGTCTTCCCAATAGTTTGGGAACCTCTCCCAAGCTACCCCTTTACAAACTTTCAAATTTATCTTCAGAGGACCACGAGAACTAAAACAAACGATCAGTTTCTTACGAAGTGTATGTTATGCTTAAAAAAACAGCCATAAAATTCCACATTAGTTGAACATGCGTCTACAAGAATAATTGATATTTGCAAGCAAAATTCCTTCCTCTGTCTTCCCCACGCTCCATGTCCTCACGTTCCACAGGACCATTCTCTCATTCCTTTACCTCACCACTTCTGCCTAATATTCCTGGCAGTGAATGACTGTTCCTACAGCCCCTCAAGAGAGGTATCTGAAACTAAACTAGACCTAGCATCCTCTCTCAGATGGACTTTGGGACAACTTCAAAGTACCATGAGGCGACCTGTTGCTTAACAAGAGCCGTACCACTTTCAAATGAACTGGAGAAAAATTGATTTCCTATGCTATAGCCAGTCTCCTGGTGTAAACTCACCTGAATGGTGATGGAGTCCGTCGTGATGGAGCCCTCTTTACAGCTCTCCTCCTAGTAAGATCAAACCCTTACAGCCAGCAGAGGAACAACTACAATGCAGTGTCCAAGCTCCAAGCTGCATCCCAGAGCCACAGCGCACAACCAAGGACACAGCACAGCTTGCAGCAAGACCCTTCTTTGCAAGTTTCCACAAATGTTTAATAATACATTCCACAGATCTCCTAAATCAAGTATATTCTTATGGAGGTATTCAGTCACCTGTTTCCACTATTGATCATCATGACTAATCACAGTAATAAGTTTAAAACAAGAGGATGAACCCCAAAATGAACATCACGATATAGGTTTTATCTGCATTTTCAATTTCAGGACTACTCACATGTCAACCCTGCTCCTGTCCCAAACATCCCTTAAGGCTCTGCTGCCTAGCCAGCCACTCCTTACCTGCCTTAATACACACTCAAAAAAACTTCATCCTCACACTTAACAGGATTTCCACAGTGCTTTTGTTTTCCAACTACCGCTTTCAGAAGCGTAGCTCTAAGTTAAACCTTTGTTTAATACTAAAGCCCTTTTCAAATATTTATGAAATATGAATATGAAATTATTTTGAATCCAGTTGGAGGAAGAACAAAAAGGATATTCAGTAAAGTACAATAAAATACAACTCCAGACAAACAAAAGACACTGAATAAGGGTCTTTAAAAAAAAAAAGAAAAATCAACCCAGAAATTCTTCCTTTAACTGAAAAAAGAAGCCCAAGGATAAGAAATTTTGTATACTGGACAACTTGTGGCTGGATCACAGGCAAAGGAGAGCAGGGCCTTCATAACAACACTCCAACCCCAAGTATTTGCTTTCTTTCTACTGCTATAATACTCCATGAGATAACTTGCATAGGCAATTTTCCACAGATCTGTTATACAGAAGTGTACACTCTGAATAATGAACTGGCGTATCAGAGGTTATTAACATCTCCTGGCAACAAAAACTCTCCTCAAATTGAGAAATCCCACAGGGCAAGCCTAGCTAACCAGGGGGGCATCTCACAGGAAAGCTAAACCCATGACCTATCTGAAGTACTTATCACAATAACATTCCTGTAAAAAATTCCATGGCACATGATTCCAACACAAGCTGTCCCCCAGAAAATGCTGGTAACGATGAAATAGATTAAAGACTACTGGTTAATTGAGTGTTTAAATTGGTCATTCTGCCTCCTATGACTTGTATCAAAAGACCTCCTTAAAAGTCCAGGAGTTAAACTCATATAGATATTATGCCAGATTGGCTATGTTAGAATATTTATGTTTTAAGCAGTAATGATATGTATTAAAATCTCAGTAGCTACAGGCGATGAATCTGATCTTTACTGCAGCTTCCACAGCAGATTAATTACATGAATTCAGTTAACATACACAAGGTTAAAGCTTCCATTACTCCAAAACACAACCCTGGGAAGTACGTGCAGCCTCTTCATCTCCTCACAGTACTGATATCAGCCCCAAGAGGACAGGGCTGTTGGCAGTACTGATCTAAGCCATCAACCTGTACTGCCCAGCAGCCAAGAGACTGCCCAGGTCGGTGCCCTCCCTCTGCAGGACCTGGTACTTCGCTGCTCTCCATGTGGAAGAGGCCGGATGGGTCCCTGCTCCCAAGGGTTAGGAAAACGACGGAGGAATGCTGAGCTACCCCCTGCTCTTTCTTAGTGATTCCAGATGACAGCCCAGATGCACTGTTAGCAAGGTACAGAGGAGGTTCAGCTGCTGTGGGTTGCTAGTCCTGCTCTCCAAGGCTGTTCCCAGTGGGTCTGCTCTGAGTCTCGGCCATAGTTTACCTGGTTTTTTTGCACCTTCTCTATAAACTAATGAACTCTGCAAAGTGCCTCATTCACCACGTACCTTGCTACGGTTAAACTTCATAGCAAGACAGCTTGTTTCAGTGCATGTGGAAAGAAGGTAGCTTGGCAGAGTCTTGCCTCACGGGTTATTTCCCAGATTCCCTAAATCAAGGGGAAAGGGAGGAAAGCTGCTTATCTTTTTTTCCTCCCAATTCTACGAATGCAAAGGTGCCTTTCTTGTGTCCCCTTAAGACGACTGAATCCACGGGCACTTTTCACCACTGCTGCTTCTGCACAACCACTAACTGGCCCAGGGAATATTCCTTCTACAACCACAACAGTACCGCAGTTGCCTTCAGCCAGTTTCCAGGTAAAGAAAAAGTTCACCTTCCTTGAACAATGGACAGACATGTTCATTTTAAGAATTCATACTCAATTGTCATGTAAGCAACAACTCCAAGCAGAAGCTTTAGTCAGCTAACATGGAAAAAAAGATCCAGTTGTGGAAAGATTCCTCTTTCTGCAGACAGTAAGAGAGACTCCTTCACTCCACCTTCAACAAATTACAAATCAGCGTGCCACTCTCGAAAGCACTGTACCAACCCAACTGTTCCCACAAAACAACCCCAGAACATCTGCATCTTTGTAGTACTGAAGTAATGAGTTTGACACACTCAGCTGAGTCTGCCACACCGAACAAGTTTCCTCTCCATCAACACTTCTGCAGATCAGAACAGTCAGCTTCCCCAGATAAGGCAGCTCCTTCCTGGAAACGGAAGATAGAGCTGCTTTATCTCAGGAAAGGGAAGATAAAAGGTCACTCTTCACTAAGTGACAAAGTTTTCACCTTGAAAGCTTTGCCCCTTGATTGGCATGGAACAACCAAGGTCATGGAACTTTTAATCAGACGCCTGCATAATTACTAAATCGTTATTAATTATATCAGAGAGCCAAGACCGTAGAGGAAAGGCAAAGCAAACAAAGAGCCCAATGAAGCCTCCTCTGTTGTTGGAAAAAATTGGTAATTAAAAGTCATGAGTGCACCAAAGAGCGAGGGAACAGCATCACAGTCACTGTTCAGGACTCAGAAGTGACTTGCATATAAAACAGAAGGCTTGTCTCCCCAGGGAAATTACAGGGTACTGTGTTACAAAGCAGTGAGTAGGAGAAAAAAAAAAAAAGGCAAAAAAAAAAAGCAAAAAGGAGGTGGAGAAAGAACCGCTTCAGTTTTATCAATAGCTTTATTTGCCCCCCAGAGAGGGAAAGCAATGCCAACCAGTCCCAGGTTTGAGGGGTGCCTTCCACATGTGTCTGGCAGCTCTAGAAAGCCTTCTACCAGCCTTATTGCACACTGAGAAGTGCACAAAAGAACGAGACCTTGTGTTCAACCTAATCTAGCCTACACACACTCCCACTCCCTTGCCCAGGACCCTCTGCCCGAACAAAGACTATTCCAATGAAAAGCCTTTATTTGCCTCAATGACCTGAGCTCAGCCTTAGTGACTACCCTTTCCTCAGAGGCTGCTCTTCAAAGTATCACTATCAAAAAATCAAATAACTTCAATCTGCCCTTAAAAAAAACAAAAAAAACCCCCAAAAGTAGAAAGAATGCTATGGTCCTGCTTATGCCATAATAAAATCATGCTATGTAATCATCATCTCTGAAACCAAAGGAAGTGCTTTTGCTAATAATCAGGCTACAAGAAGATAAATGCTCACCTGCTTCTATACCATTGATAGGATACACCATCTCAGGGTACTGAGGTATCAAACATGGCACTGGTTGAAAAAAGGCACCATGCCATCTACCATCATTTGCAGGCAAACACAAGAACCTCTCTGATCTGATATACAGGTAGTCTTAGAAATCCAATCCTAAAGATGACCATATGCAAGAGGTGGCAAGTCTGGGCTGAATCCTTGAAAAGACCAGTTTAGATGGATTATGAGACCGATTAAAAGACCCTCTCATGCACTCAGCCCTCCCACCATACAAAAAGAGAAGTGCAAAACACCAGAAGCCCAAAGAAAACAGTTTGTAAGTTTGATCAGAACAAAGAGACATTTACTGCTCTGAGTACAATGGCTCAAAAAGATCTATCTGCAAGTTACTCTAAGTAAGAAAGTCTCCCATTTAAAACATGAGCAAGGAGGAATAAAGGACAACTGCAGCAGAAGAAGTAATGCAATTTGTGGGAGTCTGCCACTGAATAAAAAATTAATAACAACCAACCTCTGGCGAACTGCAGCCATTTCTTATGCTTAACTTTGACAGACCCGAATCCAATAAACTTCTATTGAAGTGAATGTGGTCCTCTTTATGCCTTTTCTGAACTTCCATTGCTTGCCAATGCAATGCCCTTCCACTGCTGCAACCTTATCACAGCATTCTGTTTCCTATTGCTGCGTGCTAAGTCCCCAGCTCCCACGTGACAGCACCGTACCTGTTGAAGATATCGCCCGACACCTTTTGTAGATACTGAAGGGCATCTGCCACCTGCTGAACAGCCTCCTCCCTGCGCAAGTCCGGTTGGATCAGGGGGACTGAATACGTCTGCCCTTCCAAAAAGTGCTTCTGGGCTACTGTAGCCATCGTGCCTAAAGGAAAGAACAAATAGGTCATTACGGTAAGCACGCTTCCGTTTTATCACAGCTTTTATTCAGGGACTTCCACCCTTTGCTCCCCTAATTATTTTAGGGAAGCATTTGCAACAGAATCCAGTGAGCTGAAAAGAAAGGCGGAAATAGTACAAAGAGTGAGGTGGGAGTCTCTTGCTTATCTGAATGCTTTTGGAAACTGTATTTTTATTTTTAGCGTGATACTTAACAAATCTTGCTGAAGACAAAGACGACATTTTGAGCAAAGTCAGTTGAGGGTAGCGATAAGACTCATCAGAAATCACTCTGTCCCCTCCTCCCATCCTCATATTCCAGATGGATATATTTCAGGTCGTTCAACCCTATCAGCAAAATGCAGTATTTCATCTTATACTTCTGCTCCAAGAAGCACAACCACAGCTCCCTTCCAAGAACAGCAGCTACGAAATTACAGGGCATGCATGTGCACACACGCCTTTGCTCCAAGTAGGTTAATGAGAGTTCTTCCATTTGGAGACTCCCAGGAGCCGCTCGTTGCTTCTGGTAACTGGATTTTTCCTTAGTAACTTGAAATCTTAATTTTCAAACTTAGTAATCTTGAAAGAAGCCTCCTTATTTTAGGATCCTTTCACATACAAAACCCAAACAGTCACTGAAATCTTTCAGTGCCAATACCACTGCTCTATAGTTCAGCCAGGAGAAGGCTATGCATCATCCCTGTTTCCATCATGCTAGGCTTGCACACCTCTCCCTCAGAAATTCCCAAAGAGTCTGCCTCCCATGGTTTTGCTCACAAAAGTAACAAAAAATTTCCCAGGACACAGAGGAGGGTATAGAGAAGAAACGCATTTCTTTGAGCTCATTAAAAATTGTAAACTCACAAATGTATTACTGTTAGGACAGGCTGATTAATGAACAGAGTAGAGTGTCCATTTCTAGTGTTCATTTTCTAGCCCAAACTCTGCCACTAGGCCTACAAAACTCCCTTCAAACTAGTTTTCTCTGTGTGTCTTGCTCTTTCAGACTGTAAAAAAAACCAAAACAAAACTGTCTACAGTTGCTAATTACAGGGTTTCATCAGGCAGTGCTGTACATTTGTATAAGAAAATATTCATTAAGCTGAAGAGAAGCAAAACAAAGGAGGATCAAAAAGTAAGTTATCAGAAACAGAGAGAGATATCTCAGGACATAAAGACATTCCCTCCACGATACTGCAGGAGCTAGTCCAGGGAGCACTACTGTGTGTAAACTGTATTCCATCCTGTACAGCAGAGCAGGCTGAGAATAACATAGAAACACACTCTATACTGGAGAAATTCACAAAATAAGAGCCTGAAGAGATAGCTACAGCATAAGCCAACTGTTTAATAAGTGAAAATTAGAGGAGTCTTCACACCTTCTTTAAATTCCTTATCTTGCTTCACAAAATCAGAAGGTATCAGATTAGACATGCCAGCAGCCATTCCGGTACATTTATGAAACATCATCCACCCTCTCCAAATTTGTCCTTTCCGATCCTACCACAGCAGGTTAGAAAAGACTTTCCGTACATATGATGTGGCTGTTGTTTTGGGGTTTTTTGTTGGTTTTTTTTTTTTTGGAAGGGGCATGAGGTTGGTTTGGGTTGGTTTTTTGAGGGGGTATGTGTTTAATAGTCAATCATGTGAGAGGTAAAAAGGAGGAGGAAACCTAGGAGCCTTTCCGCAAACAATAAATTTGCAAAATCAAGCCCAGCCACCAGAAGACCTGTCTCTGCTGCAGAAAGCCTAGACCTATTCTGTTTCACTTCATGCATCGCTGGCAGCCAGACTCTGTACCCACACTCTTTAGCGGCAATGTTTGCACACTGATTAGTCTTCTTGACTGGGCCTATTCAGCAGGCAGGAAGTTATTATTTAGAGTTGTAAAGCGTACAAGCTAATCTGAGAGGAGTACAGCTAATTTTGAGACGGTATTTTTTGATCTGCTGACCACAAGCAAGCTGGCACCCTTTTGCTTTCAAATCTACTATTTGACTGACAACGCGGAACAAAGCGACCAAATAACACAGCAAGTGCGCGGTTATGAGACACTTTGGCTCCGGCAGCAAAACATTTATGATCTTCCCTGCTACTGGAAGAGTCACAACTCTTCCATTGCATCAATGCTGCTGATGTTTGGGATGCCTATTTTTAACTCAGTTGGGTCAGTTCGATGACCCAATTTACCGCAGCCAGATAAACAGCTGTAATTGCCCGGTCATGAAACGGAGTGGGAAGCAGGGGCAAAAAGGGGACTTCTTAAACTTGCTTCACTATCAAACCCATTACCGTGTAACAGTAATCCTGCCCCCAGGGTGAGTAGGCCAAGCTTTTCACCTCTTGAGGCCAGATGAGATTATACAGCCCCAGGATGGTTTCCCAGATTCTCACCAGTCCTAATTCTCTTAGTGACCTTTCTAAAAGCCAAGCTCAGTTCAGCTGCCGCCTGACAGATGCTCACACTCAGCAGCAGCACACCCTTAGCTACTACCAAACTCTTTCCTTCCTCGCACTTAGAAGCTGCGGAGTGTTCTTTGGGACCCACGGCCCCCTTGCAAAGAGAGGAGCAGGCAGGAGTTGGGGACAAAGCAGGAAAATCCCAGGGTGCTCCTGCTCACGCTGTCACAGTTCGGCTGTCAGTAAACTTCAGTTTCACAGGTTCTCAACGCAGCCTCTCACACGAGCTCCAGATTCTCACCTTTCCTAAAAAAAACAAAAAAACCAACAACCCACCACATTAGAGAAACGCGGTAGACTCTGTGGGAACTGCTATCGGAGACAGACACAAGAAACAATTCTTTCTGCACAAGGTAACAAATTAGAGATTTATAGCAAGGAAGAGGAAAACCAGCAACAGCCTTTTAAATTACTAGACTCAGGCAAAATCCCGTGCAACAGCTGCTATTTATTACCTCTTGGGACCAAACTAACTGAAGAAACAAGCAAGTTTT
>JAOXJK010000001.1:81812124-81833329 GCA_025774025.1 Xenus cinereus
CATGGCAGGGGGGTTGGAACTCGATGATCTTTAAGGTCCCTTCCAACCCAAACCATTCTATGATTCTATGATTCTAACTGGTCCCCAAGTCTCCTTATGCCATCAAAGAGAATAATTCAGTGACTTTTCTCTTGTGGAAGGGACAAAGTTAAGCAACTTGATCAGGTCCAGTAGCCGAGCAAAATAAAATAAATTAAAAAAAGTTGATGAAACCTACAGAAGAGCCCACACAATCTCACTACCTGTACCAGGGCCAGGAACTTAAGATCACTGCTTTGCTAGGTCTACATAGATCATCATGTATCTAGGACCCTTGATGAGGAAGGCTGAAGCCCACCTTTCAAAAGTTCTTCCCACAGACTTATCCATTTAGCCAAAAAAAGATGTAGAAAACCAAGTGATCATCATTTATTTATTTGAATAAATAGTACAACTGTCACAAAGCATGCACAACACTCCTGCTGTGATTTTTAGCAAACATAGCATTGCATTGTAACTTGCTTACAGTACACAACTCTTGCCACAAAGCTGGATGTCCCCAGCACATGACAAGTCCAGAATTTTATCTGCAAGGCCGGTTTTTAGTAGTTAGAAATTCAGAGTAAACACTGTTAAAAACAGTAAAAAAAGAGTCTTAAAAAATACATTAATACTGAAAGCATGGCAGGGTGGGAAAGAGGGGTAAAAAGTCCTATAAAGTTTAAAATGACTTAAAAAAAATCTGCCACTGTTGTTTTTTTCATCTTGAGTAAGAGGATGCAGCTGAGGAGTATCTGGGCTTCTTCTGTGGTAACATAGCTCACTGGAACCAAGTATGTCAAGCAGATGCACCTGAAAGGCAAGTTGTATGGACTGGAAAAGACAAACGTTAATTAAGTATTACAAATGTGGAAGCTTTAATGCTACAGAGGATTCAGAGTTCCACAGGAACTCAACAAGATTCAGACCTACCCCAGTGGCACCCAGGGAACATATCTAAAACTCCAGTAACACAAAGACTTCATGAATAATACTTTTAACACTAACTTATCTTTTTGAGAGGGGAAAAAAGTAGGTATCATGCATATGTAAGAGAAAGGCATGACAGAAACAGGTGTTCAGTGAAGCTTCACCCACATTGCTCTTCCTGTAAACTGGACTGCTCGATGCTCCAGTTCAGTTAAATCCACCCTGTTCCCGGTTTGGTTAACAATAAATACAGCGTCTGCAGGAGGAGTGACTTAGCTAGACATCAAGGAGCTAAGGAATGAAAAATATATTTTGCCTATGTAACATTAACCAACAGACTTACAACAAAACAGAGTATGACACCTGCTCCCAACCTGTCCAGGGCACCAAGCCTGCAGTCTTGACTAACAGGGGTGTTAATGTAAGGAATGCTAAAAGGTACCTATGCCTCAGGTTGTAGAGGAGGGACTCAGGCTTCTACAGTGACCAGAAATGCCTAATTAAACAAAACGGAGACTCTTTCAAAACTTGGTGGCATGTTCACATCTACTTGCATGCAATGAGGAGGCTGTTAAATCCCCGCCTCAGAAAGAGCTACCCCCCTCCCAGATCCAAACTGATTTTATCAACCTCCTCTTGTTACTTTCTGTTTACTTTTGATATTATATTGCTTGCAGTTTCAAAAACTAGATTCTCTGGAGGTCTTTCCCAGCAACCCAGAGAATATAAACAGCATTGTCACTTCCACATCAGCTGAAGGGAGGTGGGTGGAATGACAGCTCTTTAACAGACTTGCTTCCCACAAATAACACTGCATTAAACTAAAAGTTTGCATGACCTTTCAGTTCAATCTCCTTCCAGCCTCACGATACCCTTATTTCACTGCACGAAAGTTAGACCAATTTCATTAACTTGCCAGGAGAGCTGACTGACCAGACCTTAGTGCCTCTGCAAGTCTCCTCTGTAATAATTGCTGCTGTCATGGTAGAATCTAGTGGCCCCATTTGAAATTCAGGTCCGATTGTGCTAGGCTCTGAAAAACAGCAAGAGGTCAGCTCCCTCCTAAAGTACAGACAAGCAATGACTCCCCACAGAACCTTATAGGGTAGATGAGACCTGAATTTTTAATGGAAAGAAAGGGCGACTTCCTTCCACCTTGGCTTTGGAGGTACAAAAGGAGGTGACCCAAATAAATCAAATACTAGAACCTAGAATCCAAGAATACGAAACAAAGAAGTAGAAGCCCAATTCTCTCCCTTTGAGATTAAAAAAAAAATGTTTAAGGAGGGAAGGAGAAAAAAAAAAATCCCAATCATGAAATTATGCCATTCAAATAGCAAGTTTCCTCTTGAATTCAGAAGGGTAAATAAAGGTTTGCATAAGAAATCCAAGTTTAGGGTAAAAAGGCGCCTAATTACAACAGGACTCAAGTGAGCATATGGAGCAGAGCAATACTACCCGCCTCCTCTTTGGGGCACTCTGCCTAATATTTCACACAAAATCATTGCTGCCCATAAAAGAAAAGTTGCTGCTGTGATTTGTAAAAGCAGTAGTCAAATCTCTTCCCGGCGCGCTACAAGGAAAGGAGACCTGTTATATAAATATTCCACAAATCATTTACTCTGGAAATTACAATCCCATTTCCTCTGCACAGCTCACCTCAAAAAAAAAAAATCTACTTAGATGGCTCATGTTCCAGCACAACCTCCTTGTACGCACCACCACACCTGCGCATCACCAGCCAGGAACCGCTCCACAGATGAAACCTGTTAAGTACTATGAGGTAACTGGACTCTTACCAGATAAATACAGCAATCTTTTTTTTAAAATGGATCCCCACTAAAATCTGTAACAGCTCAAAAGACTACAGGATTAGACAAGAGCCTAGCAGACTATTTCTTGGGATAGCACAGGGCAACTCAAAATTAATTTGAAGCGTAACTAATCACTGAAAAGCTTCACATGTGAGTGCTAACTATTGGCTTGCACTATGCGTACCACGTCTTGCATAGTCCAGTGCAATCCATAAGTACAGGCAACCTCTTATTTATACAGGAATTCAGTTTTACTCTTTAAGAAAGAAAATGCATAAAACTCCGTTTATAAAAGCCTGACCTCCAGAACTGTACAGCTGCTAGTAACTCCAACAGGAAAGAGTCTGACCCTTTAACTCAACTACGTGAAATGAAGAGTCAGCCTTTAAACTGCCAAACTCATTATTTCCCATGACTGTTTCAGAAAGGACCAGGGGCAAAATGTATTAATCCAGCCTATGCCTATTTGACCAACTCCTGACTGACCTGATTGAAGCTGCATGCTTAACAGATGACAGCAGCTCTAGCAACTAGATTTATGCTAGAAAGGAGATGAAATAAGAAACAGACATCAAAAGATTAGATGGTCATCCCATTGCAAGACTTATTCTGTGTAAACACAGAATGGAAATAACACTGAGTAGTATGAGGTTAACACAAAACCTGAAGCTTTTGCCGTTAGCTTCAGATAGTGCCTGTAATTGCCCTCAGCCCTACCCACCCAACACAACATCAAACCCTTATTTAACAGAAAAGGCTCAGCTTCTAAATAAATTCCAATGCTTTTTTTCTATTGCTAACACTTAATCCTGGAAAAATCATTAAACGCCAGTGGCAACCAACGAGTATGCAAAAGAAAGTCTATTGTAGAATCAAAGAGTCTCCAGCCATGAGGAAAGTCTCATTTTTTCCCTGCATATTAAAGTAGTTAGTGGTATATTTCCTTTATCAAAAAGAACATTTGTCAATCATAACAAACAACAGACCCAACAGTATCTTCTGGTACAAGTGTGAAGTAGCTACACATTTTCAAGTGACCTAGAGAATACACATGCATTATTTTTAGTGAGATTGTCATACAAACAGCTACAGAGAGACCACATCAATTGTAGAAAGAATGCATGAAGTATAAGGCACAAAGGGAGTGTGCAGAGGGTGTGTTTATTGTAAATTCTGCCTAAGGAGGTTGGAAGGATGAAGACCTCAGCAGCTTCCAGGATCATTCAACATTCTTGTACTTTGTGAACAGGTTATATAGAACCCTGAGGGTAGACTTCAGATCCAAGTTGACAACATCTGTGGAAGAAAAGGAGAAATCCTTAATTTGCTTTTTGTTCTTCTTCATTTGCCCTCAAAGGAACAAAAGTCCGCACATCTCTGAGCTGGTGGGATCAGCAGCAAAACACCCCACATAGCTCTGATCTCCCCAAGACAAGCTCTTTCTGTGTCCCGTATGAGGCATTTCAAAACACCTTCACGATAATACAGTCAGAGCTAACTTCTCTGGGAAACAGAAGAAAGATAATTCCCTTTCTCATCTAAAATTGGTTACAGAGAAAGTCTATTTTTGTCCAAGACCTATGATCAAGGCTTTGAGAAATACTACTGATGGCTTCACCGGCCACAGAAGCAGCAAACAAGTAGCCATACACAGCATAGAAGATACTGAACCTCACGCATTCACAACTCTGCAATGATGCAGTCCACAAATAAACAAAGCCTGAATTCTCTTAACAGACACCAAGTTTTCTATTATTTAATATCCCTTCTTACCATGCAGGGAACAGGTCTGAAACAGTTCTCAACAAAAAGCTTTTCTGCTGGCACTTCCCAACTTATTACTATAATAAAATGCCAGGAAATACCACAGATGTAATCCAGGGACTACGGGGGGAGGCATAGCACAGAGAAGGCTGAAGGCTGGATATAATATGTAAGAAAGGCCAAGGAAGCAAAAATACACATGGAAGCAGAAGTAAGGAAGAACAGATAATTAAGAAAGTCATGCAAAGAACTAGGAAGACAGCAACAATTAACAGACTAAGTACAATTAATGCGAGGTCCAAGGGAAACATCTACTGCCCGTTTTGAAGAATCCTTGCCAGGTTCTCTCCACCCTTCCCTCCCTCCCCATACTGGATAACACTCTAACCCCCACACCTCATCCGGTATTTTCAGAGTAATCTCTCAAACTTTTCTTTCTGCCCTTTTTCTGGTATTATTTTACAGATTTCATTTATGATTTTCTATTTCGCATTTGCAAAAGAACCTTCTCCTGACCCAAAGAAAGGAAAGATCCTAACTGCTGTGAAGCAGTACACCCTGAAAAAAGAGATCTCTTACCTGGGTAACTGAAATATGAAATGCATTTCTAATTTTTCCATGTGTCACAGGAAGTTGCTTACTACCATAGCATTCTCAGTAAGGTAACAGCCAGAATCAGCAAGACTGTACCAGCAAGAACTCTGTACCAAGACCCAGTTGCCTCAGAGACAGATTTAAAATGTAAATTTTGCCGTGAGAAACACCACCTTGCAACAGCCATGCATTTCTAAAGCTGGGCAATCAAGGCAAATATCCGGAGAAGAGACAACTATCAGCAGATTTGCCCCACTGATGCTGGCAGTCACTTTTGTTTGCTAAAAATTAAACAAAATAGTGCTGCCACTATGAAAATACCAAAAAAGCTGGCCCAGACACTCAGCTCTGTAGTGGTCAGAGACTTCTAGTATGTATTTGCCCCAGTCCCCTCAAATCGTTTTCTTTTGCCCATACTATCCACTTTCAGCTTCCCACTGAAAGCAGGATGGGTCTTTTCCCTGAGCCACTGTAACCTCCATTTCAGGTGACACAACATGAAGCGATGTGACCAAGTCTTGCAGGGTCCAGCTCCTGCCTCTGGCTGACACCAGTTCAGATGCAGGAGCTGCCTACGCTATAAACCAAGATCAAGGTGCCAGTGGAGAGAAATAGAAACCTGGAGGGTAGAGCAGAAACGTCGCTGGAAGCTAGAAGCATAGCTAGGAAACCAGGGCACGTCCCAAGGGGAGAGCAGCTGGGAGTAAGAGGCAGCAAAGTGCCAGGGCAAGAGCTAAAGGCACCAGAAGAAGCACCAAAAAGAAGCACTTGGCAGGGTGCTGAGACCTGCGGCACTGCATGTACCATCCATCTGCCCTCATGGAGGCATTTAAGGCTGACTCCTACTAATCTCCAACAGCAATATGAGCTAGGTACCTGATACTGATTGTCCCTGGGGATTACCCTGAGGAGCGAGAGGTATGGGAGGTACCGTTACTAAAAGAAGGAAAGGACCCAGCTCTTCTATTTGGCAGTAAATTTAGGATCAGAAGAAACTATTATGGTCACATAGCCTGACTTTATGTACAACACAATCCTTACAGAACCTAATCTTGAAAATCCTGTATCAAGCTTACAAACCAACCTGTGGCTGAATTAAAAATAATCTTAACATTGCATGCTTTCCTTCTCAAATCTTCCAGTGGTGGAAATTCCACTTCCATCCCTCGACAATTCAGAACTGATGGTTAATTACCTTCACTGTTACAAAAGTTATACTGTAATTCTAGTTTGACATTTTCCTAACTTTCAGACCTTGTTATGCCTTTGTTTACCGCATTAAATAGTAGAGTAGCATGAGATGCATCCTCCCTGTGTGGGCGATTACAGTGTTCCTTATTGATCAGTGTCTAACAGGCATTCCCAGGAATAAGCATACTCTCGGCATCCTATTTCTTATTTTAAGATGAGGCATGCACAGTCACAACATTACCAACAACAACTAAAAAAACGTTAACTGAAAGTGACCATAAATCGTCAAAATAGCTTAATATATTCCATTAATTTAAAACTTTCACACTCCATAATAACCCTGTTAGAGGCTAATAAATTAATCCTCTAGAACATACTTTTCCTGCAATAACTCAGCATCAAGTTCTGCTGTTGGCTCAATCTACCAAATTGGGCTGGAAGAACAGAGAAGAGAAGCTGCCCCCTATGCTCCTATTTTTGTTTATCACCTGTACAAAGGCACACTAAAATATTAAACAAGACCTCTTTCTTTCACACACTGCAGAAAGCATGGACTATAGAAATAAAAATTGTGATGTTCTGCTCTAGACAACATTTTACATGAAAATCCTACAACTAATTCAAGAGGGATTTACTACCCATTATCACACTAAAGGACATAGATTCACCAAACAGGTTCTCCAGCCTACTTAGGAATGAACAATAGGTTAGTATGGCATTAACAGAGTATGCAATACACAAAACTTTTGCAGAGCATCTGAGTGTTTGACAAAAGGAATTCTTCTAAGAAACACTACCTGACTGTACTAAGTGTCAAGATCCTACAGAGGGTTCAATGAAACTATGGTGATAAGCAAAGCCCAAGATGTTACTGTCCTCTCCACAGGAGCAGCTTTTCAGGAGCAGCTGTTCAAGAGCAGCAGTCAGTTTTACAGGCAATTCCAGCCACACAGACACCTCACAAACACAGTCACTCCAACAGCTGTGAGCTGCTGCTGCCGGGAATGGGTACACACACAGAGGAGGAAGGAATACACACAAGAGACCATACATCCTGCGGCAGCAAAAAGGAATGTTCTGTGAGCTTATCTGTCTCTCTAACTCCTATTAATAATTAAATTTTCAATCAGTAAAACACTTAAACATATTCTGCTGCTTAGGAATCTACACACCTTGTCCAGAGCAAACGAAAGATCTGTTATAGTGTTCTACCACTCACGACGGTGTAATGATATAAGAGAGCCTTATGGGAAGCTAATGTCCTCTGTTAGATCAACTGATGGAAACAATACAAAAAAAGGGACAAGCTTTTAACTAGAGAAGTCTTCTCCTAGGTTTTTAACCCTTTATTCCTCTCAAAACAGACTTACCTTGCTTACCTGATCTCCCACTGCAATCTCTTTAACCCAAAAACCTGCCATTCCTGCTTGCGCATTCACATTTCTCCTGTTTCCTTGTCCACCTCATACGCCCCCTGACTGAGCTCCAATACTCACAAGACTCCGTTACTTTCCCAAGCTAGTGCCTTGTTTCACTGAATTATTCAGGAGCACTTTTCATCCCCAAATTTAAAAGAACAGTACTGACAGGATACATACACATTTAATAGTCTTTTGCCTTTTTTTCTTCACTATAACCAGTTTCACTATTTGTTAATCTACTTACTATCACCACTTTGTCCCATTTTAAGTCAGATTGAACATTTCTTGGGGGCTCCTCATTTTAATTTTTTCTGCGGAAGCCTTTTAATGCATATGTAGTTTGTAACACCAGGAATAAAAAAAATGCTCATTTAGCAGTCATAAAGTTTTAATTCTTGTTTTTATCCCTAGTGCAAGTACCAATGCAGATCTCATCATTAATTAATTTTGAGGTTCAGAAACCTTAAAGGAAAAACTCAGTTTTTACACTTCAGTTCACATAAATCAAGAAGAGAGTTTGCTACTGGTTCTCCTAAAAAAAATACAAAAGCCTTTCTGTTATCTGTCACTCAGATCTGATCACAAGAGTCCAAACTAGCCCTAACTATAAGAATTATGAGAATTAGACCATGAAAAGCTTCCTGCTTGGACTGTTATTGAGAATACCAGGCAAATTTAGGATATAGCACTGCATAGGTATTGGATCATTCACTAAAGCTAGATTTCTACACCTCTGTGCATCTAATCCAGACCAGAAACACAGGTAAGGATATACCCCAGATACAGACAATGAATCCTCTGGAAAACTGTCAAGGGGTGCATTTACTGCTCCGCTCTGTGGTACTACTGCTACTGCCTTTGAATGGGGTTGCACTTGAAATGCACCTGCTGTTATGTCTTCATTCACAGTTTAAAGCCACACAGCACGTCCATACCTTCAGGGCGAGCTTTTGGTTTCTTCAGTCCTCCATCTTGCATCAGCTCAAAAGCAAAGGAAACATTATGGACCTGAAAGTAGTAAAGTGCTTAGAATCTCGAAGTTACATAGGCATAAAAACCTTCAATTACATTTTAGAAATGCTTTATTCTCTCTATACTTGATTTTAATAGAATTACCGTTCTCTATATCAATATTAAACATTTACATGCTTAAGCATGGCAGAAAGTACATATGAGAGACTAAGAAACAAACATTTGTATCATTATAGGGCAAATATTCACTTTTTGATACAAAGAAAGTAATTTAAAATTTCCAAATTTCAAGTGTGAAAACGTGACTGGGTACCACCTGAACCAGGAAACCCCATTAAGCCCCGATCTCAGTCTCCATGACAGAGAGCTCCCAGTAGCAACTACAACGGAGATGCATTTTGTTCAGTTCTTCCTGCCTGTACCCAAGATCAACATTTCCAACTACAAAGCAAGAGATCACTTGCCATCCAGGCAACAAGGAATACAACAGAATTGACATAACTGAACAGAAATGAGGAAATACATATGGGTGTGTAAGAAAGAGGAAATAAAGACACTAAATGGAATTATTGTCAAAAAACATTAGTATTTTCTGTATTATTATCAGCTGCATATCAAGCAACATCAACATCACATCATCAAGAAGCCAGGGTGCTTGTTGCATGACCTTGTGCTAATCCCTTAGTCTCTTGGTGCTTGGGCTTCCTCTACTTGAAAACAGAGCTAAAAGCCAAATTAAGTTTCTCTAATGAAGCAAATGCTTCAAAAAACTCTTGGTGGTGCCATTTCCTAGACGGACTGTGCAGTGAACTTGCAAAACAAGTAGGCACAACTCTACAGAAAGAGCTTCCTGAACAAGCCACCAAAAGTCATACATGAACATAAAGTCAGAGGAAAGAAAATGGACAAAAAGGAAAAATTCAACAAAGTGAGTGTCTTCTGTCAATCCCTCCTTTGAGAAGCAAACATTATAGTTTAAAGAGATCTGCATAGCAGCTTTTTTGTCCACACATACTGAAATTTATGCAAGGTAATTTGGATTATGAATTCTGTGCATTTTTGTTACTGCAAATGACAGTTCTGGAGATACATAGTAAGGGGGAGAGATTTAATAAAAGCTACGCATCTTGAAAATCAGGGAGTTAATGCATACAAAGCTCCCTACAACTAGGAAGAAAGGCCCCTTTGACTAGCGCTTATTGCTCAGGACTTTATTAATCTCTTTTTACCTGCTACAGTTCCTCCTCATTCATTGTGACAAAACCAATCACTTTCAAGATGAAAATGTTTTTTCCTTTCCCAAAATCACAGAGTCTACCTCTCCTTCTTTGATTTACAAATCCCCTTTCCTCAAGGAGTCGTCTTCACACAAAACCACAACATTTATTCAGTAATACTGGATAATTTTTATGAATTTAAACCATAAATGACAAAATCATAACTGAACAGGTGCTGACTACAATTAGCATTCTGCATTTCTACACAGGTGAAAGTTCAAGATAACAGGATAGAAAAGCAAGAGAAAGCTATAAAGGAGAGCTTGTATAGGATGTAATAGACAACCATTTTCCCACTGTTCTACCAAGTTCCTGTGCAGTATACAACATTCAAAATTAATTAATCCCCATCCTGTCCACAAACTTAACACCTAAAGCAGCCCCTCTTACCAGAATCTGATTTCCTGCCTTTAGGGAGACAATCCTATACAACTGATAGACCCTATAAGCAGGCTCAGCATGTTAGCCTGTGTCTGTAAGAGCGCTCATTTGGTGCAGCTCAATTTCCTCTTACAATCCTGATATGATCCACCCAGGCAAAGCTGGGGTGGTTACTGACTGGTTACTCTGCCAATGATGAATTTTCACCCATCCCTCAGACAGGATGCACCTTTGCTGAGGGGTGCTTGACAGCAACAATCTGCGCTGAAGTCATTATGAAAACCCCACCATTTTAAACAGCCCTCGCCTTACAAAGCATTCGATCTTTCAACTTTTGCCAACGTTTCCACTCCTGACCTAGCCATTTCCTGCTGCAGCTCAGCCAACACAACGCTTGCATCCTCTTCACTGCAGAACGTGACAGGATAAAAAGCAGGGGGCAGATGCATTACTCCAGCACAACCAGGCTCAGAGTATTCCGATACGAAGCACCAAATATACACAGATTTGCATGTATGTCCAGGAACAACCGCAGAAAGAGGAAAACTTTTGGTTATGACAAAAAAACGTGTTAAGCACTCTTCTCATTGTTAACACTAGAAAGGACACAGTACAATGGAGTGAGTGTGGGGCGAAGAGTAAGACTCTTATTTCGTCTCCTTCCATCTCCAATACCCTGATTATGAGTAAGACAGTCTAAGACTGCAAAGAGTCCAGTCTTCTGCCTCAAAGCTCGTTTTGTCTGAGACCCTGTTAGGCAGCAAGTCATTCGCTCCTTACCAAAAGAAAGAAATATCAAAAAAAGACAAGCTAGCACATTCTTTCAAAAGTTAAAGTCAGTAACATTAGCAATGATCCTGCCAAGAACTGGACACAAAACCAGATGTCTGTGCTTACAAATTGATCTCAGTCAGGCAATTTTTTGCATGCTCCCTCCCTGGCAGGATTAGGGCATCCATCTTAGCTTCAGATGAGTTCCAAAACATGTTACCCGTAAGCACTCAACACATAGCTTATAATCCCAGATCAACCAAAAATCATGGCCCAGGTACCACCTCTTCTACTACAGTCCCTCATTTGCATATCAAGCAATGATATTTAATCGCTTGGTCTGTAGTAACATTATATAAACTACAGAAAAAGAACTAATGGATAGTAGGCAACTGACACTACTGAGACGAGGCGGCAGTTTTTAAGGATGACATTCTATGACCTTGGAAAGAAGCTCTATCTCCATGTCAATCCCAGTGTATAGAGCTTCCCATCTCTCACTTTTTGTCTTTCTTGCCTATTTACATAGTACATACTAGGCAAGGCCAGGCACCAGCTCTGCTGTCTGGCACAATAAGGCATCCCTGCACACAAAACCACTTCAGGCAGTACTACAATTACATAAATCACTTTGATTATGCAAAGTACTATACAGTACAAAGCACTTATTACTGATAATTCATTCCAGATACTAATGAGCTTTATGTGTCGTTTGATGCTAGGTAACAGAATACCTTTGTTCCTTAACTATGGGAAATTTACCCATTCATTTCACAAGCAACTTTTAGTGGTATTAATTATCAAGTGTCACAGACAGTGCATCTTTGCTACAGCTCCTGAAGAGAAGAATATACCAGGTTCTGTTTTACTGGGTAAAAAGAGAAAATATCATGTGGTAACAAAGCAAAAAGAATATAACCTGGAGTTTCTACCCACCTTTTGATCAAAACTTTCAGGTGTTAAGTAGAAGTTGTGAAGTGGAACAAAATAGTCTTCAAGGAGACCCATGAGTAAAACCAAGTAAACACCATCTGCAAACTAAATAGAAATACCAATGACATTCCTAGGTGAAAGCATCTGTTTTCAAATAAGCATTTATAAACAGTGGAACAAGGAATGCTTGGCCCAAATTATGTCCTTTGATTTCTACCACTGTTGTTTGCTAGCACAGAAGTGTAAGATGGTTCAGGAGTCACAGACAAGGAATTGACAGTGAGTGTAACAAGCATTTAGGGCTTTGTTTCATCTGCTGCCTTGATTCACCTATACCCTTGCAATCACCAGTGAAGCTGAGCAAGCTCAATTAGTCTTTACTTAAGAGCCTGTTGATGTAGCTGCTTTCTTGTCAGTTCTTTAAAGAAAAGAAAAAAACACAGGATACAAGCCTTTCTCCCTACATCTGGTAGCATTATTTCCCCTACTCTCATTTCCTGAGCAAAACAAGGAAGCCCATCAGCTATTGCTATAGCATTAACCCATGCAAGATCATGTGCCAACCACTATTTAAATTACTTACATACAGTAAATAGCTCTAAGCAGAAGAAATTAAAAGCAATTCACCTGGGAGTTACCTACAATTTGTACTCCTAAATTGTGCGGAGTATTTGGCCTGAATAGGCAGGGACTGAAAACGAGATCTTCTTTATCTCCAGCCAGCTGCCGATTTACTAGGCGACTAAATACTTTGGAGTGAGTTTAAGAGCATGTATGTCTGTTCTTGCTTTTCCTCACGTTTATTTTATTTGCTTTCCTGGGAAATTTGGTTGCACATTGTATACTCCCAGTCCTACTACTAGAGTACCTGGTCATTTCAACCACAATCCCTCTTAGGCTGTGTGTGCTGGACATTGAAATCTCTGCCCTTAATCAGAACCTGAAATTAAGTCTCCCCTGTCACAGGTAGGAAGTTTAACTTCACAAAAGATATTTTTTCTAAGTCAAAGTAGGTTGTTTAGTTTCAGTAAACACTAAATAATATTGCTGGAAGTATTTAGCGTACTATTCAGCATTCCTATGACACAGAACAACTACTTCCTGGCTAAGGGGGGGTAATGTTTTGTATTTCTAACAGACTTCTCACTTGTGATACTGATATGGCATACGTGACATCCTTTAACCTTTTAAAAAATAAATTGTTGGGTACTTCCAAGGCATTACACAAGAATTGCTTGTGACAGATCAGATGCAGCCACCCATTTATAGCAAAGCTATAAAATAGCAGTGAATGACTGGTATTAAACTAAGCCAGGCTCAAACCAATTACCCATACTCCTGGTATAATTCTCTAGACACCGCACTTTTGGGGTTTTTTTGCTGGGACAATAAGATAATGATCTCTCCATGGTTCAGTGAACTCTGGAAAGAATATTTGCTTCTGCTTAGCCAAGCCCATGGCTGAAAATTGTGTGATTTTTACTTGTCAAGTGAGAACTATGCCACTGACTCGGAAATTCACACTTACTTAAGGGTTCCAAGCATATTCGGTACTTAGTTCTGTTCTAGAGTCAGAGAACTCCTGAAGAAGACAGCGGTGGTTGATGGTCACCTCTGCTAGCTTTAAGCAAACTAAGCTGGATACCACTGGCAGTCAAGCCACTGCAGTACAAGAGCTACGAGCCGTTAATCCACACTGCCGAGAAGCAAGCACAGTGCATGTGCTCACACGACAGCAGGGTAGAGAGGAGCCTATAAAGACCTTTGCTGCAACAGCAAAATTGTTTCCGGTCCCACTTTGATGTGATCAAAGCTAGCACTGATATCTCTATGATGAACTGCATACTGGGGTCCACACTCCTCCCAAGAGCCCCAGGCAGGCAGCTATTAAGAGCTTATTCCAGTTCATCATGAACCCTCACAGCCAGAAAAGACACAGCCCACCATCTACCCATAACTATAGCAACTGCTTTGCAGCACTCCACTTTGATCCGAGAGACAAGCTGCCCTGAAATCTAGCCATATTCCACAGTCATTAATATGACCCTATTAAATATACAAGAATTTCACCTTATAATACAAATCAACAGCAACATGAAGTACGCGTAAACATGAGTACAGGAAGCGTCAGTGAATGTCATTGCTACTTAAAAGACAGAGCCCCGATCCCACAAATTAACATGTCCAAAGATAAACAGTTGTATAACACGGTTTTAAGGAGCGAGGGCCCAGATTTGCAATTTACAGAGTTAGATAACAGACAATAAGACAAAGTAGCCTACCTGGGTTTCTAACTCCGTTACTTCCAAATTCAGCTTATTCAAGTGTTTGTTCACAAAGGTGATCAAAGACTATAAAAGAAAACACCAGAAACAGTGATGTTAAACAGTCCAGACAGTGCCTATGTGAAAGGGTTAACATGATTTTTTTTTAAGCTTAATAAATATGCACTTGTGTTATTTGCTTTTGCATAACTGAGTAGATAAAACTGAAAACAACTCAGTCGTAGAGTCATTTTTGTTGCACCATATGCCAGAAGTCACCAGATGGTGCTATTACATACAGCTTACTAGTCATTTTCCCTAGCACATAAAGCATACTTTAGCGTCTTGGGGAAAAAGCTGTGATGACATCGGTTCTTTTGTAAGTTCTTTGTGAAGATGAAGCAAGCAGTAGGTGCGCTTACTGTCCACACTAATTTCAAGTTCTTGGAGAAGATCCACTGCCTGGGAGCAAGGCATCAGCAGCACTGAGCTAAGACTCCCAAGAGAAGATGCCAACAATACCCTGTTCTGCACACACCTCTGCTCCTGGAGCAGTGTGCATAGCAATTAGCAAATTACAGTCAGGATGTAACCCAAGTCTGCCATTTCTATTCCCGCAGGAAGGAGACGTGCAAGATCCTGCTGCTATGAGTGAGGTATGTGCTAATGTACTGAAGCAGAGGGATCTTCCAGCCTGCTTACAACACCTCCAAAAGGGACACAGAGTTGGGTGTTAACACCTCTATTGCAAGGATAGAGTTAACTTAATTCTCTATCAATTTTAAAATCACTCTTCTAGATGTTTCAGACTGGAAAGATAAAATCTTCTAGAGACTTCAAAGAACTATTTCAAATGCATACAACTTCTGTTTCATACGAAGCAAAGGGATGAATTATAACATTGATCTTTGCATACTGCTGTTCTAATCAATAGCTTAACAGCCAGGTTGGAACAAGCTGATGGAACAACATGGAGTGTCTTCCTTATGTGTTCTCTAACACTAACAAGAGCTGGCAGAGATCAACAGCTACTTTACCCCTCTGCTCTGCTTAGCACAAAGAGCAGTGTCAAGAATACGTCTGGGTAGGTGTGCTTTGCAATGATGCTTAGCCTTGGAGGAGAGACCAGAGGACCCACGTGAGTAAGTGCTGAGTAGAAGAGCCCTGGGACAAAAGCAACTCTTCTGTAAAAGCTTTATATTTAGCAAACTTATTTATAGGTGAATCACATTTCAGGCTGTGAAAAATATCTTCCAGTTGAGGAAGATCATCTTTAGCACAAGAATGAGCTGAAAACCAAACAGCGAGTGCTTGCTGGGGAGACTGAGGCTGAAGACACACGCATGACTCTGGCTGCCGTTGAGCCTAGCGAAGGGGTCACCACCACCAGCTGCTCTCTAGCCTATGGCCCAGCCCCACTTAGGACATAAAAGCCTGTATGACTGTCCAGTCAGAATGATCTGTACCACTGTGAATCCTTTGCAGAGTAGACTTTTCCTAACCTGCATCATTTTGATTGAATCTAGCAGTGCTACCTAGAAAAGCCTTGGCCATAAACCAGAGTAATGAGACAAGCCTGACCCAAAGCCAATGAATCCAGGTATCACCTGGCTTTGAAACAGTGACCTTTGGGGTGGATAAACACCCTTTCCACTATTTACAGTATTCACTGATCCTTTTCTGCTATTTTCCAGATTTTTTTGGATATCATTCCAAAAGCCTAAGAAAAAAAACTAATGTAGAAAATAAAGCTCAAATTTCCATTTTTACCTTTTTAACCACACTGAGTTTGTCCGGTGCATGATCAAAAAGGGTGTCAAAGGCATCACGCTCTGGATTTAGGGGGAAAAAAAATTTAAAAAAAAAAAATCAATATACCTCCAACAACCAAGTACAGGAAGCAGGTTATGTTAAGCTTAAAGGTCTTTCTCAGAAAGCCATGTAATCAAGACTGAAGCTAAAAGTTATCACCCTATTTTGCTGTCTAACTAAATACCAAAGCAAACTCCCTTGGAATTTGAAAGGTAACTGAAAATAAACATATTATTCACTGATTTCTCTTTTCTGTCATTCATAATTGGTCAAAAAATATGTAGGTGGAAGAAAAATTAAAATAAAACACAAGTTTTGATTATGCCCCAACCCTAACTTAAACAATGAGCCACTGAAACATCATCTGGTTTTGGTGCACTACAGCTACAGTGATAGCTATGGTTGCATCCATCGCTCAGTATCAAAATCAGGTATTAATTTGCTTATTTTAAAATTACTGGTAGTAACTCTGCCTTCAGTAAAGCTTAAAACTGAACACGAGTGAATCTCATTCAGCAGTCTATGACAAGCAAAGCTTACATACAGTATGAATAATTAACTTACGTTTAGACCTTCAAAGCATTGTATAACAATATCTAATTCAATATCAAATTCTACTAAATTGACTATATTAATGCAACATTTCACACTGTGGCAGCTTTGGGCTGACTGAAATCTTAACACTGAGTTTTTTGGATGACAGCTATCATCAGTAGGTAAAACAAGAAAAAATTAGAAATCTAACCAAGTGCAGTATTGCAGTTGCATTTAAAAAAAAAAAAAGAAAAAAAAGCATTAAAAATGCTGGAAAAGTGTCTGGGTTTTAAGCTGTTCAAAATTTCAAAATAGTCTTTAACAGGTTTTCCAGGTTCAAATTCTTTTAATTTACAAACCACATTTTAATAGTTTGCTATTGTTAAATAAACAAACATATTTATTATGCAGATTCCTTTGGCATCTGAAGATACGTTATTTAGCCCCTACAGCCCCCTGACATTATTTATTTTCTGAGTACCTTATCAATTATTAATGTAGATACACTGCAAGAGGGGAAATGGTAGCGCTCACGTACTATTACTGGGGAACAGAGAAACTAAGTCACTTGTTATTCACCACACACAGTCCTTAACAGGAGCCCACATCTCTTCAGCGAGAAGTGACTCAATGCCACTAACAAAACTAAACGCAAAAAGAGAAGTCCTTCAGCAGAAACACCAAAAAAATTGCTTTTTGTTTAGAAGACCAGATCTATGGTTGGTAAGGTCTAAACTCTAAAAATCTGGTGAACATGGAGGAGATATAAGATACTCCATGCAAAGGAAGTAGAGGAGGCTGACTGGTCGCTGAAAGATAGATCAGATAGAGCTTTCTTAGACCTTGTACCAAACACCTTTGCTTCAGTCATTTCCGTGTACTCATTTATATATAAATTAAATGAAGAAGGTATAACACCTATTGCTGAGGGTTGCAAAGATTTTTACTTGAAAGCCACTAACAACAGTACTAGGAAATACTGCCCTGTGCAGCCTTTTCACTACTTATTACTTATAAATGAAAACAAGTCAACAGAGACCAGTCTAAAGAGCACAAGCACGATACCGGATGATCTGGTTCTACCCATTATGCTCCATATCTGTGTGCAGTAACCAAACCTGCCTCCGCAATACATTCCAACCCCACAGAATTGCTCAATCCATTATCTTGATCTGCTGAAGGAAAACAGACAAGATTTTTGTGCCTGATACAAATTAAAAAAAAAATTTCAGAGTCAACTTTGTTACTTACCAAATCTTCCCATCATCATCCTGCAAGTCAGAGCGTTCAAAAATACTGGGTTAGTTCATGAATAATCAATTTGAAAAGACAAGACCACGGGCTTAACGGGCCTTCTCCTGTAAGATGCTGAAGGCTAACCACTCCTACCGTGTCAGGAGGAAGAGCATGCTGCAGGCCAGACCCAACGTGCTGCTGGAATGTCCCCAGCAGACCACCAGTGATGTCAGGGAAATGCATTTGAAATGAACGGACATGCACAATTATGTTTTACACATAATTATGATTTCTTATGCATAACTACTTTTATGATGAAGAGTGAGAAAATGTACTTCTGTGTACAGTTTCCACAAATATAGTAATCAGATGCTACACCACACAGCTCAGGCTATCTATCTCACTTTAATCTGTTTTCTCTGAAGAAAGAAAACACACATCAAATAAACCTGTCACATATGAATTATATACACAGCCAGTGACATCACCAGACAAATGCAGATGTTTATCAGCTGAGAATCAGGCCCTGATTTGCACAGAGGAATTTGAAAGTATGCAGTGAATGCTGGATTCTGCTGATCACTGCATTTTCTGTAGCTATGCTTATACCTGGATACGCAACACATTAAATGGTAAACCTCTTAATATTGTGTAATATTAAATAACTTAATAAAATACATGTATAAACACACATGGAAATCTGTAAACATCTTTCTTCCTAAAAAAATGTCTAAACCTCACTCCGCAGATTATATCTTACAAACCACATCTGAAGGAGAGGACAAGCTAGCTACGTTGTTCAAGAGCACAGGAGTGAGGGGAGGAATTCTGGCCAATAAACCTCAGGCAGAGCTCTGATCCTGCAAAAAACCACTATGAGATCTTTAATGTCCACAGAGAAATGTTATGATCTCATTTTTGAGCGTTTCCATCTGAAAGATCTTCCCCCGCTGAGCTAGCCACATGGTACTTAATTCATCTTCAAAGCCATGGGAAGCTGAGTCAACTCTATAGGGAGCCAATACCCTGATAAACTGAAGGAGGGCTCATGTGAGCCCCTCTTAGAAGAGTTGCCTTCAGACCATGCAAAGGAAAAAACCTCATCTTTTATTTGCAGCCAAAGTGCATGTCTAGCCTTCTCCCTCTAAAAAGGACTGTAAAAACATAAAGCAAAGTAATCTGTCACAAAAACTGGAGAGGGAAGAGGTTTATTTATTTAAGTTAGTTTTGCTGAGCTCTAGTCCTGAGGTACTGTTGAAAACAGAGATCATCTCTCCTTACAATTATAACAGGATATCGCTTCAGTTTTCAGAGGTATTTCAAAGAATTGCCTTTTGTCAAACTAATTCTTCCCCAAAATATCTACATTGGCCCTTCACTTGAGAGAAGCAACAGCACTGGGCAGAAATTAGTTATATATGGCTACCTCCAGAAGGCAGGGTGTGGAAAAAAGGTCCACAAAGGTCACAGTCAATGAACTATTCAGTTAAAAGCTTCTGAGACATAAGAATGTCAAGAAGACACTTGTCTCCTTTGTAACACATTTCCAGAGACAGAGTTATTTCTATAAACTTAAAGAAGCACCACCATCACCTTACAAGTTTTTGTTAATTTAGCAGGGGTGAGGGGAAGATTAAGTCTCTCTCTGTCGTCTTTGTAAAAGGTCTCACATCGAGCACCACAGACACATTCTGAAGCTAAAGTGTTTTGCGCTTACTCTGTCGTAGTCGTCAGCTCCTCTGTAACATGAGTGGTCTGAAGGAGGCCTTCACGTTTCTGGAAAGGAAGGTGGGAGTTAGAAACTGAGATGGCATTAGTAAAGGAGAAGCTCATTAGGGGCTCTGCCACATTCAGCATCTTTCAGAATCCCAGAGGAGAAAACTGGATAAAGACTGCTCGCTAAGTACTGTGGAGGTAGAGGTGAAACAGCTGACACAGGAGAGCTCGCTCCCAGAACAGTGGCATTTATCAGGCTGACAGCCAAATGGATGTTTGGGAGATGTACACATATATATTTGCAGCCAACAAACTCACTAACAATTCTCCCCCTGAGACCAGAGTCAACACCGTGCCTGGAACACAGCCCCATCTTAAAATGCCCGTGGGCCCTCGTTTGTGTCATGGTGTCAACTAACAATTTGACACCATTGGCAGCCTGGCTATCCGGAGGGGTTTGGGGCTGAAATAACATGGACAGCTGCCCCCAGGTCAGGGCTCTGGTGTGCCGGCAAAGTTCTCCAGGCATGAAGGCAGCTCTCCTTGAGTAAGCATGGTACTGGGGCCACCAGCCACATGCCTGTCAGGAACTCATCCACCAAGGAAATATAGGAAGCCTAAAAAGACCAACTAGGGATTTCACAACAAACAGTATTGTTCCAGAAACTCCTGGAGGTATTTAAAAAATGTGTAGATTTGGCACTTCAGGGCATGCTCTAGTGGCCAAGATTGTGGGGGTCTTTTGTGTGTGTATGGTTGGACCCGGTGATCTCAGAGGTCCTGTCCAACCATTAAGATTCTGTGATTCTGTATTTCTCCATTACTGGGTTTTCTCTCCGCGGGATAATTTTCTGCATGAATATGGAGTCTCCTACCCAACAGAGAGTTAGCATGTGGTGAGACTCAGTTTCAAAACAGCTTTCTAACAGCTTCCTTGGCTCCATTGCAACACAGCCCCCTGATGCGGGTGGGATCAAATGCTTCTGATCCTCTCCAGAGCTTTGCAGACATAACATGTGCCTCTCGGAGGCTGGAAGTGCTGCTTTTACCCAAGTCAAAAACTTTCTTAACATCTCTCTGGGTCCCTTCCGAAACTATGGGATATAGCCTTATGCCTGGATAGTGGAATTTCTTTCCTCCCTTCTCTATGCTTAAAAAGCTGACACAAAGAGCTCAAATCTCAGCAGCCATCTAGGAACCGGGTCTGTCAGAATGACTTACAGCAGGGTTAATAAAGCCACTAACTCAGGTAAGCAGGGAAACCTCCCCCTCAGGCACAAGCTCTGTACACATATGCCATCTCAATCATTCTCATCAATGAACCCCAAACAAGAATTTGTTAGGCTTTGAAGAGAAAAACACATCATTTCCCAGAAGCAATCTAAGAAATAAGAACTGAAATCTAAAAGTCAGTAAGAACTCCTCCTGCCCTGCAACAAATGGCATCCTGGCCTGCATAGGGAAGAGTGTGGCCAGTAGGTTGAGGGAGGTCATCCTCCTCCTCTACTCTGCACTGGTGAGGCCACAACTGGAATACTGCATCCAGTTCTGGGCTCCCCAGTTCAAGAGAGACAGGG
>JAOXJK010000001.1:81833429-81868972 GCA_025774025.1 Xenus cinereus
AAGACCCGCCTGGATGCAGTCCTGAGTGATGTGCTCTGGGCAACCCTGCTTTGGCAGGGGAGTTGGACTAGATGATCGTTAGGGGTCCCTTCCAACTCTGACAACTCCATGATTCTGTGAATGAAAGCAGCATTGCTTTCTCAAGCCACCACCCAGGGAATCTGGCTGGAAAGTACAATGGGAGCTGTGGTCTCCCATGGCTGGGCTGTTACGGCTCCGTGCCTGAGCTGGGCCCTGTGCTGGATGCCACCAGCTGGCCATGTCTTCACAGCCCCTCACTTGCCTATCACGCAGACATCTCACCCTGCTCCCCCCGAGGGAGCCACAGGAATAGCGCCAGAAGGTTTGGTGAAACAAGCCAAGATGACAGCATGGATAGAAAAATGAGAAAGCATCTGACAGGGCAATGTTTTCTTGCATACAAAACAATGTTGCCTTTATTCCATCCCACCACATCTCTGCTTTATTAACACAGGTTTCTGGACCTTCCAGGCACCACGTACCCCAGGGAAGAGGTGCTATAAAGTGTGAACAAAAACTCACTAAATGGTGACTAGTGAATAATGCCTCCAACCCCCCGATAAGAAAGAGGAACAGATGCCAACGCTGACTCCCCAATAGGTGGAAATGGCAGCATTTCTGCATCGTCCCCTTTGAGGCAGCTGAGCATGCTTCTTGCACACCAAGCCTAGGTCCCTTGGCCTTGCCATCCAAAAGCAAATATCGTTCTTTGGTGAAACTTTGATTGCTTGCCCCACTACCACCAGACACATTTATTTACTCTTCACCCTGCCTTGCCTCTGACCTTTCAGTCTGCAAGTCAGACCACATGGGAATTATTGTCAAAATACCTCAGATCTCCCAGCAGCACCAAGGTGGGACATGCTGCAATTTTAAAAATGAGGATGAGAAAAGCTAAATGCAAAAGACAGCAATTCCTGAGCCTTGTAAAAATAACCAACACAGTGAGCTTTAAGAACAACATTTACACTTATTTCTGAGAAACTTTTTGTTTTCCTGAATTAGGGTATTTGTTCATCATGCAAATCTAAGTTTCAAATATCAGGCAGTAGAGTCAGTTGGAAGAAAAATCTCAGGATTTTCAGTTCTCACTGAAAAAATGCACTGAAACCACGAACCTTCTCTTCTCCCCACCCTCACTGAGGGGGGGCTGGAACACCAGGCATATGCTGAGTGACACCAGTATTAAAACATGTATCATCTTAGACTCTTAACTCAGCACTTGCAGTAGCTATCAACAGGATCTTAACTAGAAGACCCACCTTGCTCTGCTAGGACTCTTCAGGTATAACTGGGACATATATCACCATGGTTACAAAATTTTCTGTTTCACACAAAAAAACACCAAGAAAAACAATTCTGGAGGTTGATTTCAAAAAGGTTTGAAAGTGATGAGGTTTCAGGAACTCGGGTCTCAAGAGGGGCTACCTCATGATGCCCAATATAAAATAACATAAACAAAAGTGTTTTTCTGCTAGGTTTAGCATTGTAGTTGTTCTAGGTAATGTTGACGGACAGGTAGACAGGTAAAGGTTCTTCCTACCAAAGAAGGTAAAGCAGAAAGTCCTCTCCAAAACCCTTGTGGGTTTGACAGATCCAGGTACAGATCTTTCTCACACTGTAAATTAACTATTTTTAATAATAAAAAAAAAAAGCACCTTAGGAAAGTCTCAGTCTGTCACCTCAAGATGCTAAAGGAGTGAAGAATTTAAGGGAAGGGCAGAATCACCACCAGTCTGTGGAGATCTTGACAGATACTTTCCATGTAGCACAGTGTTGTCATAACATTATCTCATTTTATGGAGCAGGATACTAAAAAATAGAGAAGAAAAAGCCCACAACACTTACACAAACTAATAAGGTATTCTGCATTGCTCTGGAATGGGCTATGGAAATGCACACAACTTCACTAAGCAGTGACTTGCTAAACCAGTATGCCTCTCTTATTTTCATAGCATAAAACCAGCCCATCTGGGCAAGAAGCACCTCACGCATCTGCACAGTGTGAGGACAGCTCAACAAAGTTGATAATGATAATCCTAAGTGCCAAAGTCACCCATGAAAGTGAGACTTAACCAGTCTTGAAAATTTCAGTGTGGGTGTGTTCTTGCACAATACTCCCACAACATCTTGCAAGGTTTTCTCGCTGCAGGGTCAATTCTGCAGAGTTTACAAAGTCACTTAACCAACTGTTGATTAATGCCCTTAAATGCATATTCAAGCAAGAAGAGGCGTTTAAACTAACACCTCTCAGAGGTTTTATGTTAAAAATGAGGGTTTATGTTATCTTATGTTAATTGTGATCTAGTTTGACAGAACCCTAATTATTACTGAGATCTTTAATAAAAGATCATTTAACAATAACTTGATAATAATAATAATCTCCTTAATAATAGCTTTCTTACTCTGTTTAGGAACAATATTACCCTCCTTACCCTTCCTCTGCTTGTCAAGGCTCAATAAAATCTATTTAAAGAGATCTGTGTTACTGGATCAGCAAGTTTTTTTAGACTAGGTTATGGATGCTGCACTACAGAAATTTAGTTTACCAAACTATAAGGCAAAAGCTACTGTTCCAGAAGAAACATGCTTCAGTTTATACTGTGCCTTGCTTTCCACTTAAATAAACAAAGCTGAAGAGTTGCAAGCTTTTCCTAGCAGCAGGACAGGGGGGCTGAAACAAGCCTCCTGTTGCATGGGGCCAGCTGAGGTACACTCAGTGTCAGCAGTTGCCATAACCATCTCCAGGGCTCCAGGCTCTAGGTCCAAGAGCAAGAGCTTACAGCCTCTCAAGCTTAAATTAACTCTCGCTGTACCATTGCTCTGATACCTTCAGGAACTCCCTTGGGGACACAGGAGTTGCTCTTTCTCTCTTTCTTTCCTTAGTTTCTGTCAGGCTTTATCTCATCCTGTCTTCACCTCAGGCTTCTCTAGTCTCAAGACGCAGGGACTATGGTGAACCCGATGCTCTCAGCAGCTGTCCTCTCCATATGACTCCAACAGGAAACGGTGTGAAAACACCTTCTCCACAGCCTTCCCTTTGCTACAGAGGGGAAGCTTCAACTACCTAAAGCTTGAACTAAGGACAAGGAAAAGGAGGCTTTACCTCTTTACCCAACGTTCTTTTCTGACATCAGTTACAGAAGACATTTCACTGTACTGGGCAGAAGGAGATTTCTAGCATCAGGGTGTCAGAGGACTGTTGACCACCTTATATTTGCATTTTCCTCCTTACCTTTCCAAGACAGTCAAAAGAAATTTTAAAATAAATTAGTCTCCTATTTACATTCATGTTACTTTATACCTAGCTCACCACCTACAGCAGCCTGAAAGCAGTTCAAAATCACCTCTTAAAGATAATACATAGATTTACTGTGAGCCAGGAAGTATCCATCAATTACTCATCTACATCACACCCTGTACCTCTAGAACATCCAGGTAGGCAGCCTGGAAAATGTCATTATAGAAATGTAAATCAAAATGAGGCTTGCCTCATCAACCACCATGCAATCGCATCTTGTAAGGGGATCCGCATTTGCAAAACAGCCTGAGGTCACTTTATCTTATTGATAGAAAACCTGCTGTAGACTGACAGCTCGAACAGTAAATGGCATGTATAGAAAGCACTCCCACAGCCTGCTGCCAGCAGACAAGCCTGCCTTGCAACAACGGTGCTGAGCACCACAGCACACAGTCACGGCATGATTGGAGTGCCAGCTGGAACAGCTCTGCCTGGTGTTACAACAGCTGCTGAGAAAAGCTGGCTTCGTGTGCTACAGACTGTGCTGCCACCGGAGCTTCAGCTGGGATAGAAGGCAAGATAAAAAGCAAGAGTGCATCTGCTCTGAAAGCAGAGTCTCTGTAGAGTGAAAGGAAATGGTCAACGCCAAGCAGGGAAAGGAATAACCAGAGCATTATCTAGGGCAGGAGGGAAGAAGTCAGAGTTCCTCAGGTCAGATCTCTTCTGCATATCTAAGGAAAGCTAACAAAAACACAAGGCTGTGAAAGAAATTATGAAAGTCCATGAGCACGCCAAGGAAAACAACATGTCTAAGTCTGCATAATAACTCACTGGGGAAAAATATCATCAGTAACAGGCTTCCCAGACGAGGGATATTCTACGTGCTGAAACTCCTTTCTGTGCTGTTTGTGTTTCAATGGCTTCTCCACAAAAAAATGTATGGCAAAAAAACATTTACTGAAGTGCCATAAATTACAGACGCAACTCTCTCTTATACAAAATCCCATAACATGTTTTTAGCTTGATATTGCAATAGTAAATGGTGGTCCCAAACACATTAAAGATATGATGTTCTCAGGATCACATTTAAGCACACCAAAAACGCATTCCCAGGACTGGGACTCACTAAACAAGTTGGACAAGAACTTTATAAATGACGAGATCAGGAGGCATCAGATGGGAGCAGCCTAGTACTGCAAAATCAGACTGAGAAACAATGATTTTTCTGATCAGTTTCTCTTATGAGCTCATACTCACCCGCACAACTACCACTTGTATAGACACATGTTCAGGCAGTCGAATGGGAGCCCGGAAATGCATTGCCAAAGCTACCAGAAGGTGAAGAATGGAAATCAGATTCTTGCCATGGATCGCTGCAAGGAATAAGGAAAATGAAGCAAATAAAAGAATACTGAGGCCTTATTTTAAGCAAACAGCTCTGGGAAAAAGGCAGTGAAAAATAACTTTAGGGAAAACAGTCTTTTTTCTTTTTAACCTTTTTCCTCTTTTTCCTAAATTAACAAGGCCTACGAAATAATTTTACAGGTAGCAAAGCCTAGGTTCAGCCCTCCCTTTAAGTTCCATGCCTAACTTAGGAGTCCAAACACTTCAGCTCCCTCTCTGATCAATGAAGACAGGCAGACTCAATCACTTGCCTTCCACTGTACTGGAGAATTCTATTTTTAGCCGACTTCCAAGTGTTAACACAAACTTTCCTGGCTGTAAGAGATGAACCCCACCCAGTACCTAGGCGCAGGAACTTCTACAAATTCCATTCTCACTTTTGGATTGTAGCAGGCCGTGCTTGAACAGAAGGGACTTTCTGCTCAGCCTGTCAGAAGCTGCATCCTCTGGCAAGATGCAGGATCCTTGTACTCTTACTATGGTGGCCCAAAGGATTACACCACCCTGTAGTACCTGAATGATTTACACATTTCTTATGTATGTAGGGATTCAAATTCAGGAAGCAAATAAAAAAATTTCTAATGAAAGCATATCCTTAAAGGAACAAATTACTTCAATTATTCCAGTCATGTACATCTGTCCTTAAACAAAAACCACAGAAGTAGGTACCAGCTACGATCCATACATGGATGTGGTAACACCCTCTATGAAAATATATAAATAATTTAAAAAAAAAACACTGCATCATAGAGAATATGATCAACCTACTGATTAGCATAACCTCCTTGCCTGTGAAGCTGAGACAGAAAGCATAACAGAGTCCTTACAGTCAACGTTCCACTTGATTGTCCAGCCATGGGGTCGGAGTAAATCATGGACAGCTTCCAGGACCGTCTGCAACTTTTGTTTCTGTCCAATTTCAGATTGCGTCACTTCTGCCACGTTCAGTTTACGGTCAGCCAATTTTTCTGTATTTGAAGAAAAGAACAACAAAAATAACAGGGAAACCCAGATTAAATAAGGCCCTAGGTGGGAATAACCAGCACAGAGCACTGGGCAGAGATGGACTCTGCTAGAATTTTTCCAAAGGAATGAATTTCCTCAGAAAGCAAAATAGCTGAAAGCAAACCTTTCATCAAAGTGTGTCAGTTCCGAAAAAAATCCTGTGACAGAAAACTGGTAAGGTCACACAGAACAAGCTCATCAATGAGGTGTCAAAATATATAACAACTTTCAGATAGGCACCAAGTTAGCAAAAATATTTATTATACCTCCCATTTTCTTTCACTGCTGAAAAGCATTTGGCATAACATAGCCTTCACTACAACAAGAATCTGAACAGGTTTAATGGGTTTTTCTAACAAGTTAATTTAGAACAAGAAAGGGGAAATACTGTGTGACCATTTACTTCAGCTTGATCAGCTTTATTTCAGGTTAGCTGGGGTATGAATTTAAGCTAAAGCAAACTTTGCCTTCTCAAACCATCAAGTCAGAGACTCATATGACCCAGATTTGTACCAGCTTAGTGGAACTAATTTAAAGTCGTAAATAAGGTGGTACAATCTTGTCAAGTTATGAGATTGTCATGTCATAGTTGATTGCTTCCAAAAATGAACTGATGTAGGAAATTTTGTAAAATGCCATGACTAAAATTTGAATTCTGTTTCTGTAATATAATTTAATTATTTGTTGCCAAAGTCATAGACAAGTAACTCCTCTCTTCCTCTCCATTGTGGCCCTTGCCAAAGATGCAGGAGCTGAATTTCCCTAAAAAAGAAAAAAAGAAGAAAGAGAGAAAAGAAAGGTGGGGTGGAGTCCTCCAGCCACCTGAGCAATGCGTACAGCTGATCTCTTTTCTCCCTCCACCCTGGGGAAAAAAATGGTCACACTCACTTTGCTCCTGGGACTAGGAGGTCAGAACTGGTTGATCATATTCCAATCATATATTATTATTCCAGTCTTTAAAAACAAACAAAAAAATAAATACATACTTCACCAAAACTGTTTTCACAAAATGGGATGGAGTTCAACTCCAAGGATTGCTTCAGAAACAATTTCAGAGTTGTCAAAACCTATTATTCCAATAATGGAAATATTTCTGCTCTCAAGTTCAAGAGTATGTTTCTTCTTGGCATTTTACCTAGCTGAAGATATCTCTGATCTATTTTGTAAAAAGTGACAGAAACACAAAAGTACTTGAACAACCCAAACAGAAGAGACTTGCAGATTATCAACTCACAAATATTTTGAACATTTTGAGACTGATTCTATCCATCAACGATAGGAAATTTTTATCAATATCTGAATAATATTAATGGCAAAAATGTTCTTTAGCCAAGGTGTCTCTTTGAAACTGACTCCCAAAACATGCAAATAGTATTTTAAATTATTTTAGATGCTTTTTAAAAAGTTATACTACAAAATTCATTTTTTGGTCATGCATTATGCCTCCTATCTATTCTCAGCCCAGGTTAACTGCCAGTCAGCAAGCAGAAATTTATTTCCCTTCACCCTGACACCATGTGTATCAAGCCACTCCAGCCTCTGAGTGTCACTAGTTGTACCTTGATAAAATTAACTAAACGAGGAACTCCACCTCAATCAGTCAGACAAGCCATTTGCTAACCTCTTACTCCAAACTGCTTCAAAATAAACCCACCAACAAGACATTGTCTTTCATCTTTTTTTGTGTATGTCTGCCTACCACGACAGATCTGCTTGAAACATCTCTCACACACAAGGAATAATAACTAATACTTGAAGTTTAATGACCATACTTTGTTACTCCTTTCCAGCAGGCACCAGAAAAGAAGACGTGCGTAACGAAGGGATGACTTGAATTCCGAGACCACGAGCATCAGGAGCACCACCGCAAGCATGACATGCTTTGCCTCTTGCGTCAATGAGGCAGCACGGAGATGGATGGATTCAGTAATATAAGTCTTGCTGAAGAAACCAAGACATCACTGAACACAACACAAGATTGGGGCTCAGTTGTGATAGCAAATGCTTCTCCCCCAACCTGAAGCTCTCTAGCCGGAGGCCCAACAAGAAAACAATGAGGAAAAACCAGTCCAGTTAAAGTCTCAGGCTGCAAGATACAGAAGGAAGAGTGGGCATCTATAAGATATGCTAAGTCCAATTGAGCTGCATATGTGTGTATGTACAACTAAACACTTTCTAAATGTCTGCAGGCCTGAAGGTGGAACCATGGCCTCCACAGGAAGCATAAAAAAAAAAAAAAAATCAGTGATACCTATGACAAAATGGCTACAGTGAAATGCACTACCACTTGCTGAAAGAGCAGTGGTTATCTGTTAAGAAGTACATTTGTGTTCACACAAGTACTTTCCAAATAAAATTAACTCTACACCCCTCCTCCACATCATGTCTGGAGGGTCCCAGCTGTGGTCTCACCAAGCAGTGTTAAAAGTATTCACTTTATTTCTCAAGTTATTTTTGAGGAGTTTTAATAGCACACAAAGTTAATTGTTGTTAACCAATTTTAAAAGCTTGTGAATGTTCACCAAAACACTGTAGACCTGTTATTTAAGGGGCATATGTAGAAAATTCAGTAAGCAGCATCCATTAGCACCGGCGGAACTAGCACCATTAGGTCCTCTTGCCCGCCTCTGACATACATCACACATCCCAGCCCACTCTTGAAAACACGTCCCTAAGTAAACTGAGAGCAGTCGGACGATCTGCCTCCAAGAAACCAAGAAATAGTGTGGGTTTACAATGGAACTTGAAGCTTCAAGTCTCTTTGTTTGCTAAAAGCACCCCCAAAAATAACTGCACCATGATAAGGTTTTCTCCATCGTGTCTCTTGCCCGAACACACACATTGCAAAGATGTAAGGGGATTGCAAAATCACAATTACTTAACTGAGTGTATCTTTTCATGAATCACTCACACATAAGTGCACATTATGAGTAGGTGCCTGATGCCGTGCATTCTCTTTTTCTCATCTTTTTTTTCCCCTAAAAGTAATTCTATCAGGACCTCAATAAAGCTCTCAGCCCAAAAGCTTTTAGAAGCAAATTATACAGGCAAAATTTTGGACCACATGGCTTCTGCTTGGTCCCCCATTGTAAACAAGAATCTCTTCACCTCTTTTCTGCCACATTTTTCAGCTGCCTGGACTATACTTAGTCCATGAAACAGGTACCTAGGAATCATCTGGATTTACTCCTCTTTCAGCAGACTGTCTGAGAAGAGCAGATGGAGAAGCTGACACTGTAGCGCTCAGTGAAACAAACCGTATCCCTGGTGAGATGGTGAGTTACTGCACAGACCTGCTGCTGTCTGCAGCTCTGGAAGAGATTAACTTTGGGCCCCTTCCAGTCTTTGGGGGAGCCTCCTCTTGTGTGAACTCACCTAGCAGCTTTTGCAGCACCTGCCCATCATAAAGGTCCTCTTCAAGCTGTTTGACAATGATTCTCTCCTCCACCAGCACATCATTAATCCAGTCAATTAGAACCTGGAAATACAGAAAAAAAAGAGTCAAATGTCTAAAAACTACTGAAATATGTTCCTTGTATTCAAGGCAGTAATCAGGAATATAAAACAGAGCAAGAGAAACTGTATTTATGTATTTCCAAGTTACAGAGAAATAACAGGCAAAAAGATGCTTTTGTTCTATTGTTTTTAATTCAGGTGTTGCAGCAAGGCAATTTTAGTGCCCTCTACTTTTCCTCATTAAATTGTTGCACCAATTCTAAAGTGAGTAGCAACTAGCAGCTCTACAACAACAACCTTTGCTAGTATCTATGCTCCCCAGGTCCCAAACCTCATGTCTTACCTGTTTCATATGAACAGCATACCTCCCAATGATAGCAAAAGTCCCACACTCCCACCATGATCTCCACCCTGAATAGATGTGAGTGGTGTGCCAGAAAGAAGAGCTCCAGAGCGGCAAGAGTGAACGTTCCTACTAATAGAAGCTAAACAGACCCACTAGCTAGATCCCTGCCATTAGCAATAGGACAAGACATTTTATCTCAAGCTATTACAGAATACAGAAGTCTGGAACTAAAATTTTGGTCAAATGGGTCTGATAACCATTCTACAACATATATAATAGTGCCCATATGCTGACTACCATAACTATAAAAATCATTCAATCACCTGCAAAACAGGAATGAACATAAAGAACCTTCAAAAAGAAAACGAACTGAGTTAAGTTTTCCAGGTGCCAAAGATAATAATTTCCAAACAGTTACAGGAAAAACAACCTTGACCATTTGAATTTGGCAGTAGTGCTTTCCTCCAATTTATAATTTGGAAAATTAAATAACTTTCACAAAAAAATAATACAGTTCTGCATAAAGAGACACAATGATAAATCCTGCTAAATCCTTGATTCTGTAAGAGCAGAAGAGTATTGCCAATCACAGACACGCAAAATCCATTAACTCAAGCCACCTAGAGCAATGAGCCCCATTTAAAAATTCTGCAGCTTTTAATTTGCTTCATATAAAATTGTGGATTCTTTAAATTCACTTTCTGATTAGATCCCATACTACCTCTTCTCGACAGTCATGATGGCTAAGAAAGTTTGGGGATTTTAATATACAAGAGATTGTGAAACAAAAGCAAATAAACAAAATACAGACAGGCTTGCAAGGGAAAACACCCACCTTGGTAATTCTAGGAAACACCAGCATTTGAATAAGTTGATCACAAGGACATTTAACTGATTCAGCCTGGCTACTGAGGTTCATTGAACCTACCAACCTCAAGTAAGTTTTGCTAGGCTTAGTGTCCACAAAGTTTACAATCCAAACATGAAATACTAGTGCTTCATGTGCCTCTCATCTCTACCTTTAGTACTACCAAAGCATACTGAAAATGTGCAGGGCTGAAACTCAGCTCTAAAAATACTGTAAGTGTACCCATTTCCAAGAGCGTAGATAAACGGGAATCACAAAGTGGCTTTGGGTACAGGGTGTTAAAGAAGGGAAATACACTATGTAATAATTAAATGTTTCAGAGAAATTTAGTACTGAAAAACTTTTGTCAAAAAAGTACATACAAGAGATACAAATTAAACAAGGTCTAGCCATAGTTACTTTATTATTTTAATAGTTCAGCATCTGAATGAAAGAAAAATATCCCAAAGAACATTCTAACTTCTTTAGTATTCAGACTACAACTCCAATTCTGCTAGAAAAAAAATGAATTTGCAATTTATATTTAAGGGAAAAAAAAAATCTGGTTTTTGGTTGTTTTTTTCTAACATCCCTAGAAGACTGGCAAGTGCTGTAATTAAAAAACAAACAACCCCAAAAAAATCTGCTGTCCCACCTCTCGCTTTCCTGATTGTGTCTTAATTATGTGCCTGGAAAAATCTTCCTGCACAGAATATTTTTTTAAACTTTTACAAGGGAAATAAAGCACCATATTGATTATTGAAATGAAAAAAAAAAAAAGGCAGAAATACTTTCTGACTCTCTGCTCACAGCAAGTCAGCTCTCCAGTTCCTTGTAGTTTCTCCTTCATGCAAACACAAAAGCAGAAGATATTCAATAAGCTGAATATCTAAAAATTTAAAGCATTTGACACAGGCACAGAGTACTTGGTGGGAAGCAGACAGAAGGTGCAGACAAAGAGCTTTTCCTGTGCATGAAATACCTTTAACTTCGATCTGTCTGGTCTCACACTCCTCTACCTGTTCCTTCATTTCTGTGCCTGCGCTTCATACATCTGAATTTCAATATTGCCTTTTAAGCTTGGGCTACATTTGCTGCATTAAATAACGGGTGTCAGAGAAACACTGCAGGTCTGAAGAAGTGTTTTATTGCGAAGCCTGTTCTCCCACTGTCAGCCCCAACACCATGCCTCTCCTTACACAACGGCTGGTGAGGCCACTGCAAGACCCCACATGTAGCTAATGACCTTCAATGCATCCAAAACTCATCTTCTTGTTCAGCACTCGCAGACTCACAAAACTCACAAACAGGAAATGTCTGTCAGGTCACCTAACATTAAAAACTGCTTTTCTATAAGCTTTGGGATTAACAGCATGTATTAAAGTTTTAAAATCAATGTCCCCAGGTCCTCAAAACCATGCCTGCCCTTCCATGCATATCCACACTCACCTAAAACATCTCTGAACTGCATCAAACGCTCAGACACACGCAGTTGTAGTTGTAACATTTCCAGCAGTGCTTTAAATTCTGACGCATCCATTTATCATACCATTTTTAGGATAAACGCATACATCTGGTTAAATGAGCCACATTGCATTACTAAACACTGGGCTGAAAACTGAAATTCGCCATGAGGCAGAACAGCTGAAACAAGAAAGTGCTGGAAATCTAGAAAGAAAAATGAGTCTGCCTGGCTGATTCAGTTTTTTCAATTCATGCCAGATGGGGTTTTACATCAAACTTCACCAGCTCGGTGAAGTATTTTTGTTCTGCAGGCTGGCTGCTCCCATGGCAGTGGGGCACTCTCAGAGTTAATCTGCAGAGTTCAAGGGCATAAGGACCCCACGGTCACCACCACCATACAGTAATGAACAAAATGAAAAACAAGACAAAATGCATGAGCACATCTGGCACAATGGGAAAACAGGAAGCCCACCCACCAAAAACAGCAAAGAAAGAAAACCCTGATTTCAATGACCCTTTCCCTCACCCCCAACTTCTGGGAGAATTAGGAAGCAGAGATCAAAGGGATGAAAGCTTAACTGGCCTCAGGGTTGAGCATGGAAATTAATATTAAAAAATCATATTCAGGCCTGGAAACTATTGACTGAGGACAAAGGACTGGCAGCTTGTAAACAAAGAGAAGGCTGCTTGTTTCCAAAAGCAGACCATGGAGCACTTAGGAAGCACAGTTTCATCTGCTCAAACGTGAAACCTTACCAAAAGGACAGTGGCTTCATTTTGGTTTTCTCTACACCACACTGAATTTAAAAAGGTCATCAAATTAGACATGGAATAAAGGTGATAATTTCTAAGACAGTGAATTATTTTCTACAAATGAGAACGTTTACTCGCTTCAGGCAGTATCTAGAGCAGCAGTGTTCGGATCTGTAATAAGTTTAGATGAGGCTTTAAAGGCTAAAAGTTGTTGTGATATCAGCCGATCTTACAGAAATCTTTGCAGGGAGTGAAAGCATCTTGTAACCGTGACTCGCTGCTTTTTGTCAAGGCAAGGCACTTTCAGACGGGACCCAATTCTTGCACACTGCTGTTCTAAAATTTTGGATTCAATCAGTAGAAGCTCTTCTTCATCCTTTTCCTACCGAAATACATGAGAAAACCCTAGGAAATCCACCACTTATGTGAAATGTTAAATTATCTTTTCCAAGTCTCTGACTCAATTCCTACAGCCTATTAACTCTAATTATAATTGGGATGACAACCAGCAATGAATCTTTTGAAACTTTTACCCTTCAGACATATCTGAACCAGAAGAGAAAAGAAAGATTACTTCCACCTTTACACACAACGCACAAAGAAACACACATGAAAAAGGCAGGCACATGTAGATCAGCACACCCCCCCTTTTTTAAATATATATATATAAAAAAATATATTTACTTATTTTTAAGTATTCAAAAGAGAGCTAGAAGAACCCTCATTTTTTACAATTAGCGACATGGAGCACCTAAGGGAACTTCATATATTCATGGAAACTGAATTTTAAACAGATTCACAATAGTATATAGACTAGAAACCTGACTCTCAGGTACACAAGAGGAAACAGCGTATCACAGGACACACCTCTCTATTCCATCACAAAACAGCTTAAACTTACAATTCAAATGCTTACTTTAAGTTAGCTGTGCACTTGTCACTTCGGAAATACTGGGCAATAAGTAAAAGAAGCTCACGCGTTTCAGACACCAGAAATAGTGTATTTTGTGAATAAATTATTTATATATAAAAAAAAATAAATTATAATTCATCTCTTTCCCTGATCTGCATTTTCAGCTTTAGGTCTGTTCAGCCCTGTACCAAACTGGGTTTGATTACACACAGAGCAAACAAAGTGGGAGAAAAAAAGGCTGCCAGCCACAGAGGGAACTTACTTGAACATTTCATATTGACAAATTGTGGCCAACTATTTTTTTAATACCGTTAGTGATGGTAACAAACAACACTTTGAGGAATAATTCTAGTTCCTGATGATTTTCATATGCACAAGAGGACTTAAAGCAGGTATTTTAGTATCCCCAACTAAGCAGCCTTCAACAAGGGGATTCATTGTATATTCACTTTAGTAAGAGTGAGGGATGAAGCTTTCTGTTGGGTTGGGTTTTTTTTTTCTGTCAGTCTCTCTATGTTACCACAATGCTATACAATCTGTCTCTCCAGGGTTACAACAGCTCTGTCAAAATCATCTCCAAACGCTCACACAAGCTTGTGCTGATCAATCCACTATGCATCTAATTCCTATGGCATGAGGCTAGCAGAAATTAAAACAACATTTTGTGGAGACAAAGAGATACTAAAGCAGCGTCAGCAACAGATATCTCTGCTGCTTCTTTGCACTGAGATCCATTTGCCCAACCGCACGTAACTGAGAACAGAAACACTCAAAATCAATGATGGCAAATCATTGGCACATCTAACTCTGGTGTTGAAAGAGATTTGGGCTGGCACCAATGAAACTAAGTCATACTGCCAAATTTCAAAAGGCATGAGGCTCTGTTGCTGCTATTGACACATTCCTCTCTCAGGGGAAAAGAGAGAGAACCATTTTGAACTATAAAAACCTCCATCTATTCAACTCCTCACTCCTTGCTAGCCTGTGGAGATCTTTCATTTCAAGCTCTGTGGGGCAGGCAGGCTTTTCTGCTGGCTGCTGCTGTACAGCACTGAGCACAGCTAATTCTCATCCAGCACTGGGGTTCTTGGAAAATACCATTAAACACTGAAGAACAGAAAACAAGGAATCAATTGCTCATTTTTTTTTGGATTATCCAAACTCTGTGGCATCAAATAGCTTTGGCCAACATAATTCAAACCTCTCCCTGCCTTACAGATTCACAGCAACATAGTGTTAAATATTTCTCTGAGTCTCTGTAAAAGCTCTCAACTGCTGAGAAGTATGCAAATGAGTAGCAATTACCTAAATTACATCACTTTCAAGTAGGCACTCTATAGGACACATCTCTCCTCTGGGGATGATCCCTAGGAAACGGTCCCCAGCTAATATGTTGTTCCCAGTACCAGCTGCTGCAGTTCAACTGGTAAGAGATTACTCTCTCTTCACGCACGCGTAAACCGGGGTAGTGAACCAGAGCCCGATTCTGCAATGCACATTATCAAGTGCTGCCCTAGCCCTGATTTCCATTTCTCCTGAAGGTTTTCAGGTTTTTAAACTGGAAAATATAACCTTGCTAGACTACGATATCCAGGTAAGACTCACCAACTCACTATAAATTCAACAGCAAAATTCCCAATTTAAAAGCAATTCTGATCAAGTCTCCTGCATCAGAGTGCATCTGGTTCCTTCACTGCAATTACTCAGCTGAATTATTCATGATAATATCACTGCTCCACTGCCAAAGGAACCACAGTACATTTTAAAAGAGTGGTGCAAGACCATTGTACATTTTGAGAGAATTAATGGATTTAGGTATTACAATTTAAAACCACAATGTATTCCAGGTGAATTAGAATAACAAAGCGAAACAAGCACAGCCCCTTGCTAAACTCGGGTTTATGTAGTTTTGTAGTCCTAAACATGTTATTGCGAGTGTTATAAATACATAAAAACAGATCACTGAGCTTGTTTTAAAGACATACTAGATGAGCAGTTTGCCGAGGCATTCTATGAAGTATATCCATGCAGCCAGGTGCACAAGGTTTCCTGAAAGGCATGTGCCACAGCTCAACCCCCTATCTGGAGACAGTATACACTACTCAAAGTTTTCAGACCCACCCAGCTACAGCTGCATTGTTGTTTCTAACAAAAATAATTTAAAAAAAAATATTTTAAAATTATAAAGAGGAAGTGTAACACAAGCACAAATGCTTTTTGGAAAGAGATCGCATTTGTTCAGAATTGTCAGCCCTTCTCTCTCTGCTCAAACTTTCACTGTTGACATCAATGACACTGCATAGAAAAGATTGTCCTTAACACTAATCCCTCAAGATCAAACCCTTCACCATGAGCATTGCTGAGGCAGAAAGCCACACCTCACAACAGCACAGTTGGGAACACGATTATGAACACCTTGGGCAGATGTCTCCAGTGACAATACAGTTTCAGGACAGTCTGGCCCCTGCCATAGCACACAAGAAAACTAAGGACATTTCTTCTTTTAAAAAAAAAAAAAAAATCAACAGACTATAGGGCAAAAAAAATCTCAATTCTAACTTTCCTATAACACCAGAGGTCTCCTTGTTGTCCCTCACTATGTCCTTGCTCGTTTCAGTCCCATTCTTTCCTCTCTTGAAATCTCATTAGTGGTTTCCAAAGCTCCTTCCCTGTTTTCACAGATAGAAGGAACCTAGGTTTACATCGAACCTAGGTCAATTCAAGCTAAGCACTGATCCTTGCTGTGATAATCAACAAGGATATAAAATGGACAATGGAGCTTTACTCCATAATTACCATGAGCATTCCAACATTCAGCCTTTTCTTGTTTCTCTTGTTGCTTTTAGCCTTATTGCATTGATAACCTCAGATTTCACAAATATACTTCAGTAACAAGATGTATTCCTCAACTGTATTGTTGGTAATCAGCTTGTAAATGACTCCAGCTCACTAGTTAAATTGAAGAAGGACAAAATAGTGATTTCTTACCTTGATCAGTTCTTTGAACTTGGGGTCTTCTTTTGAGTTAGGATCAATCATAGTGCGTTCTTCATTCTCCTCTGTCCAAGTAAAATGGAAAACTTTAGTTAGATCTACTTCAAATGTACACTGCTGAAATACTGCAACAATTCCTAACTGTGAAGTGGCCTGTCAGCTGATAAAGAAATGACAGTGCCTAGTCATCATCTTAGCCAGTGAATATCTGATGATCAAAGTGTTAGGCATTTTTAGAGATGTGCAGTAATGTAACAGCACTAACTTCCCTAAAATGCGATTGTTTCCACTGACCTTCCCCCACCCAGATCCTGAAGAATACATCAGGAAGATCACTGTCCCCTATACACTGTGGAGAATGTTACCATTAACATGCCAAAAAGTGTAGTCAACTGCTTCTCTCTCTCTCCTCAATTCGTATTAAATTTCTATTTGAAAACACCTGTCCCAAACGACAGCATCTTGAAGAGTATCGCGAGCTTACGGCACGGCGCTCAGTGCAACTCCTGAGACTTGGGCTGACAGTTTGGGCCTCTGTTCTCTGGTTCCCTGAAACCTGGTCACACACGCTACACCAAGTGCCTGAACTCCTTAACCTCTGGTTAAGCTGGAGAATGAAAACTACCCCAATTTGTGACAGTTACTTGAGCTCAGTACGGCTGACAACCAAACAGCCTTTGACAGAATTATCTTCACAACAACACATAGGGACACATACACCACATGCATGTTTATACGTTACTGTAGATGTGGACACCAGTATTTAGGAAGCAGCTGGAGCAAGTCTCATATTTTACATTCTGGTGCTTGCTTTCAAGTAGCACCTCTCCCTACACTCTTCATTTGAGCTCCTCTAGAAACAAAGCGGTAGCTATGATCTAGGTTAGATCTGTTCCTTTCAGTGGAGAACTAACCCTGGCTACTACGCAACAGGAACACAAGGACAGCTACAAGAGGGGATCCACATCTCTTCAGCTAAAATAATTATTTATAGACACCATGGATTTATCTTTAGCCAAGTCTAGATGTGCTATACAGAGTCCTATTTTCCTACTGATTTCTCAATTCCTTCCAACATGACAATGAAGGAGGGTTTTCGGTATGACTGCTGGTCAGGCCATTGCCGCACTGCACAGTGGAACCCTTTCCAACAATGAACAACCTACAGCAACTTCCTATTGCAGTGCTGGAACCATGACACTCACACATCCTAGACAGAAGACAGATACCTCTAGACTTCACTTAGGCATTTGGGTTCAGTATTTTCCAGGGCCCCTGACCTTTATTAAAAAAATAAGACCATGCTCTCTGAGCATACTTGACAAATTTCCACAAACTTAGGAAAAAAACTGAATCCTTTTGCTGCTTTTCCCTCACACCCTGTTCCTTTACTTCCTCATTACACTCTGGGGTGATTCAGATCAGTTGGTAGAGCATCTGTCGTTTATTCAGTGGTCAGTCCAGCCCAAACCACAACAGGCAGTCTAGTCATAAGGAAGTGGCACCCACTACACACCCAAAATATCACTAACTGAAACCATGAACAAGATTTGACCCATCACGATACATGATCCACCACAGAACTTTGCTTAAGGTTCACTGGTGGTCATGTCTTTGCATGACAGGCCTTCAGGAGCTGTCTTGCATCTTCTAAAGTCATACACACCTTTAGTGGTAGCCAGAAGAAATCACTGGAGATGCTCCTGATCCACAGATATACAGACAGCAATCAACACTTTGACCATGTTTCAGAACAGCACTTTGCATTTCCTACTATTCTTCTAAGCAGAAAAGCTAAATGACTAACATTTTTTTGTTTTAAATTTCCTGGTTTATCATTTGTCTCCGTGGCAGTCTGCTTCAGCTAATTACATAGATTAGGAGAATATGGCCGGGAAAGAAAACAGTATTTTATTCCAACAAGTTTTAAACACTTTTTGCTATTAAATTATGATGTTGGTCTTCTAGGGACTTGAGGAGAGGGGAGAAAAGAGAGAACAGGAATTTGAACACTTACCTTCTTTCTATAAAGCATTCTTTGTTTTAAATACTTCTAATCACATTTAATTACTATTTTCAGCAGTCTAAATGTTCACCTGTTCATTCAGTATCGGATCACATTTTGCTGTACTGTCACTTGCAAAGTGGCAGCAGCAACCCAAGGAGGAACAAGGCATCCACTAGTTAACAACAGTCAGTACCTACATTGAGACAGTCTAAGGGTTCCATGGAAACCACAACACACACTTTTGCTACAGACTTTCTGTGGGTTGGCCTTTTGCACTTCAGTTCCCCATCTGTATGTGTATATATACATACATATATATATACACACAGAAAGGATATCACTTGCTTACCAGAGAAGGATGTCCCTGAGGACAAATAAAGACCAAGATCCACTTGACCAGTTGGTTAATGGAACTGAAGTCACTCTTAAGCAGACAAATTCAGCAGTATTTTCCATCTAATTCTTTCCAAATCTCAACTTTCTGTTTGCTTTCAGGGTGACCACAGAAGAACTCAATTCTCTGTCAATTCATCGAACAAGTCAATTTTCCCATGAACTACCTACTTTAAGTGTACCTGCATAGCTGGCACTGCTCCAATTTAGCCCTTCTAATTTCCAATCTACATGTGACATGCAACAGTTCTCAACTCTCATGCTCAATTCTCTCAGTTTCAACTGAGCAATCTACATTCAATAGTAAAGCAGAGGATACAGGGGTCACCATGGCCACCTTCATTAATAATTGCTTAGTTGAGGTCTGTAGCTCGAATACTTTACCTAATAGGGTGTCTTCTGGATGGATGTCCACAGCACTTGGGTTCATTGGTGCATTGATAGCATTTTTACCTTCTTCTTGGAGGTCACTCACTGAAGAGAAGGAAAAAACAGAAAGAAAGACTGTAATAAATGCAAAGTTTGCAGATGTGTAGTGGTTGACATGGGTATTCATCCTAAGAGAAAACATCTGGTAGATCCATTTCAAAATAGGCCCACAGTTTATGGAATTAAGAAATGCAGCCACAGTGGAAAACAAAATGAAAGTAACATCCTTTTATAGGTTCTTATTAAACTGAGCCACCACACTACTGGCTGAAAATATTTTGCAAGAAGCCCAATTCTGTGGTAAGAGCAGCCTCAAGAGTGCTTGTTTCTCCAGAAGGAAAGGGTGTGAGCTTTGTCTGCAGGACAGCCTATATCTACAGCAAACTGCAAAAACAAACTCCTTTTCTGATAGGTTGACCACCACTCCTCACCACCTTTTCCAGCTGCAGAATAGCAGGAACTGCAACTTGTTACTGGCCTTATTAAAAGCCTCAGAGAATCCCAGGGAGACTTACCAAATAAAGATGAAAATGTATTTAATTCTAGCATTGCCACAGGCTAAAAATAGATATAGCACAATCTGGTGAACACAAATCTGGAATTTCTGATTTCAAGCTTTTACCCCAATCCTACAGCTCTCATTTAGGAAAGTCAGTGAAGTACCTTTCATCAATAAAATGGATATTAAACAACTTTCCTATGTCCTGCCACATGGGAGGAACTGAACTTGAGAAAAAGTACTGAACAACTGTTTAGTATCTTCACAGAGCTTTACGGTAAGAAAAGCATTAAGAAAAGCAGTGTACCAATGTTACACTCTCCAAGGTACATCTCCCCCTAAGGTCAGATAATGATTATTTATTATAAGCCAAGCTATTGAAGTACACACTTTTGAAATGGGGGATACAAAGACACTGTAATAACGCCATCTATTCAGTTAGCATGGGCTAAGATAATTTGTGGCAGCATTTGTGGTATTGCAGTCTCCTTGGGAGAGGTCCAAATCCCATACTTTTTTGGGCAGAAAGCAAGGATTTCCAAATAAAGAAGGTCTGCAAGACAAACTTCTCTGGGGAGAGAAAAGGAGGAACAGTTAACTAATAGAAACAGTATCCCAACAAACACTTCCTTCAAGAATAGTCACTATTCCCTTTACCAGTTGGAAAACCAAACCACAGGCTAATCATTTGCATGCAGTCTGTAGAGGTTACAAAATCCTGTATCAGTACTTGCTTTTTTTCTGCTCGATAGAAGGGGAAAACACAGTAATCCTACTGCCCCAGAGAAGGGGAGGGAAGAAGAACCCACTACAATCCCCACTCCTTCTCGCACAGATACTTGAAAAGAAAGCGCTTAAAACAAGTTACCACATTTCTTAATTGCAGTTCCAAGATGTTAGCTAATTCTGGTTCACAGCGCAACATTGAGCATGACTAAAATCCCCAATTGTGAAATTCCGTTCTTATGTTCTGCAAGCAATAAACAACAGTCCCATACTTTTGAGACCTTGTGGCTTATGAACCCTGTTAGCTGGTTTAGAGCTAACAAGGCACAAACCCTTCAGGGAAGAGGGTGTGCCAGCAGTAAGCACTGCCTGCTTTCTGCATTGTGTCCCCTCTGCAAAGGGAAGGGAACAGAACAGCATCCCCGACTGCAAACAGAATACTGTGTCTGCAGGCTGAGATTTAACCTTCTGAATAAATGCTGTTATTAAAGAAACTCTTAATTATCCCTTTTCTGCATTCATTCTCATTTTTTGGAAAGCTCTCCAAACAAAACTCACGGAGCTAAGAGGCCTCTTAAACAGACCAAAACAGCTCTCACAGCATGTGTTACCCAGCTCTGTCTGCATTACACCCAACTGGAGCTTTCTTACCCGCCCAGCTCTTACACTGAGATGCCAACAGGAATACAGCCGCCGGGAGGCACAGGAAAAAATCATGTGGAAACTGGATATTACAGGTGAAGATTTTTAAAAGCCTGCTAGGACCATAAACCCCCACATTCCACTTAAACCATACGCTGTTTGAAAGCACCAGCCTTCTTTCTAGATGTAACTCTTTTCATTATTACAGCACTGCTGTCATTCTGGGAATGCCAAGTGTTCAATAAGGTCAGGGCATCGCTGTTCCTAATGTTCTACAAACACAGGAGAGAGGAACTTAGCAGCAGTTCCTCTGGGCAGTGAATACATGGTACTGTCTTCAGCATATGCTATATAAACAAAATGCTGCATAGCCAGAATGCTATTAAGCCAGAATGCTTTTAAATGCAGGTAAACTATTTTTATTCTGAAAAGTTTAATTAAGATGATACATCTGCTCTTTTTTTTTAAATATAAAATGACATCCACTATTCATAATAGAAATACCTTATTTCTGAACAATTTACTAAACTAAAAGAAAATATTAAAACTAATTTGTCTATTAAGTCCCCATCCCTCACGACACGAAGAGCCACATAAAACCCTTACGCTTGCCTGCAGATCCAGTGCAGCTGGGCCAGACCCCATAGGACCACAACATCCTCTCCTACTGCCACCGGCAAAGCACGGCTATGCCAGCAGAAAGTCTCCCAGAGCCTGCTGCCCAGGGACAGCCCTGCTTACAGAGAATCCATACACCAGGTCCTAGGCAGAAGAGCTTAGGAAGAGATTCTGGCTACAAACTTGATGTTTCCTACCTCCTTTTTTGCGTCTCTTACACAGGAGCCCTGCCATCCCGCCGGTCACAGATGAACTGGCATGGGCCGTCTGAACGCTGAAGGAGCAGCAGCAACTGGATAAGGGGCTGCCACCTCGGGACTGCCAAACCTATGTTAATTTGGGCATGGTGACACAGGAGGAGGCACTAAGATAGCCTCCCAGCTGCTAGGTTGGGGGAGCAAGGGGGAGGGAGGACACAGTGCTTGGCCATGGACTCCCAGCCAGAAATGCCTCCCTATCCTTTGCCACTGCTGCGGGTAGCCAAGCGCCTCCCTTGGCCTGCTGCTGGCCACCGGAGAGCAGGCACCTCAAAGACAGTGTTTTCTCTGCAAGGAGCTTCCTGAGAAAGCCATCTCCACCCTCTGGCCAAAGCACAGTCGGGTTCCGCACCACGACAGCTTGCCCCATGGAACACACTGATTCGCAGAGCAACAGCGAGGGTGCAGGCGAGCCACCGCGCTCAGGAACATAAAATTTGCCAGGGGTCTCCCAACACCCTGCTGCACTCCAGAACCCTTTCATGCTGCACTTGAACAAATGCTGAGGACTTTTTCCCCCCCTTTCGCTGCCCCCAGTGTTCACTTATCACTGTTGAGCAAAGAAACAGAAGCAGGAAAAGGAAACCAAGCCACAATGCTGGAAAACAAAACAGAGAACCCACAAATGAACAAATGGAGATAGTTAAAATAATAGTCAGGATGAAGCCATGGGTACATTTCTGAGAAGAACCCGATATGTGTTTTAATGCAAATTTACAACAAAGAACAGCTTTCGGCCTATGCTTTTGCAAACCCCAAGGTACTGTAAAAGATCTGGAGCACTCAATATAGGAAGGACATGGACCTGATGGAGCGGGTCCAGAGGAAGGCCACTAAAATGATCAGGGGTTTGGAGCACCTCTGCTATGAGGACAAGCTGAGGGAACTGGGGTTGTTTAGCCTGGAGAAGAGGAGGCTCCGGGGAGACCTAATAGCAGCCTTCCAGTACCTGAAGGGGGCCTACAGGAAGGCTGGGAAGAGTCTGTTTACAAAGGCCTGCAGTGACAGGACGAGGGGAAATGGCTTTAAGCTGGAGAAGAGCAGATTTAGATTGGATATCAGGAACAAGTTCTTTACTACGAGGGTGGTGGAACACTGGAACAGGTTGCCCAGGGAGGTGGTTGAGGCCCCCTCCCTGGAGATATTCAAGGTGAGGCTGGATGAGGCCCTGGGCAACATGGTCTAGTTGGGGGTGTCCCTGCTGACTGCAGGGAGGTTGGGCTAGATGACCTTTGGAGGTCCCTTCTGGCCTGGACCATTCTATGATTCTATGATTATGGATATTAATGGATTGGCAAACGCCAACCTCCTCAACCTGCCCTACTGGATCAGCAACAGTGGCTTTGCTGTAAAATTTATACCAGGTCCTTACATCAAACAAGCCATCCATGCAAGAGGGCATTTTACTGGTAGAGCAGAGCTGCACTTGGCACCACAACCTATAGTCATGACAGGTCCCACATGAAGTGTTACTGCTTCTTGCCTGCTCTCCACCTGCCCATTTACAGGTCCCCTTCGATTCCTCATAGGAAACATCTTCCCTTGTCATGTTGGCATAGTTCCTTGGTCTCTAAACAACATCTGTGTAAAACATCCTTCTCTAAAGCCTAATCATTTCATTTCATAGAATGGTCAGAGGAAACCTGCCGTAGGGGAAGACAGGAAGGCGGAGGAAATTGAGGGCATCATTTAGTCCAGGCTGGTCCCCAGCAGAACCTTTCTTGTATCTGTTACCCTGGGCCAGTTTGTTTGCTCCCACTGACAGGCCAGGGAAGGGCAGAAGTCTCCATCAAATATACCAGCAGAACGCGTACGAGCAGCCCCAGCATCCAGGAAACGCTCTCCTGCCCATGAACAGAGTTTGCCTCTGCCCTGACCCACTACACAGACTCTGCTAAATGCTTACAGCCTTCACATAAAACTTGCTGATGGTCTAAAAGGCTTGGCTGTGAACTTGCACAGGACAAGTCAGGTGTAACTACAGGCACAGAAAGATGATTGCCTTGGAAAGGTATCTGGCAGAATTAACCACAATTTCTCCCAGATGTCTGGTATAGCCTCCCTCCCTTCTGGCCGGAGGTCTCTTCTCTGAGCAGATCCTCAATTAAGAGGCAGCACGAGTCCTCTGAATTGCTTCAGCCATCACTAGCAAAAGCAAAATCCAAATGTAGCCAGGGACAGGCAAGTGGCCAAAGCATTCAGCAAAAACTCCGAGTATTTCCCTAAACCAAAAATTTAAATTCATGAGTAAAAGGTCACTTCTCCACCAGTCCCCAGGAAAGCAGCGAGGGTTCCTGGCAGCCCTCCCATGTTTTAACAGTCTCCTGGCAGTGTCAGCAGTCAACATGATTTAGTCACATTGGAAGCTGTGCTGGCCTTTCAAACAAATTAATTTAATGAGCGGATCGCGTACACACATGCTCTACAGCACTACATCTGTAAGCCAGGCAGGCTGCCTCGGTGCACGGGATTACATGCAAACTGCACAGAACAGGAGCAATTAGCTGCAGAAAGTTGGAAGCGCCAGCACAGCTGTCAAGGATTTCTCACAAGTCAGAAAACGGCCTTTAATGTCAGCAGGAGCACTATAAAAAGAAGAAAAGTCCCCGTTTTCCCCTTTCTTATAAGAAAGAGCAAGCTGATGGCAACAATTTGATCCTTTCTACCTTCACTGTTAAGAATTTCAGTGTAATTCTAAAAGATATCAACAACAGCATGGTTTACCTCTTAAGTCTTTACCATTCGTTGCCTTGTTATTAGAAAATTGACCGCAAGCCTCTCCCTCTTAGAAAAAAACCAGATGGTAAATGCTACTTAATTTTAGCTCTAGTTATTTCCGACTGCGGCGCCGAATCCCACCCTGCAGAAAGCAGCAGCTGTCATGACGCTGATCACGGGTCTCTGGATACGGTGCCTTCCTTCCCATTCAACCCACACCGAGCTGCCTCCGCAGCACCGCCCGACCACAACTTTTTACACAACGTACTTTCATCTCGTGATTAAACCCTAACTTTGGAGGCTTTTAGGCTGGTTTGTTACCCTTGGCTCCCTTACAGATGAGTTGTTCAAGTAACTTTGCGATCCTCTTCGGTGGGAGCAGCACACAGGAGGGAAACGTGCAATGACCACGTAACGCAAACTGCATGGGAAGCTCTTTTCCTGCCCGCAATGTCTCACTGCTTCCCAAGTTTCCTTGTGCTTCCCAGAGACAAAACTGCAACCAGATGTGCCTTTTCAGACAGTGACTCACCTGCCTGCAACTCATATCCTAAGAGTTCAGATAAACATGTGCAAAATAGAAAGTCCATATTCAAGACCATTCATTCCCCAATCAGACCAGTGACACGACCCTCATTCCCTCACACCTCAGGTAAGACGTGGCCATGGGACAAATCCCCTTGAGGAAGTAGTCAGCCCTTGCATAAAAGATCAAGTATCTGCTGGAGCTCCCACTTCCCACGTGAGGTGTCAGACCAGAAGGTAATGGGTCGCAAGTGGGTAAAGACCTGCTTCTCTGTGTGCCTGTCATGGGCCAACACACACAGAATTTCCACCTGACACCTAAAATTCTTTCACAAAAAGTCATCTTCAAAACAGCAAGCCTTCTAGGAAGATTAAAAAGCAAAGCAAACAAACAACAACAAAAAAACCAGAACAAGTTTTACAAAACCTGCTATTTTCCAAGGAAAATTGTTGTACTAAAAGATTTCAAACCAGCCCCAAATGTAGTGCATGCTGATACACTGAGTCTCTTTGTCTCTTTTCTATGGACAAACCACACAGACAACTCACCAGCCTGCTACTGCATTACTAATCGCTTAACATTTACAAAAGGCTCTGAGATCTTTTGATAGAGACTGTAGGAGAAAGACAAAGCCTCCATTAATTATAACAGAGAATTAATAATCACAGGCAGATCAAAGGCAAAGACTTGATCAAATCTGCATAAAGGCACTGCATCAAGGGACTGCATTCAAAGCAGAGCTGTGGTAATAAAGGAAATTATTTATATCCCTCAGTAGGCAGACAAGGCACTCACAGCAGACAGGCACTGTCTCTTAAAGAAATGGAAAGACCTAAAAAAAGGGAAAAGTAAAGCTAAAGGCAACTATTAGGAAAGTAATAATCCTTTTGTTTAGTTGCAAAGAGCAGGCCACACTTGTTTATATGATGGATGTGTTAAACTTACACAGAGGAGCGGTCTTTTCTGTGACTGCCAGAACAAAGATAGCCCCTTCACTTTCGCCAGGGGTAAAATACACATGTAGCGTGGGAGCAGCACAGCCAATATTTGAGCCAGGGAGATACATTTATGAGAAGCCAGGGGTTTGTTTTGTTTATAAGGGTGAAAAACTGCTTTCAGGTTTTTTTTCCCATGAAAATTCTTATCTATCATGTTGTTTATTCATTTTTGTTTTTTTAATTTTGGATGAAAAAAGAATTTTAATTTTTTAAGTGGATACTTGTATTGAGATAGCCAATATTAACACTGCTCCAGATATCCTGGCCAAGCCCCGCACAGGTACCAGCCCTCCTGAAAAAAAGGAAGGATGCGTTGATGCAGAACGGGAGCGGGCAGAGAAGCAGCAGCAGCTCGGGAGAGAGAAGCACTAAGCTGACCACAGCAGCCACAAGCGACTTTCAAAATGAGCAGCACTGGCAACTGAACATCAAATCAAACAAAATGAGACTCTGTAATTACTAAGGAGAAATATCTTTAGTCAGTTACGTGGCCCATTTTGGTTCAGCAAGAAAGCTGAATGCTATTAAATGAAGTTGCTGTGTGAGGAACCAGTTCTCTGCTCCACTCCATGCAGGGCCCCAGGAACACAGCACTGGTGCTGCTGAGGAGGATGGATGATCCTGCCCTCACCCAGCCGCTGCCTGTGCTGGGCAGCCATGGGCTTAAAGCAAAATGATGACTTTCAGTCTTAGCTCTGTAGCTCTCTGTCAGCTTCTGCCAAAGTCTGCATTTTGCTTTGAAGGATTCCTATGTGAGTGTTTGCAACAGCCGGCAAAGCAGGAGTGGCCACCACCGCTGTTAACACTGCTGGCATAACTGAACTGGTAGATCCTCCCCTTGGGTATTCATCTGGCTCTGATAATAACTGGCAAAGCCGGAGCTGACCCGCAGCTGCCTGGGCATAAATAGGCAGTGGTAACAGCCACAATGAGCCCACAGTCCCAGCACCGAGCCAACGTATTTAACCTTCAGGTCTTCTTTTCAGCAGTTGTACCCATCCCATTCAAGCCTCACAGCTACCAAAGCACCGAGCCACAATTCATCTCAGTATTTGGCTCCCCAGCTGCCTTAGTCCCTTTCTGCTCAGCTCATGCACCAGGTCTAACACCCACTTCGCAAACACTCAAATAGGAATCCTTCAAAAGTACGTTCTGCAAGGCAGAAAAGCAAAATGCAGACTTTGGCGGAAGTTGACAGAGAGCTATAGAGCTAAAACTAAAAGTCAAACTTGGGATTCATTACTTTACTTTAAGTCCCTGTTTCTCATTTCTTTAATTATTATCTTACACTTAAGTTACGTCACTGCCTTTATCAGGCAGGAGTCCATGCTGTCAGCAAAGGGGCACTCCAGACTTCTCCTCCATCCCTACCGCCACTCACCACTTCCCTTTTGCTGGCACTAGTGGTGGCTGCAGAAGCCACATTATGGCACAGAGAAGGGACACAGCGTGCCTGGAAACTAACCAGATAAGAAAGGAAAAAATATAAAGTTAATTTTCACTGTGTAGACACACAAACACTAATGCTGGAAAAAGAAAGAAACAAACAACAATAAAAAAAACAACCACCCCACCACCAAAACAGCAGAAATAAGAGTGTGGACAAGAATGGTGTTGCAAAGATTTACAAAATTACACCTACAAAAGCAAGGTTTTCAAGCACGGAAAAAGCCACCCAGTACGATACTGAGCTGACACACGTCCTTGTCGGCTCTGCTGCAGTCTCCCTACATTGACCTCACAGCAGCAATCCCACAGCTTTGAAAACGGTGTATTTTTTTTTAATCACATTTCCTCATGCCCAAGAGGCAGAAGTATACTTTTAAGCAGCTCCCAGCAAACAGTTCTGACATTTTGTCCTCCCTGCCAGAAACAGAACAACACTCCCCTTCAAGCAGATGAGCAAGGAGAGGTCAACAAGCTACATTTGTTACTTGTGATGTCCTGCAGGGTTCTCAGGATGCACGCTGGCTATTATAGCGCAGTGTTAATTTAGAACCTGTGCACACTCTGGGGTCTGGAAGCAGCACCTGGTTGGGAGCGGGACCCCGCAACTTACCATTGCGTATCCATTCGTTTCACAGACATGGGATTTTTCTCCCCCATTTCCTGCCCCTTGCATTAGCTTTTGCACAGGTTTGTTAATAAATGGGAAGACGTTTCAGTGAAGAGGGTTCCAGGCCCTCATGTGTATATTTTATTATTAAATAAAACAATCTGTAAAGCATTTACACCTTACCCAGCTCTCCTTACCTCCTGGACATACCTTTGGCACTTGCTTTGTCCTGAAGTTGTAAACTAATGGCTTCAATCCCAGTTTTTTAGACAGGGAAAAGCCAGGATGCTGCCTCAAACATCAAAAGTAACAACTGCAGCTTGAAAGGACCCTAAATGCAACTAGAGAAAGTAACACTCCTCCCTCTGCACACAAATTCCACTTGAAAACAGGGAAAATGTAGTTTCTCAGCCTTCCCCAGTTACAATTCCATCACAACAGACAAAAGGTCATTTCTTCCCACAAAGCAATGTGGAGGATTACGTACTCCCGTGCATTCCACATGTGCACCAGGATTAACTTCTACCTGAAGGAAGGATGTGGAGTCAAATCCACCTGATGAGAACAGAAGGAAAGAAAAAGTCTGACAAGAAGAGAAAAGGACTGAAGGAGACTTCTGGCCTGTATCCAGCCCCATAAGAAAACCTGCAAGGCATTTTATATTTCCTGCCATCAATTCTCCATGAAATACTGTATTCTACTATGTAGTACTTAGTACTCTGCAAGGCTTCTTTGTACTCCTAAAACCAAAGCTGGGCACAAGCACGTAGGGAACAGCATGTTCACAGTCTAGGAACTCAGTCTGAGATCCCCAATGAAGCAAGCTGATTTCCACAAGGTGCCAAGCACCAACAGGACTCGTTTAACCAAAAGCAGTGCCAGAAACCACAATCAACTCGCTACTTAAGGTATCCATGTTTGATGGGACTGGACGAAGACAATCACCAAGAGAGAGACAGCAGAAGCTGTCAGAAGCAGAGCTAATGGCATTACTCTGGAATAAAGATGTCTAGTCCATTCATTCAACTCTTGTCTTCTCCATCACGAAGAAATCAGGGAGAAAACAGCACTTCAGCTTACTGCCTCCTACGAGCTCTGTCTCTGATCCCACATTCAAATCTAATCAAAGAGAACACTTGGCATCAAAAAAGCCACTACTGTGGCTCCTGGTAACGTGTTTTACAACTGAGCCAGTTTCCATCCCTCCACCAACTTCCTTCCACTTCCACCTCATGGTCTGACACTTCATTTGTAGGTACCTGAATGAAACCCCCTCAGTCAATTAACAGCCCAAGCAGTCTTACCTGCTCCAGTTTACTGCTTTCCCCATAGCCCTCACCCCCTTTCCAAAGACATGACAAGATTAACCACCACCACCAAAAGCAGTCTACTGTGCAAATAAGAAAACGTTTGATGCTGCTGGTTCTTCTGAACATGTCAAGAGAAGTACAGAGTTAACAGACTCACTTCTGAAGGCAGTGACGGCAGGCGAACAGAAGAACTAAAAGAAAGGCACTGTCTTCTCCAGCTGGTAGCACAGAGTTCAACAAACCAACTTCAGGCAAATGGAAAGGAGGCTGTAGCTATGACTTGCAATTCAAAAAAAGCAGCTTTTTTGCTTGTGCAAACATGATTCTGCAGGAAGAATAAGCTGAGATAAACGATGCTGCGAACCACAAAAAGTACACACGCCTTATCGCTGGGGTTGCCCAAACGTCCCCCAGAAAGACAAGGAAAACCCTGAAAAGCACTAATACATAGCAACTATATTTGCAACACACACATTGAGGGTTTTCTAGCAAATACTAGTTTTCAGCTCAACAGACCACAGGACCAATGGAGGGACAGGCAGTGCTCCAGACTAGAAGGTGTAACCTAAACACTGAACACATACTTTTCATCGCACCGTATCATGAGGTTGCTCATGCCCAGCTCTACCTTCCCCGTGTCCTGCCTGCATCCAGGGCAGTAAAGCAGTGTATTGCAAGTGAACTGACATATCTCACTATACAGGCAGATGCTGCAAAATACAAAGAAGTTTTCTCAATGGTTTCCAGACAAGTCATATGTGGAAAATTATTTCACTTGCAGCTCTGAGCACCAGAGGAGCCTGCCAATACAAGCACTTCAGTGATAAGCACTACAGACCTCACGGTAAAAGAAAGTCTGGAACTCAGAGCCCACAGTCAGATAAGAGCGCATCCAAGAGGGGAAGGTACAGTGAAGGTAGCAGCTGCCATAAAAGCATCCAGATGTTAAACTCTGCCAGGTTTAAGTAAGAAATAGACACCATCATGTCCTAACGGAGCTGCTGAAGACCACGTAGAAAGAGAGGAGTTCAGGCCTCTGACTGCCATTCCAGTCCATTCTCCCAAACACAGCCCTCAAGGGATAACAAAATGCAATCATGAAACAATAGCAAGCCCAAGAATCAAATCAAAACAAGTCCAAAGCACAAGAAAACGTCACATTTCACCCAAGTATCAAAAAGACATGCAGCTGTTATTATTTGCTCAGTCAGCACACCAAAGTTTTACACTATTTGCATTTCTAGCTTTCTATGGTCTCTTTTAAAGCTTTTACACTGATACCACCAGGTCCTATGAGTGAGCCGAGGAGGTGTTTTAGTGGGGCTGAAAAGCCTTAAAGAGATCCAAGCTCACCTACTTGTCAGTCCCAAAATAGCTTTCTAACTACACAGCCTCTCCCACTCACCCTCACTACAGCAGCCAGGTCAGCAGCCCGGTGGAATCCATGCTTTCCTTCTCACTGAAAGGTTAGACAGGCAAAAAAGAAGGAAAAAAAAATATTGTACTCTTACTAGTACCTCAGTGCAACACCAGTAAAAGGACCCTGTTGAGAAGCACAGTTCCACTGTACACCCTTGTATTCACATGCTCATAATTCACAGACTTCATGCTGTTTAAGGGATGTCCTTACTCCAGCCTTTGATGGGTCTAAGCTGCCAGGGAGCTACATGAGATCATTGGATAATTCAGGGTGGAAAGGACCTCAGGGAGGTCTCTAGCTGAACTTTCTCCTCAAAGCTGGGTCAGCTCTAAGACCAGACCAGTTTGCTCAGGACTTTGTGTCTTAAAACCTCTAAGAATGGAGAGTGCACAAACCCTCCGGGCATCCTGTCCCACTGCTTCAAGGCCCCCATCATGAAGAAGTTTCTCCCTTTGCCCAGACTGAACCTCATTCATTTCAGTTTATACTTCTTGGCTCTCTTTGCTATGCACAACGGTGAAGAACCTGGCTCGACTTCTCAACAGTCTCCTCATAGGTATCAGCAGACTGCTTACTAAAGATGTCCCTGAAGCAGTCTCATCCATAGGCTGAACAAGCCCAGCTCCCTCAGCTCTTCTCGTAGGATAAGTGCTCCGGCTGCCACCCTGGTGGCCCACTGCTGAAGTTGCTCCAGTTTAGCCACGTCTTTCCTGTACTGAGGAGCCCAAAACCAGACATAATGTATCAGCTGGGATCTAAGGAGTGCTGAGTAGAGGCAGGTGATCGCTTTGTTCAATCCACTGCCTATGCTTCTGTTAATACAGCCCAGGATATTTTTGGTCTTCACAGAAATGGCACACTGCTGTCCCATGGCCAGCTCGTTGCCTACCAGGGTCCTTAGGGCTTTTCCAGCAGAGCTGCCCCTCAGGTAGGCCATCTCCAGCCTGTATCATTGCAGGGGGCTCTTCTATCCTGAGCGCAGGACTTTTCACTTGTTCTTGTTGGATTTCAGGGTCTTGCCAGCCCATTTCTCCCACCTGTCTACCTCTCCCTGAACGGGCAGCCCTCCCCTCCAGTGCATCAGCTGGTCACCCAGTTTGGTGTCATCTGCAAACTGTACAAGCGTCCACTACATCACCTCCTCCAGCTCATTGATGAAGATGCTAAACAGGACACATCCCAGGACAGACCATGAGACAAATGGATCACACGACAGAGAGGCAGTGCCACAGGAAACCATGAGGATTCCCCCCCTCCCACCTTTTCTTGCACGGGGATTAGTTACTCTGGTTTTACTCTCCCCATGGAACAGATATGAAAACTTTCACACTCCCAATATGGCTCTACAGAATCATCTGGCCAGCTGTGCTGCAACACACCAAATCACTCAGCCTCCCTAGAACCCCAGTGCCCCTCTCCCGTGCATTCAGTACAAAAGCAGAATTCCCAGCTCAGACAGTTTCAAAGTGATTGTATTTGCATTCCTGGAGACACCTCTTACCAACCACTGGATGAACAGCACATTTGTTTAGCAAATGAAGGAACCCAGTGAGGATGCCTTCTAGCAAGATTCTGGGCAGTACAGAATCTGCATGTAATGCCACTCATGGGAAGAAAGTCACTCGCTAAAAATTAGCATTTGTTACCAGTTTTTCCACATGAAAGAAAATCCACGTGTGTTCCCTGTTGGTTAAAGAGCTGAGAGAAAGGCTTTTTAACAGGTGCTCAACTAGGTTAGCAAACGTTGGTACCTGTAATCTGTTGGTTAACATGGAAATGACAAGAATTAAGGGATCAGAAATATACAGGTGGAAAGACAGTATAAAACAAACACACACCTTAAATGTCAGTCATGGCTTGGTCAAGCATAGCTCCCTAGCTGCCTTATTGTTCTCACTAACGATGTCAGCAGAGCAACAGCCTGCACAATTTTTAGGTTTTTAAACTAAGCGATATAAAGCTAAATGATATTGAAGATCTGAGGTGATGACTGAAACTATGGCCCCTCACTGTGTTAACGCTGCTGCAGTGCTGCAGTAAAAGCGGACATTTTCAAGACAGCGGACATTAAGGACATCATAAGTGATCAAGAGGGAACCTATTAGTCTGAATCTGTGGGAGCAGAGGAAAAACTCACAAGCCCCCAGTTATCCCAGACACATCATGGAAACATAATATACCTTTTTCCTTCAACCATACAGCAGAGAGTGGACACTAAGGCCAGTCCCTCCTCCCTTCCAATTACCATTTGTCCCCTTCCCTGATGAGGGACCCCAAAAAAACCCCAGCTCCACAGAATCACAGAAATGCTTCTTGGAAGTACCTACCAAGGTCCAGCTTGAAGCTGGATTATTGCCACATTATATGAGGTCGGTCATGATGGCTTCTCCCCTTCCACATGCAAAAAAAAAATCCTATCAGTTTGTGTGGCAGACAGTATCAGACCGGCTACAGAGGCAGCAGACCCGGTTTGCTCCCAGACAATCACCACCTGGCACAGCATGACATCCTGCACCCAATTAAAACCCAGTTTCCCAATGATAGGGCTCCATTATACACGCTTATTTAATTACCTAATTAGAGAGACAAGATCCCTGTCACCCCAAATTCAGTACAGATCAAAGATGTATCTATATTGTTAGCATTCCTGCAGCCTGCTTAATTTTTTAATGGAACCATTTCACTGTAACATTACCGGGAGCCATACACAGGGAAGGAGGCAAACAGTTATCCCAAGGGACAATTTTATAACCCCATTCCTGAGGAGGAATATTAAGCAGAAAATGCAAGCCTGGATGCCCTGGTATTTCATCCTATTCTAGCATTTCTGAAGAAAATCCTGTCAATTTTGCAAAGCCCCTAAATCCATCTGCTGGACTAGGCAAGCCAGAGAGCAAACACTATTCTATTTTAAAATGACAGGAGCGTCTGCATCTGTTTAATAACACACATGCATACATCTGCCAAACAGATCTAGTGGAAAGACACTTTCTGAGGATTACACATTTTTCTATTTAAAGACAGTAAAAGAGACACCATGCCTCTATACAGAGATCAGAATAGCTCTCCTCCTCATCCCGCTCTCACAGTCTCCTTCCTTCCTTACTCCAAATAAATTGTGTACACAACCATCTCAGCTAATTAAAAATTAGCAGTAAGGCCATATGGCAGCTCTAATGGAAAATACACTATTTCTTTTTTCAGTGGATTTCATTATGGTTCAACCACACAATGAAAGAAGTACTAAAGGAGGAACTGGAATTCCAGGAGCCAGAACAGCTTGCTTGTTTTATAACCAAAATGCAGCATATGTGGAAAAGAGATTTTATAAGAGTTTATATCTGATCACCAGACAGGTCTCCAGGATTATAAAGAAGCTTTTTCTTAACTTGAAGAAACAATCACCGAGAGACAAAACAGAATTCCCAAAGATCCTGTTGCTCACCACTACCAAAGCCAAAAACCAGAATCCCATCCCATGGCCTCCCCTCTCAGCCCAAGGGCTCTGCAGAGGGGTCTGCAGCCGGAGCACAGAAACAAAACGTTTGTACAGGATTTATAATTAGAAGCTTTGTTGTGTAGATGTATGTTCCTCCACAAGGAAGTGACAGCGATTTAAGGGCCCAAAGCGTATGGAGTCACTGCTCTAGGCCAGTAGATGCTGCCAGATGTGCATGTTCTCTCCACATCTGGTTTTCACAGTAAGACTTAACCGGATTCAAATTAAAAAACTCTAAAAATACGTATGTTAGCCATAACACTTTTCCAGCTAAACTAGACATACACAACAGAAGTCATGAATTTTGCATTGCAGCTTCCTACTTGGCCAACAGAAGAGTCCAAATTAGGAAATCTATACCTGAGCAGGCTGAATACACCTCACCCTGAAGACATCACTTGGCCACTGACCTACTAGCTGTGCAACACAGAGGTTCCTGTTCCCAATTCCCCTCCGTGCTCAGCCCACCCCCGAAGATAAACAAGGGTAACTGTCACTCACATGAAAACTGATGGATTAGATCCCCTACACACAGTCCTTCCTCTGATGGTGGGGACAGCATGCACCATCACCAAGTGGCCTGTCCTGCAGCAGAGGTCCCAGGATCCAGCTGGGGGCAGCCTAGAAGAGTCCCCTGAAAAGCTGGGATCTCCCACTGCTCACCCTGCCCCTCCTTCCCTTACACCCCCCTTTTCTGTTTTCATGTTTAGTCTGGAGAAGAGAAGGCTGAGGGGGGATCTCATTGCCCTCTACAACTACCTGAAAGGAGGTTGTAGAGAGGTGGGGGTTGGCCTCTTTTCCTAAGTGAATAATGACAGGACCAGAGGAAATGGTCTGAAGTTGCAGCATGGGAGGTTTAGATTAGACAATAGGAAGAATTACTTTACTGAGAGGGTGGTCAGGCACTGGAACAGCTTGCCCAGGGAGGTGGTGGAGTCACCATCCCTGGAGGTATTTAAGAAACGTGTAGACATGACACTTCAGGGCATGCTCTAGTGCC
>JAOXJK010000001.1:81887888-81924648 GCA_025774025.1 Xenus cinereus
GAAACAAAGGTATCATTTTGGCAGTCCAACTGCATTCATTTATTTCCCATTTATGGTCGCATAGCTTGACTCCAAAGTGTTTGGCAAAAGAAGGAAACCCAATTTTGAGTCATAATTTAAAATCCTATTCCTATATACATATAGAAATACATGTAGCATTTCTCTTCCTCTTTTCCATTGTCATCATCATGAGCAGCAGCTTTTGCACTTTATAACTTCATTATGACATCACATAATAACTTACATTAAACCTACTTTTATTAAGTCTCTCACCAGTGTCAAAAGTGTATTTTTTTTTCCAAACTGCTTTGACAATGTGGTGAATGGACACTTAAGTCTGACAAAAATCTGTGGTAGTTTTATACTATGGACAAAAGTCTCCTACTTCAGAAGGATGAGATCATCAACGTTACGAAGCAAATGTGATTAAATGGTTTATATTTTTTCCCTAGAGTATTTATTTCAACATGACTGGCTTACAGTGAAAGAGAGATTACTATTTACTTACATAATTTTTACATTTCCACGGTAGAGCATTTGAGACTGATACCTCAAACAACAGATGAAAATGTGGAATATCTACTGCAGAGTTCACAACCTGGTATTGTGTGTGCACTTGATATAGTGAATAGAAGCTGAACAGCATTTTGTGAACTGCCAATGATGTTACTCAGGAAGGAATTTTATTAAAGATATTCTAAACTCTTGGTTAAGGTTTACCATGTGTATTTACATGTTCGCATCTGTTTGCATCTTATGGTACCATCTTTGTTTTCCCCTTTGCTTTCCTTCCATTTCTGAATGTTTGTGCTCTCTGGATGTCTCTGTCGTTACATATTATACCCTCGTGTGTCATATTTATTGCATACTTCCAACATGGAGAGTCTTCTGAACTCTGGTCTTCCCTTGGCTTAGTACTCTTTCATTTTTCCTTCTTTCTATTTTAGGAAATTTTTTGAAGATCTTCCTTACTGCCCCTGTATTTTCTACCGCTGTTTCATGGGCTACTGTCTTTGAACCTATTATCCTTGCTTCACATAATTTCACATTGTGTCTCCAAATAAGAACTATCTATGAGACCAACTACTGGCTGAATTGTGTCCAAAAACATCTTGTCTGCCTTCTGGCACTACCTCATATAAACTTTCTGTCAGCTGAAGCTCAACATGACTAAAATCTCTCTTAATCTCTCCCACACAAATCTTTCCTTCCTAACTTTCTCAATTGTGATGTCATATTTTTGCTGACATTCAAAACTCTCCTTTGTCTCAAAGAGCTTTCTGGGTTTTCATGACTGGGACATGTTTTATTTCATCCTCTGTAAAATTTCTCCCTCTTCTCTAGCCAGATTCTTTCTACTGTAATTTTCTAATGGTACAGCTGTCCTTTCTCTGGACCCAGCAATGCCTTATTCCCATTTTCAGTTTGTTTCTCATGTTCAGAACAGAGATTGGCACTCCAGGCTGGGTAAGAAGTTGAATACAAATTTTCTATTAAAGAATAGTTTTTATTGGCAGAAAACTAAGCAACTGTGAATTTGAATGTGAGATTTGGACACCTAGCAGTTATCCAGCTTATTATTGTGTTTTACTGCATGTGGATTGGTCAGGTAGTCAATTCAACATCAGGCAACTGGGAAAAAGTATATACTAGGGATTGTATAATAAAAAAATATGTGGTGGTCTCTAAAAATTGGCAGTCCAAATTTTAGTCCTAAGAGCCTTTGTGACTGATTATCAGCTGAGTTTCCACTAGCCTGTTAGTGTCTGCTACCGCTAATCTTGTGGCCTACATGGTAGCCTGGACTAACAAGATGAACACTCTAGAGACAAGTTCTCAGAACAAAAAGCTTTGGCGTTTTGTCTTTTTTTAAATCCCTAGAGAAAATTCCAAAAGAAATCTCCTTTAGAGGAACACATTTCAGGTGGTTTCCTCTTCTGATCATTAAAAAGTAAGAGCTACTCTTATCCATATTCCATTGTGTTGCTCCCATGTTTGACTTCCAACATTGTTCTAGCTATAAGACTCGATATTTTCTTTTCCATTCATCTTTTCAACTCTTCTTTCCTGTGATTCATTCCACCAACTCAAAAAACAAAACAAAGCAGGAGAACTGTTAGGTCACTGAAGTGAGATTTGTCTTATCTAACTCTAAATATATATGATGCGGACAAGCATACATGAGCTATCATGTCGCTGTTTTTATCAACAGAGGAATACAGACACTTTTAGGCATGATTCATCCGAATTATTTACTCACCCACTTTATATTTAATAAATTGTACTGTGGACAGTGAAAGCAATCTGTGGTAGCGCCTCAGACAAAGGGCTTCTTTGCAGGTATTTATAATAGCTCAAATGAATCCCAGTCTTGGTGCCCAGTACTAAAATCAGAGGATATCATGTTAGCCATTGTTCTATTTGTTACCTTTTTATTAGGAATTATTCACTCGTTTTGTATAGTACAGTGCATTGCACCATGAGTCCTGCTTCCCACCTTGGGCTATTTATAATAGTATGATAACACTATGCACTGTGGTACAATAATCAGTAAGCAGACAACAGGTTGAAGAGAATTTAAGATTTGTAGATGGTTTTTCTCAGGCTTTCCAAGTCCTGAGAAAAAGACAAAGAGCTCTGGTTCTTCTATCTGTGGAGTCTGAGCACTTCCGTTCTTAGCTTCCAGTATTTCAGGTTCCCTGACAGAGGGATTGCACCAAGGTTGATACGGTTCACTCATGGAGACTGCATTTGCCATTTAATCATTGGGAGCATTGTAAATTCATAAGCCACATTGTTAAATTCGTTTGCTCTGTGTTTGTTATGGAACCTGTTAAAGATAGATAGGTGTTTAGTGTTGGATGTGAGCATAAGCCTGTATGAGAACTACATTAAGCTAAACCACACTAGTCCTTTTACAAATGGGGCTCCAGAACCATTATAAGGGGCAATACTTTTATGTTGAGATTACCTCCTGCTGAATATCTTATACTGATGCTGTAGCTAGTTCTCAAATAAAGTAGATAATTTTTCAGAAGTTCTTTCTGTTTGGAATATTACAACTGAAAAAGGAAATATAATTTTTAAAGCTCCCCCTATTTTAATTCTTTTTTCACAGTTACTAATGTGTCTGGTAGCATACTGACGTCATTAGCATAAATAGTGTAAAGTTAGTTATTAGGGTCAGTGAGCAGCATACCTATCCTAGGACAGAAGTAATGTGCCTTAGTCACATGACTGAGATATCTGGATGTCAAATAGTATGACCTCTTGGACATACCCGTCTAAAGGCTCTGACATATTTTTGAAGCAAGTCTACAAGATAAGAGATTATGGAAAGATTTTTAAGGTTTTTTTATTTATCAAGGCTTGGATAGAAAACATCATACCATGTTTTAGTCCAGTGCTCTGGACTAATACTAGAGTATTAGTCAGTATTCTTGAAAACAATTTTTTTATATGTCTATTAACACAGTAAACATAAAAGCCAACATTATGGCAAAATTATTAAAACGTTATTAAAATGCTGATATCCAAGGTAACTGAACATGAAGTTTTATCTAAGATAAAGATCTTTATTTATTCAGCTAAAGAAGGTTTATGTGTCAAGACTCATGTTTACTTACTCTGGAAAACCTGGAATAAATGTTTCAGTAGAACTAGGAGATATCATTCCAGTTAATCATGTACATGTTTTCTTCTTCAAGAGTCATGAGGCAGACTGAAATAAAATAATGATAAGAATGGATTTTCTGAAATAATTTTGTATGTTTTCAATCATATGGTAATCAACCACATCTGTGACTAATACTGCTCATATGATTTTCTCAGTTATTCCCTCCAATACACACATCTTCTTCACACACAATTTTGTTTTCTAATAGACTGATAATCTTCATCTAGAGCCAAAGAAATTGGGCAAAGACTTCTTTTCCTGCGACCCATTAAACTGCCTTTAATTAGTATCTGCCAAGGCCATTAATGAGTTTTCACCATACGGTGACTCATGTTAGAAAAAAGAAAAAGAAAAAGAAAAAGAAAAAAGGCTAAAACAGTCTAGGGTAAAACAAACCTAGCAAGCAAACACCCTGCAGTGCGTGAGAGATCTTGAAATCCTCCTGTCACAGAAAAACATCACAGAACCCTTAACCCAAGTAATTTATAAAGTTGTAGCAATAAAAAACAGAACAAAACCAAAAAATTGACTTGACATACTACTTCAAGCTGTAGCTTTCTCTTCAATATTGTACAGCATATGCTTTTCTATTTCTAGTACATTTATGAAGACAAAAATACTCATAAAAGTAGGGAAAAATTACTTCCTTTTAGGTTGATGCTTAATTACTTTGCTCAATATTTATTCAACTCAAGCTCAAAAGAGTTGTAATTATTACCATTACCTCAAAGAGGCTACTTCTGCTGAATAGCCTGTACCTATGGCATGACAGGAGCCAGCTCCTCATGGGATCCATGTGAGATCCAGTCTTTTGTTCTATGTTGTCAGTACAGCCTTGGAGAGGCAGTGCAGTATGCCCACTTAGGAAGTGTTTCCACGACACATATTGTTCAGTGGTAATGCTGAGACTGGACTGTGGAACCAATACACCTGCTGTAAAATTTTCCCCCTACTTTCCAGCCACCTAAGCCCCACAGAGGTCAACTTTCACACCCAGCACTGAGTTCTGCCACCCCAGTCACACAAATTGGTACCAAGTGTGTTAAAACAATGGGCAGGAACTCAAAACCAATGGAGGATATTTATTATGAAAGCCTGGTATTTTTAAAATGGAACTTCTTACAATTTTCTTCATGGTACTGAAGAAGAATACCTTTTTTACCTTGGTCCTCCAGCAGGCTCAGCAGTGGAGAATTCTATCAATATTATGACCTCAGAAGTCCCTACATCAAGCTGTCACAAAATTCTGACATGCATCTGATTTCCTTTTTCATTTGCTGCACTATATTCTTCAGTAAAAGCCTTTGCAAATCAGTAGCTGCTATGATAAACTGTTTGCTGTCACTGTACATTCAAATTTAATTCCTCTCATGCTCTTGTATTTCAAGATAAATGGCTGTAGTTTGTTTTATTTTCCCTTGTTGTCCTTTATATTTACTCAGTGAAACCCTACCCAGAATTTAAATTTCTTCAAAGGTTTTTGAAGGCAGCGTTCCTGCCCTCGCTAACAGATAATACCAGAAACACCCAAGAGTCTTCTGGTCTGTTCCAGTCAAAAGCAGGAACTGGCAAGAGAGTTGTGCTTTCTGGTGCGATGTTATTAGCCAGAAAAGAATGTTTAATTAAGTGACTATACATCTCTTAGTCTAATTATTTTGTCACATGAATGAGGAGAAGACTGACTTAGTCATTCTATCAATATTTTGTGGATGAACACTAAGCAATGTAATTGTTGAATGAACATTGTTTCCAGCATAGAATTCACCTTGAAGAAACCTTAGTCTTTCCACCAAACAAATTACAAGATTCTCCTTTTGCACTATTGTAAGAGTGCACTAAAAAACATGATGAAAACAAAAGCTAATAATATCGCTTTCTGTTTGAGATTTCGTTTGCTGGAATGTGATACTCCCTCAGGCCTCTAACTTTGATGTTATAACCCAGGTAAGGAAGTGGTATCCTAAGGGAAAAAGAGGAAGAACTTATGATGAACTTTATCTGCAGCTGTGTGAAGCATGAATGCTTACTAAATATGAGTTCTCTTGGTTTTCCTGCAAAAGATCAGTGATTCCTTTCTTCTTGGAAAGGCTTCAAAATGCGGCCTCAAAGCATCTTATGCTAGGAGGTCATGGACAGCCATGACTGACTTTTGCAATTTTTCATCCAGGCTCTGCAGTCCATAAAGTCTGTAAAGACTGTTCCCATGGCAGTAACTACAAGTGAGGCATTCTACTCTAAAATATATTTCTAGACAGAAAAGAATTGGTATGTTCTAGAAGTTGTGAAGAAGTTATTGATCCTGGTTCAAGCAGGAAGATGACTTCTGGATGTTCCTTTCAACTGGAATTACTCTACAATTCTGATTCCAGTTTTCATGTGAAGGAGGACAGTAATGACTAACGTTCACTGCAGGTTAAGCAGAAAGGGATTTCTCAGGTTTTTTTCTGTGTACATTATAAAAGAGCATGTTATAAAAGTATTTCTAACCAAAGTTATACCACTGAGATTTTTTAAAATATTTCTGTTGTTACAAAAAAAGTCCAGATATAGAAAACAATTGTTGTAAACTGTTTCATCGACTTTTACATCTACCACTGGATTGTAACGGCAAATTAGTTTTGTTTCCCAAGCTCCTTAGTAGTTCAGATTGCATACTTGGTAAAAGAAAAACTTTATATATTGTGTATATAAGCTCCTTTCAAAATTTAACTAGCAACTCAAAACTGGTTTTTGACAACAGCTCTTTTTATTCCCCACTATGTGTTGTGTATCAGTCCTTGAGAAACTCAGTCACCATAGCACAAAGTTCTGTGACCTGTCTTTACTTCTGATCTGACACAGAACTTTGTGATTTTAGCTTATTATTAAGGGGTACTTAAATACTCCACTTTTCAGTCTCAGGGAAAGGTGCTTCTTGTTCTCATTTCAATTATGTTTCATGCAACTCATGGAATACATTTTTACTAGCTGTTGAAGTTATAAAGCACCTGTGTAAAATAAATTATAGCCCATGTGATTTCAAAGTTCTGGATTTGTAAAATTTTAGTATCCCTTACTTAGAGTGTTTCAGGAGAAGGTGAATCAAAGATACATCACTGTTCTGAGGTGTAGGGGGAATTCCTCATTTCAGCATTGCCCCGTGTGACAGCCACACACCTTTCCATGTGCACTCGCAGTCTATGACCTGTCGGAGCGGCAGGGGATGGAGTCATAGAACAGCAGGGTAGAGGCAGCATTTCAGGCCAAATGCACAAGCTCAGTGGGGATGTAAGTTAGAGGCTTTCCAACTCAGGGTAGAATTCTCCCCCACTAAAGGAGAGGCAACATAACAAAACCAGGAGGTAGTTAGATATTTTTGTTAGCATTTCTTCAAGGAGATGGTGCAGAAATAAAATCTTTTACAGCACTTTAAATAATCTGCATCTGTTTCTTGGTAAGATATTGACATGTCTTAAGGAGCAATAGGATGAGGGGAAACAGTTTTAACCTGAAAGAGGGGAGATTTAGATTATACATTAAGAAGAAATTCTTTATGATGAGGGTGGTGAAGCACTGGAACAGGTTGCCCAGACAAGTTGTGGATGCCCCATCCCTGGAAGTGTTCAAGGCCAGGCTGGATGGGGCTTTGAGCAACCCGGTCTGGTGGGAGGTGTCCCTGCCCATGGCAGGGAGGTTGGAACTTGATGATCTTGAAGGTCCCTTCCAACTCTAACCATTCTATGATTCTATGAATGAAGAAGGTTTTTTTCCCCTCCCTATAATGTCACAGTAAAAATTTATACTTTTTCCTTTGAGTTACTGCTGACACCCTGCTGAGAAGGGCGAGCCAACCTGACTCCCGCTCCCTTTTCTGTGGGCTGTACCTTCTATTGCACACGGGAGAGGAAGATTCTCTGTCCTTTCCTCAAAGGGCGTGACATGGGCAGCAATTTCTACACAGATGCTTGACCAAAAAACCCAGGTATTTTGGAAGGGTAGTAAGTATCAAACATCAGCTGCGACGTCTCTGCAGAGATTTCCACTGGCAGCAAGTACACACCTGCACTAACAAAGCCAGAGAGCAACAGCAAACGTACTTGTGTTGAAGCACATTTCCATATTACAGAGGCCAGTGTCATATCTTATTTTGAAGGCTTATATTTTTAAATCAAATACAGCAATGCTCTCAACAATATGACAGCAAACCCACCCCTTACATGCTAACCACCTCCTGATTTCCTCTTCCATCTTCCCCCCAAAGCTCCCCAGCAGCTTACTGGTGGGCAGTACCTCATACCACCACATCTCCCAAATACAAAGAGCTTTTTCCAAAGTTTTTATGTAGGTGGAAGGGCTCCAGGAAATCATTCTCTTACAACTGGCACTACAAATACTAGCCCTACTTCTGACACATTATTGCTGCCTTCTCACTGGCTCAGAGGCACCCCCAATACAGCACCAGAAGGGTACAGCCCCTGGCCCCCAAAAGCCCTTCTCTGCTCCCCAGGCCTCCTTTAGCCACTGGAAGGGGCTGTAAGCAGTGAGGTAACACCACCGCTGAAGAAACTCTGGACTCCAGGCGGTATTTGCAACCTCAGCACTGTTCACATAAAATCAGAGAGTCCACGACCATGTGGGTGGTGGTTCCAGGTGTAGCATTTGGAGGCAATTGTCACCGTCTTACTGTCCCTAACTGTGGGCATGGCTATAAAAGGATGATTATCTTGACTTCTCAGGAGGTAACGCGATATCCAAAACCACCCATTTAAGCAAACACCACACTTCTGAATCACAGTTAGGATTGCAGGCATTCCTCACACCTCACACCTTTTATCCTTCACAGCCACACTCTGGCCAGAAACGCCATCAGCCAAGAGGAGAATTGTTTTAGATCTGCCCAGAGCTCTTCTACCACTGAGTCTGCTTAGCGCTAGAGAAGCTTCTAGTGGGATTCTGATTTCTATTTTATCCGCCTTAATAATTAAAGCCTCTGAAACAAATTTTAAATAGGAATATATTAATCGTTTCAATATTCTATAGAAGGAACCACATAATCCAGATGTTGCTTCCAGAGGAATACAGGAATACTATATACACCGTGATACCTTTTGTGTGACTTGTTACATGCTGTAAGAGAATGTCACCTTTCGATGCAGTGCAATAAGGCAGGGAAACAGTGTCCCAGGTAAAGGCTCAGGTAACTTGATTTTTCACCCTTTATTCTTACAGCACACTCTGTCAGCAGATGTGCCTGAAAGGCCTCTTCAACCATTTCCCCCATTCAGGGTTCTGTAGACCTGCTCAAGCCAGGAATACTACTATGCCCTCTAAAATGGCCAGCTGATACTCGCTTAGGGCTCTCTCATGTAACGCTAAAGTACAAATTTAAGCATCCTTTAGTAACAAACAATCTGCACAAAGAAAGAGTTCTTGAGGCAACAGCATAAATCTAATTTTATCAAAAGGACCAAAATAAACTTTGAACTCCTAGGAGAGTCTTTTGGTATCTAACAGTATTTTGGTATCTAAACATTCCCATTAAAAATATTTGTATATGTCAAAACATAGATACTGCTGGAGAAAAACTAGTAACATTTGTTGACATTCTTAACATAATGTCAGATTTTATCTCATAACAATCAGAAATGCTTTGTTAAATATGTATTTGCTACAGTAGCTGTTAGATACACACACTGAAAAAAGTTTTTTATATGAAATTTTTGTATTTGAAATAGACCTGACTTCTGTCATTCACACAATTTTCTGTTTTGAACATCTGCGAGCCTGTGGCTGCGACTTTATAAAAAGGGAAGGATGTTTAGTCAAGGAGAGCTCTGCAAAACACGGCAGACCAGTTCTAGCCCTCATATTTTAGAAAGTTAGCTATCAACATAAACTAAATTAGTTTCTGTATTACAGCAACAGCAAAAGAGTGGAGTCAAGGTTTCACGGCAGTCCTTACAGCTCTCAGCAGTCAAGTGGCATGACAGTGCGTCCAAACCTGTGTCTTAAGCTGAAATCAGGAGTATAATAACTTGTGTTATTTCTGTTCTACTCTCCCAGAATCTTCTTTGTATTATGATTTCAAGTTTGCCAACACTTAATAACAAAAAAAAAAAAAAAGTAAATTTAGATGCATGGAAAGTGGATTCTAGGTTCAGATCCTCTTAGGATGACAACTCAGGATTAATACATGTAAAAAAACCCACATAACTATCTTCAAAGATGGGACTAAACTAATGAATTAGTCTAACCTTATAAAAACTGAAATATATGCCAAGTGATAAAGCAAGAGGTCAATTTTAAGTGAAATTAGCATCTAAAGAAGTCAGTAGAGAGGCATGCCTCTCACACAAAAGCAAACAAGGTAGTATCACATGATCAGAGGTCTTGACATCCCTTTTTGCAACTGCTACAAAAAGAAGTGTTTGCAAGGCCCAAACCCATGGCTTTGCTGAGAGCATCATAGCACTCAAAAGCTGAGTTCTCAGAGTGGAGAACCCTGAACCTTCCAAGTTATTCTTGAATTTTAGTATTTACTGTGCTAGACAGCTAACTTGAATTTTTACAGTATGCAGTTCACATTGTAGGAGGCATTTAAATATAGGTGTTTTTACAATAGTGAAATATATTCCAATCAGAACACTTACAACCATTATTTGTATAAAATAATTTTTGATGCATAACAGAATTTTTTCAGGGTCATTTGCTCACAGAAGCTGATGATAGAGGAAAAACTGTTCCCCTTAAATTTCTACCCCAGCCATACTCACACTTGGTCATCCCAACACTTGTGAGACTTGTGGCTGGACAAGTGAAGGTTGTGCAGGCCAATGACAACTATAATCATGTGAACTGTATCCAAGAGCCAACTTCTGACACAACTCTCTCATACTTTAAGTAATAACCAAAAGCTGTAAGTTAAAATAGCTAGAATCCTACAAACACTCTCCCCTCTTTGATAAAAATCAGAGGTACGATGAACCTTTAGAGCATAATTTTTTAATGTAGTTTCTTGTGGAGTCTGAGGTAAACCACTCAGATGTGTGTCTGTATGTCAAGAGAAAATTTAGACCGTATATAGCTATATTACAGTCTTGATTTCAATTACAGAGCACAATTTCATATACTGATGTAAAATGTTTCTGTATTATAGAAATCTGATTCCTGCTCCAAACTGAACACCATCACATATCCTGAAAAGAAACAAATAATAAACAACATAAGTGATAAATAAGGTACTGATGAAATTAAAATCAATTCTCCCTACCCCAAAATTCTTAAGGTTTTCAAGCTTTGGAAAGTTACAATTCAAATTTTAGCTGACAAAGGCTTTTTAAAATAAATGCTTTGCCAATCTGTCATCCATATGGTGTATTTACATTTGCAAATTAAAGTCCATCATTTTCAAATTGCTATTATTCATTCACATTTCCCATGAATGACAAGTAGGAACATAAGCCAACTCTTGTATGAAATACAGAGCATCTCACACAGTATTCACAGGCAAGAACAGGCCCCCTAAAGCTTTTCTATTATGTACTATAATATTTGCTTGGTGAAGGATAATTGGTTGTTAGCAAATTAATTTGTTCTCCCTTTCTCTTTATCTATAGTAAAACTTGTTTTCATTTTTCAAGCAAAGATATTAAACTTGGTATTTTTCCAATGATTTGGTTTTGGAAGGCTTAAGAAAATCCCATGAGCTGTTTGAATGATCATTTCCCCTACAGAAATAAAACCTGCCGCATAGCTATTCATACATTTCAACAGCTGATCTCAAGTTCAATCAACTTTGAAACCTGAGATACAAAGTCTAAAACCAAGAAGTACTGTGAAACCAACATGAATATAGCAAGCTGAAAGAAGAGCATCAAGGGCTGAAAAATCTCTAAACTGGCAGAGAATAAACAAAAGACAGCAATTCTTTCTGTCAAAACCAGACAGAAGTGCCATAACCTTTAAAATCAGTTACTATTAAAGAAATTGGTGTAAAAAACCAAACCTGTCACCAGACTGTACTCCCATGGGGAAACAGTAGTTAAGCTCTAATCTAGCAATGTTTCCGAGTCGGAGCACTATTCCGGCACCGTAAGACCAACGGATATACTCTGCCAACTTCTGCAGGTGAGCCCTGGGACCATCACCTGAAAGCAAAAGAGCAGGAGAACAAGAATCAAGGTGGTCAAAGGCTAACTGGATTTTCAGAACTAAAAAACAGACTACTTGGAGCACCTCCTGCAGATGCAAAGTGTATTTAGTACCTGCAACTCCCATAAATAGAAAGTACCTTGGACTCAAACTACTATGATTTCTGTTGGATTGCTGATTGACCTTAGTTTCCCACCACAAGACACTTACTTGCATGAATTTGGAAATGAGTACTAAAGACTTAAAATGTCCTTAGTGGGTCTCTATGAGTTTTAAAGTTGATTGATCTGCTCTCAATTGTACATAAAGTGTCTCCTTCCCACATGGATGCTACCTCCCTTCCATCTAGTGAGGCAGACATAAAATATCACTACATCCGAAAAGGGACTGAAATGATAATGAAAAACCATACACGAATACACCAAAATATATCCTGAAAAAAGTTGGGGATGGGACAAAAAAAAGTCGTATCAGCTACCACATCTACACTTTAATGCCACCACTTTTTATTTAGTTCATCCCAGAAAACATCAGAATCCCACTAAAACATCATCTTCCAATCTCCCTTTAGAATGGTGTTAATCAATTACCACACTGGTCTGCAAACATCACCAATTCACTGATACGACTGTTCCCATCCTAGCTCTCTTTTGTACATGTTGTGCTTAAATTTATGTGGAGAGCCAGAAAAATTACTGGCAATCTGTCCAATAGACAAGTTAATAGCAGCAGCTTTTTGACAGGCATCAGAATACATGCTGTAAACAAACTGTTTCCGAGTAAACACACACATAACAACTCTCCTTCTTTTTGCTTTTATATGTATATGGAGAAGCAGGTTTTGTTATATGCATTTCTATCGAGTCTTACCATAGTTAAGATTGCAGAGGTTCCCAGCATTAAGGAAGAAATGTGTTCGGAAAAGGTCTCCAAACCCTCCCCGGCCTGGCCGGAAAGGGAGGGGGGTGTATAGATGTAAGCCTCCAGCCCAGTAGGCTTCTCCTCCCAAATAATCACCTATTTAGAGAAAATGTTGGAATAAAAACATTTACTGTGGAAGATATTAAAAGAACAAGAACACGTCCTTAAGTGATTTTATATTGCACTGCTACCTCTTTTACAATTCTTGACACTTGCTTCTAGCTCTCTCCAACCTCACTACTATCAATTCTTTAAACTTTCCAAGTGAATTACCCTTTTCCTTCATTCTCTCACTGGAACAGGCTGAGGCATTCACTTACTTGTGGTTCATCAGAGACTACCTCCTGAACACTCTTGAAATAACATGCCTTAGTTTTAAAAAATGGAAATTGATGCAATGAAACAATAAGCTTTAAAATACACTGAATACTGAATCCACTGATAACGGTAAGTCAGCAGCAGAGTAAAGGATAGAGCTCAGGAAGCTCCTGGCTCTCAAAACGCCTTTGTTGATCACATTACCTTCCCCCTAAGCTACCTGAACATATGCTGTATCAAACAAAGATGTAATGTGACTGTTGCTATAACCATTTTTCAGGAACTTTTTAAGCTTGAAGGTTGCTTACTAATTAAAGTGCCATACTACAAGCCTGAACACACACTCGGTTTACAGAAACAGCTTGTGGCTTAACTAAGAGCTACCAGGATTTATTCCATTGTGAACTAAGATGTAACAACAGATCAAAGATATAACACTTTTTAGATTCAAAGTGCAGAATGAGTACAATTATTTTTAAGCTATACAAAGCTGAAGGACAGAATTTGATTCTTTGTTACACAGTAATGTTTACAGTATTGTCAGAGAAGTGTGATTTAGAAGTTTCAGACCTTCACTCTGGGGTCCGATGCTGTACATACTGAATCCACGCACGCTTGTTGGTCCACCAAGGTAAAACCTAGTGAACACAGTCAAAGTTAACTTAATTCTTCCCTTGAAAGGATATATTTGAAAATATCTAGCCATACTTCTAACATTGCTTTTAAGAGTTACAGGTAACTTTATAACAGGTTGAGTAAAGTGTATTTAAAAAAATACAAGAAATTAAATCTAAATCTCAATCCTGATGCATTTGGCAAAAAAAATTGAAATAAATGGATGTATTAAGAATCAAAATTTGTTTTCCATCATTTACAAAGATCAAAACAGAAAGATCCCCATCACTGAAGAAGAATCATAATACTGATTGTCTGTTTTAATAATTTTGATAGAAATACTGTAGTTAAGATCTATCACATGTGAACCTGACACTTAGTATTTAGTGTAAATAAATTTAAGTCTAAATGGTTTCTGCTAGTGATCTTTAAACATAGGTGTTAGAAGGCAAAATTGCCTAAAAATCCAACTTAGTTACAATATGGCTTTACTTCTAAAAATACCTACAGTGTTACCTATGCCCAATACAAAATTTGGCAGGTGGCAAATACCATTTTTCAACCATAAATATTGGCAGGCAGAGATACTACATAGCAAAGTATAGATTTATACTACCCCAGTATGAGAATTAAAACCAGAAGGCATGGCTTGAGTACTCACTTTCAATTAAAGCTAACTAGAAACTTATTTTATTCTCCTCAGAACCAGAACTACTACTGCTTCTCTCTTCTACTATAGGCTCTTCTTTATACATTACCTGGGTTGATTGAAAAAAATTAAGAAATGTTTTAAAAAACTTACCTGTCAGCTATACTGGATGGCTTGTCTCCAATAGGTACTAGCATTCCACCCCAAAGTGAGGCTGAAAAAACCTTTGGAGAGAAAAAAAAATAAATTGTTTATTAATACATATTACTTAATTTCCCTAAAAATGGTATTAGTAAAACTTCACCGCTCAGTAACAGGCAGAGCTCCCAGTAGCGTAACAGAAAGTTACAGATGATCACAGTGGATGCATGGATATCACACCACCAGTAATGGTATTTTCAGGGAACTCTTGATCATTACTGCCCTCTTGCTTTTATGCAGTGCTATGTATTGAAAAAGTCAATACACCACATTTGAACCAAGTGTTACTTTCATAATAGCTAAAGAGAACACTCATCCAGCTCCTATTTTCTTATGAATTTTCCTGACTAGAACTAAGGCAACACTGCTGACATAAATTAGTCCTGGCAATTTTAAACCCATAAGAGTCTAAGTCCAGCAAATAGTTACCAAAAATGCACAATTATTACCTATCTGCAAATTAGCCTTATATGTGACCACCTTCCGCAACTCACTGTATTGACATCAAATACACATACAGCATTACTGCTCATGTATAGAGTAATTTTTGGGAGCCAAATCACTGTAATAAATACATTTGCTTGCTGCCTGTGTACCACAGAAAAGTACTACTGCCAGACGGTGAGCTCTATTGTCAATACCTAGGCTAAAGGCATTGAATAATTTCTCTAGTATTACAGCACACTCCTGCTATCTTCTGCCCTGAGAGTCCCCAGATGCCTCCCCTGCTCTTAACAGATGCAAAATCATCACGCACATTATCTGGTTACACAACACACAGCATGTGCAATCGCCAGTTGCACACCAAGCCTACACTCATGAACAACAGATCCCATAAAATTATATACAGCACGTGAGGAGATACGCTTCGCTTTCATTCACAGCGTGGGCATATTAGCTGTCATGGGAAAGAGCAAAGTCCTCTTTGCCCAACCATCAAGCTGTTAAATTACTTAAAAGGAGAATATGCTGTTTTTCTCAGCTGAAGGTGAGCAAATAAATGTCAGATGACTAGAAGTGCAATCATGAGGCAATTGCTTTTCTTCCACCACACAGAAGGCACAAAGATAATGATGCAGTAAGAAAGGGGTAGAGCAAATAGCCTTAAAATGCCCTTCTGTGTTGGTCTCACTGGTCAAACTCAAGAATTTCATTGCACCGAGTTGCATAAAAATAAAAAATGAAACACCAGACTGACAGATCCATACAGCATCAGTCCATTAGTATCTGCACTACAAAGTAGCTTGGAGTTTTTCAGTTGTATTGCTGGCATAATGCTAACATTCTTCCAGTCTCATAGAGCTTCTTCATTATTCCAGTACTTCTTAAACAACTTTCAAGAGGCAGAGATCTTCTCAATGCTTTTCTGTTTTGTTTTGGGTTGTTTGGTTGGGCTTTTTTTTTTTTTAGTATGTTGGGATGCAAATTATTGTAACCTCTGATTTTTAAATTTTCATAATGAAGTTGCTGTTTAATTCCCTATTCAGCTATGATACATGAACTTACTGCACCATCTCCACATGATAAAGAACTTCTTTCTAAATACAAAAATATTTCTAGCCTATTTCCACCTAATACTAGCTCTAAAAGATGCCTGAAACTTAAGAGCTCTACATTCTGGTAAGAAACTAAAGTACATTAAGCATGAACTTGAAGCAGTTATCAAGCATCATTTCTTCTGAAGGAAATCGAGTTGGTATACACAAGAATGGCTCTGCCAACCAAACCAAGACTTCTCAGCAATGATGATACAGGCATTTGCTTCAAGACCACAGTTAATCCAAACCAAAGTACAAATGTAGACACCACATCATAAAATTTGGGATGTGCTCTGCCTACAGGGTGGCAGACTGAGGTCTCATAAACTTGTCACACTACTATGTGTCTTTCTTATTGGAACTTAAATTGTTCATTGTGCACAAATATGAAAAGATTCAAAACGTTGCAGTGCGAGCTCAGTGTTGTAGTGAAATCAGCCTTCCCATTCCTGCCCAATAATTTTACATAGTAGAACTAATTACATGCTATGATACCAAAATCAGTAGTCCTATATTCCTAATTTACAATGACAAAAGAAAACTAAACAAAAATTACTCAGAATATTCATAATCAGGTGAAAGAAAAAGAACAAAGGCTGTAGTAAGTTTTTGAAAAATCATTCTCTTTAAGAAAGATCACAAAGAACAGATAAGCCTGACATTTCCTCTGAAAATAAAACAGTTCATATCGTTAACTGTCAGACAAGTCCTTCTTTCCAAACTGCCCACTTCCCAAGCGACTGTGGATGGCAGGAATATCAAGTTAAAAATCAAGAGTATTCCACATTCAAAAAACCAAATCAAGGTATCCACACCATTCACTTCCTCAGATCAATTACTAAAATATCTTTAAAAAATTACCGAATCCCAGAGAAGTTGCTTATTCAACTGAAATTCAAAATCCTCTTTCAGAAAGCTCACATCTCCGCCTGTATAGCCAGCCAACTCCTGCAAAGACACAAGTTCATGAAAGTTATAACAGATATTACATGTTTCTTCCCCCCAAAAGTTGATCATGTCGGCATCAGCATAAACATTTTTTTCTGCACAAGAAATACAGATGCACTGGGATGAAGAGACAAGTGAATTTTCAACCAATGAAAAAACACGCATGACGCTAACAACAAAAGCAGCGGTATTCTTCTTCCTCAAATATTAAACCCAGCTATTGCTTTCTAAACCATTTTGGAAACAATAGCAAAACAGAGTGGAGTTGGAAAATTCAGCACCTGAAATCAAACCTCATACTGTGTTTACCTAGGACCTGAGAAGTTTTCATACATACTAAAGCAGGGCTGAAGAACAAGGTAGCCAGTTCCATTACGCTAGTGCTAGCTGAAAATAACAAGCAACTGGATTGGCATTAAGAAGCAGCATCTAACAAGTGATATTCACTGAACCCTGAGTTACAACCACCCTTCTCACTCAGAAACAGAATAGTTCACTGCTGCTTACAGGAACAGCAGCACTTCTAGTTCCAAAGGCATTTCAAAGCAAGCTGCTCCTACAGCATTGCAGAAGTTAATGATTCTGAAGTATTAACCCATCCAGTAGAAATGCCAGCTTTTCTAAAAGCTCAGAAAGTAACAGGAGTGAAAACCGTTCTCTGTGCGAAAATTCTGATATATGTGTATGCCTTTGAGAGTTAGTTTTTACCCAGTCTTTCATTTTTCATTCTAAGACTTACAAACTTCGTAAGCAGCAACACGACCACTGTCTGGTAGTCCCACATCACAGTGTTATCAAACAAGGACTAATACCTGCTGTAAAGTGTAGAGTAAATACTGTCAGGGGTAATCTCTCTCAGCTAATAAGTAATTTAATGCTAATGGCAAGCTAAAACAACTGCACCATTTGACCAATGGTATACAAATGAAAATTTACCACCATAAAAAGGTTCCATGATTTCAAAAGGCACACACTGTAAAGATAGAAAGTAAATGCAGTGATGACCAGCACCACTGTATCCTAGTCAATTTACAATTAATTTCTAAGTTTAGACATTTTTAACATGAACATCAATTAGGTGAATTTAAGACTCACTCAAACACACAGATAAAATCCAGTAACAGCCTAAGTGATGTAATACTACCTGATTAATTTTCAGCAAAGCACCTCGTCTTGGCAAGATGGAGGAGTTCCGGGAATCAATTACCATGGCATGCTGAAAAGAATCAAACAATTATTTTTAGTTCTCTTATCTATTGAATACCACAGAGTGACACTATTAATTTCCTAAAACAAAATAAATATGAAAACAAGAAGAAAACCACAGCTCCAGCTAAGGCCAGAGTACCATGGCTTTGGGAACAATATAACTACAGATTAATTTAGTTTTTAATTTAGAGGCCACATGAAATACATATGTTTATATCTCTTGGCCACAGTATACTACAGAAATATAGCACCAACAACGCCCCAGTACAAATCATCAATATTGTGACAGTAACCTACAATTTCTACTCCTACAATTTGTAAGATGTAAGTTAAAGACAACAAGCGATCAAAAACTGCTATAGGAAATAATATTTAGAAAAGGCACACCAACTGTAGGATGAGGAAACTCACTGATCCTGTCTTCTACAAAACAAGACAATTCTGCGAAAAGAGATGGCAGATGACATAAAAGTAAGCAAGGCAGGTGCCCTGCAGAAAGAGCAAGCCAGCTCACGCAAGTCAAAACGCAACAGTCAAGTATGAAAGTATGTTTTCTCTTTGGACTTCCTGGATGTCTCTGTGAATGACCAAACACAGCAAAAGATGCTGGAAGTAAAACACACTAAGATAAAAAGCTCCTTTTGTATCACTCAGAAGTACTAGATTACTCAAAATTATTTGTTTTAAAAAATTACCAGGAAAAAGCCTTACAGAGAGAGAAGATTTAAGAGAGTGTCCACTTTCTTCTCGAACGGAAAAGGATGCTGTTCTAGCAAGGCAGCCAAGCTCTCTCCACACACCCTCCCACTTCAGTGTGTGATTGGTCTTCCAGATTGGAAACTACAAATAAAGAACAGCATAAGACATGAATTTTTTTTTTTTTTTGCTACAAAATTGAAATAAGAATCTCCCTGAAAAATCTTTCTCTCTAAAGTTTATTTATACATAAGTCTATGCTTTTTCTTTCCAGACTTCTTGGATCAGAGAGAAATTCTATTTCATTTCAGAATAATCCTAATTCTGCTTCAGCCAATGTATTTTCTCTAAGTAGGTGCACAGGACTTAATCCATCCCAAAAGAAAAATATCTTGAATCGGGCTGATATAGTGACCTAGACAGCCTCTCTGAAATGATACTTCAAACATTAAAAATTTGGAGAAAAACACATTGGTATTTTTAGATGGACAAAATAAGATTGAATTGTACGAAAAAGACTAAGAGGTATTACCTCTGTAATTTTAAAATTGTTGAAGGCTTTCAAGTAATAACAGGTTAGCCCTGTGCACAACTGTTTCAATCATTAAAAAAGTAAAACAAATATTTGCAAAAACCAGCTGTGAACTGAACTAAATGTAAATGAATTTGTGTCCCACAAATGCTTGTGCGGTACTTACATTAAATTCTGTTGATATTCCTCTGTCAGTTTCACGAAGAGAGCTCCAAGGGAACTGTCCAGTTACTTTATACACATTAGCTGAAAAACTGAAACACAACATTACTGGTAGGTTTGAAAGTGAAACTATTTAAGCAGGCAGAGTTTTAACTTATCACAAAAATTTAAGAAACTAGCTCTGCTACATGATTAAGAGACCCTCAAGCAAAGGAATAAATTTATTACTCAATGAAAGATCTTACTAATTGTTTTATATTCCTTCAATAAAAAAATAAAAAAATGTAGTCAAAAATGCATCCCCTACTTTCGCTCAAAGTTTCCGGGCTGTGGTTTGAAGAATGACAGGCCATATGAAGTCTCCTTTGTTCCGTAGGAGAACTGGAAGGTTACTTTTTCTGCACGTCCAAAGAGATTTGGGAACTTGAGCCCAAGTACCTATGGAAAATAAAATCCAAACATTTCATATAATTTGCTATCAAGCACATCTACTGTAAGAATAAGAACTGGAGATATTAAAAAAAATAGTCGTAACTGAATGTAATTTTCTTGTAAGCTAAGTTCCTCTTTGCTCTGGCAACAAAAGCCATCACAATAATGACAGTTACAGTTAAACATCCAATTTCTAGTGCTGTCCAGTAGCTGCTGACTTAAACCGGCATTCTCACTGTATTATTAGTACTGCTATTATTTCAAGCAAAATCTCCCAGCCAGTCTCAAAGTCTGGGAGAAGTCAGTCTTTGGTATAATAAGCAAATGCTCTGCAACTGTGTGAATTCCAGCAAGGTATGGTTGACTGCAATAAGCCAGTAGAAAACTATCAATACAGAGCCACTCCCTTGTATTTTTTTTTTTTTTTTTGAGGACCAAGATACTTTTGCAATCAGTGGTGATAGCAGTACAACATACCATAACATCCTCCAGAAACTACAGTTAAAGACTTTTGCCTGTTCCAAGAAATTCCTTGTATCCCTTTGGCAGCTCCTGGCCCTTTGGCAGAAAGGATGGAGGAGGTTTTCTCCAAGCACAGACACTACCAGGACCGTTCTAATGTTGTGTGTTCTGTTCTCTGTTTCTGTTGAATGTGAAAAAGCTACCAAATTCTGGTTGCCTTTGTCTAAGAGCTATTGGAAGCAAATCAGTCAATCAGTCACCTGAACTTCGTGATGACGGCTTATATGCAATTATTCAACTAACCAGAAACCACTAATCCAAAGGGCTATTAGTATGAAATATTACATCTATAGGCTTCAGGTGAATTTAAGGGATTAGAATAAATGTCAAAGCTATTTAACTCTTACGGAACCATAATCTCCGCTGCCAAGACCACTGTCTATAAGCCATGCTTTCATCTCACTCAATTGTCTTACTTTTCTGTAACAAACTAAAATCAAATAGAAGGGGAAGCTGAGTACAAAAAGAGAAACCAAAGTAGCTTTCAGACTGTTATCAAATGCACTAGAGCCAACAAGTCGGACTCCCCACTGTTTCATTCAGGCTGTGACACCCTGGACGCTGCTCTCAGCAGTGAAGCTGCATAACCAGCTTTCAACTCACCGAGTTCCTATTCTCCCTGCACTCACACGACACCATCACCTGTGTCATGCAGCATCTTATCCAGGTTAAAAATACCCCTAAGAAGAAAAGGATGAGTCCCTTGATCTGGCTTATCTACCAGCCCCAGGCACAGCTGCACCGTGCACACGAGAAGGCAGAACGAGTGCAGGAATGAGCACCTGAAAGCAAAATCTACATACAGCAGACCTTCCATTAAAAGAACATTAACAGAACAACAATACGGCTGTTATTTACCAATTGACACTAAAAGTATTTTTCACACAAGATTTAAATCTGATGCATCCTTACTTGAATCAAATGGAAACAGGTTCCACAGTTCATATGGTTCTGGAAACCCTAGCACTTTACTAGGTACTAACTGGTACTGGGCTAAAATAATGAAAAACAAGAACAACTTCTAAGTCAAACATAAATTATTTTGACTGGGAGAAAAACACTTTAAATAGATCTCATAGAAACTAAATGGCAAAGTTCTTACTCTCCAGAAGATAAAGTGTCTTAGAAAATATCAAGAAATAATTTAAGTCATTTCAAGAATTAAAAAATTAACATACTGAGTCAGAAGCTACAGCATTCTTCCCTAGCTCAAAATAGGCTTTTGCTGAATGAAAGCCTGACTAATACAAAGACTCTTTAGAGACAAAGGTCTGGCAAAGCCTTAGCAAAGCTGGATCAAGAAAATAATTTGGCTTGGATCGAGTCCTCACTTACTTAATCAAATTACTTGCTAGGTTTGAAACATGAAAATAAGTGAAATATCAAAAGGAATTAATAATTATTTGAAATAATCCATACCATACTGCCTTCATTGTTGCCAACCATAGTGTTATAGCTTCCAGTTAGTCTTCTCAATTCTGTTACCTCAAAGGTTACATCTAAACCATTTGGAAGGGCATCATCTCCTACATAAACAAACAAACATATGTACGTTATCTCTAGAGAGCTTTTTTAAAAAAAATGCAGACAGAAGATAACTTGAATTATTTGAAAAATGGTTGAATTAAATGATAGTAAAAGTCTACATTACAAAGAAAAATGGCTTAAGAAAAAGAAGTTGTTTGTGGACATGAGTGCCGAATTTGGTTCAATGACTGGCTCTAGTCATCAACATGGTAGTTTAATTATGAACTAGTAACTCACTTAAAAAAACATGTACGCAAATTGTTACATTAGAATAAATAGAAATTAAAGTGATCCAAACATGGCAAGAAGAGCACCGTCACCAGGGCAGAGCTCGCAGTACTCTGTGGGTCAGTACTGAACAACATAAACCACCCAATGCCCTCAGGGCTCTGGCTACAGCAGCTGCCAAGGGTTCCTAATTCTGCTTGAAGCAACTGGGACAGCATCCCACCACCAGCAACCCTTGGGACTACACTGTGTTTCCTTGTCAATAACCCAACTTTCCTCTGCTGAAGAGAACAGCAACGAGTTCAAAAAGCAACTACAAGCCAGGGAACGCCAACGGAGCCTTACTGCAAAACCTGCATGCATTCAGCTGCCCCATATATACTATAAGACAATTTTTCATCACAAGCACTGAAACAATTACTAATATTTCCTTAAGCAGCAAGGATGTGCTGATATAACGTCAGTTATGTGATGTGTAATACATGGAAATCCAGGACACATTTTCAAGCTTTTCCCCAAGTGTTTCTATGAAAATTTGGATTAAGGGATATGTACTGTAATTATTTTAGTGCTGGAAATTCACTCATTTTTGCATGCGTACAAGTACTATTTATACACACGTACACATATATACAGACACATACAAACACATCTTTTTCATACGGAATATCTTACATGTGCATCTAAAAATATATAAAGGTACATGAGAAAGTAAGTTATATACACAAAAACCGTCCAACCTATTACATAAGGAAATATACATTATACATATGCACGTGTCTATGTGTGTATGAGAGAAACGCTGAGGATCAATGAGGCAATACATACCTTGACATGTATCAATCAGAACCTCTACCTGTCTAAAGATACCTAGACGAAGCAACTTTTCACGAGCTTCATGCGATTTTCTCATCACCTACAGGATGAGATAAGTAGCTCAGTCTTTCGGGTCACCAAAAAATAACTATGATAAAATAGTTGAAATGTAGCTAAGTCATAGAACATTCACAGGTTTTGTATACAAAGACACATACATGCGCCTTCAAAACAGATCACCACAACTTTAATGCTTGAATCTGTAAAGAAATAAATTAAACTCAGAGCATCCAGCTCAATTCTTACCTTTTGTTAGTGCACATCCTAATTGTTACAGTATTTAAAGCTATTATTCAAATAGGTTTCAGTATTTAAAACTTATACACCTAATTACAGGGCCCACGCTTTTGGTAAAAAACCCAAATACCCTCATCTGTTTAAATTTAGACTAATTTAGAGGTCTAATTGGCAGCTGTACTCCAGGAGAAATCACCACCTAAAAGGGCAAGGACATACAGTCTAACTCGTTCTTTGATCCACCGGCATCAGTTATCTGTGGGGAGATCCAATAATTTATCTTAAGCAAACTAACTGAAAGTGTCACCTACACAGTTAGCAATTCTCAACAGGAAGAGTGAAACTGAAAAATATCTGAGATAACTGCTATCTCACAACATATTTTAGCTGAATACATCACAAAATACAGTATCTGCCAGTATTTCACATTTAAGTTTGGCTTCCATATCACAAGATCAAAATCATCACATAACTTGACAAAGCTGCCTCATTTCTGAAGGGAGGAGCCCAAAGCAGGAAAAAGTGAGAAAATCGTAATTTGAGTTTTTAAACAGTAGGTCTGTTATTCAGTACAGTACTTACATCAATGAGATTTTTAGCCTTGAAAACATCAGCGATTTCATACATGATAATGTCATCTTTGGTCCTTCCGAGTCCATCAAAGTGCACATGCTGAACCACCACCTAAACAGAACAGAGGTTTAAATACAAATACTGAATTTACATCTAATAACGATTATCAAAATCACCAGTGCAGAAAAAAAAATATCGTCCAAGTGAAAAACCTCTCAAGATTCCTAGGCTAGTTGATGCTAACCTACATTATGGGAAATGAGTGCTATCTACAATTCTGTAAAGATGTTCCCTTAGCAGGAAGACTAAGGAAAAAAGAACTCTGGTACCAAAGCTAATACTGGTTGTAGCAGAAGAGACAGTAACGGATTGTAGCTGCTAGGATTTTAGTTGTTAAGTGTTGTAGAGACAAATAAATCACTGTGGAAATCACGCTGAGATATTAAGACACATAAGACAAAACATGTAGTTAGTCATTAGCTATGTCTTGTGTCAGCTACACATAAGCAAATAGTCAAAAGAATAAACAAACCAACCCACAAGCCATAAATATATAAACTCTAACTATTAAAATTATTACTACCACTGGAGCATTGTAGTTTAAAATGTATACTGAGATCACTAGCATTATGGGGTTTTCTGTTTTCTTAAAATAATTCATCTTGTTATATAATCATCTGAGAGAACTTGACCTTAAAAGTCACAACACACTCCAGGTTAGCTGGTACAAAAGGACTACAGTGATTGCATTCCCCTCATTTTTCCAGCCTTTTCAGCTTGTCACAATTTTAAGGGGAAGTGTTAAAAAAAAAAAATAATCAGCTGCAAATGCCTCATGTATTCGCATATAACAAAATAGCAGAGTAAGAGCAACCTAGGATTTTTTTAAGCAATTTGCAGTAATGCTATCAGAATATATATATCATGAACTAAATAAAACCCAAATGTTATTACCAAGCTTCTAGTGAGGAGGACTCTGTATAGCATAAGGGAAAAGAAAATTTTAATATCAACTATGATGACACATGGTATCTCACTCCTCTAGCATGGCTAAACACATTGTGGGCCAAGACAGCCATGCTCTTATACATGAAATATTTAAAAAAAAAAAAGTTACCATCCTCTGCTGAAGTTAGTATTTCCCTTAGTAACATAATTCACGTGGTGGCAGTTTACCCTAACCTGGCTAATACTGCACTCGAGCAGATTAAGGACAGTTGCTTGGTTTGCTCCTAAGCAGTGTTGCAGAAGCAGTAATCTCTTATGAGAGAGGGGGGAAAGTAGCATCTGGAAACAGGGCTATTTAGTTCAAACCTGAATTTCAGTAACAACTCCTGCAGTAATGAAAAAAAAGAACAAGAACTAGTCAACATCAGATTAAATTTACAGTACTAAATTTAATTCTTTCACATCTCAAACCATAGTTTAGAAAGTTCCCTTAGGGCAAACAAGCAGGAAAGGGTGCCAAGACGTTTCTCCTAAAAATCAGGATGTTGTTCAGGTACTTACATCTTTGTTTTCGAGAATTTCCTGCTTGGCCTCAGGTTCAACTTCAACCAGTTCAGCTTCCTCTCCCAAGGCACCAAAGTCTGGCCCACCCATTGGAAGAGGCTCCAAACTCTGAAAGCATAAAAGAACACTGCATGTAATACAGTAAGCAATTTGTGATTTACACCTTTTGCAAAGGAAAAAGACTATGGTTCCCGACACTGTGCTCATCACATCATAAGGGGAAAAAAGCAAAAGAGAAGATTTAAAATGGGGGGGGAATTACCAGCATGTTTGCTACCTACCTGCTTACTGAAATTTTAATGAAAATTGAATAGCTTCCATGTTGAATGATTTCTCAAAAGTACTCTGCACTCTTCCAAAAATAATCTTATTTAAGGCATGCTTCCTGTGTTAAAGATGAACTCTACCTTCTTTAAAAAAATAAAATAAGATCAGGGTGTCAGTACTTAGTTTGGGTTTTTGGGAGTCAGAGGAGTGTGAATGTTGAACAATGGGGGGAAAAAAGGGTGTTTTCAGCATGTGACTTTGCTTTGCATATACTTATATGCTTTTATATTTTAATATTTCTTTTAAAAGTATCCTTCCAAGTAATGCTCAAGAACCTCAGGCCCTATCCATCAGAGGTGAACTTTTTAATCAAAATGGTTTCCAGCACAGTATGACTTTATTTATGAAACCTGAAAGAGTCCTTAAATAAAACTTGTCAGAAGAAAACGGATTCAAGCATGAGTGAATAGAGGGTTACCTGCAAAAGCAGAGGTCAGGATTGGATAACTTGGTAAATCTACTTTTAGTCTTAAGTCACTAATACAGTACTTGCTCCATTATTCCAGGATGGCTGTTTTGCTGGAATAGTAAATTGCTGTTACGTACCAGAATCTAGTTAAATGAAGACAGAATCCTCTCTCACTCCCAATAATTTTCAGGCAAACATGAAACACTCCCTGTCCACACAATATTGTATATCACTTTATACTGCAGACACACAGAAAACTAAGAATATAAGAAAAAAATTCAAAATAGAAATTAAATTGGTCATGGTAATTAGATATTCTGGAGCCTTAACAGTATGTGGCAGCAACATATTCCTCAGTCTAATTAAACACTGTGTAAAAGCCCGTTTTCAACACGCTCACAGGAAATAGCTTTTCTACCTGGGATCCTGAGGAATCATCCAGACCATTCTTAGCCCCCAGATAGGTCAGTCACTCATTAATCACGCCTGAATCATCTACATCAGTTTTAAACACTCCTATGCAGGCTCCCCATGGTTGTTTTAAGGGAAAAATGGTTTAAGCCAAATTCACAAGGTATTTTACCAAATGGACTTAAGATTTGTACCACGATTCCTCTGCTTTACAGTCAGCAGCACCACTGACCCTTCCTACGTTACACTAGCCCAACTTTGTTGTAACGCATCTCACACAACTCCTACACCTTTCCATAAAGCAAAATACTCAGGAGTGGGCTGCTTATCTAAAATTATCCTGACAGGACATGCTTCTCTAATGAAGAACTGAGGCATGGAGAATTCAACACCTTCCTAAGGTATGTCAGAACCTACCTATCCTTATTATTTGAAATTCTTTTCTGACGTTGCCATTGTAACCACTCTTTTTGTTGCCATTATAACCACTACTTCTTGTCATAGACTCACAGAATGGTTTAGGTTCGAAGGGATGTTAAAGATCATTGAGTTCCAATCCCCGTGCTGTGGGCGGGGACACCTCCCACCAGACCAGGTTGCTCAAAGCCCCATCCAGCCTGGCCTTGAACTCTTCCAGGGATGGGGCATCCACAGCTTCCCTGGGCATCCTGTTCCAGTGCCTCACCACCCTCACAGTAATTAATTTCTTTCTAGTATCTAATCTAAATTTCCCCTATTTGAATTTAAAACCATTACCCCTTGTCCTATTTCTACACTCCCTCCCCATCTCTCCTGTATGCCCTGTTTTAAGTATTGGAAGGCCACAATAAGGTCTCTCCAGAGCCTCCTATTCTCCAGGCTGAACAACCTCAACTCTCTCAGCGTGTCTTCATAGGAGAGGTGCTCCAGCCCTTGGATCATCTTTGTGGCCCTCCTCTGTGGCCCTGCCCAACAGGTCCATACATCCTTCTTATGCTGAAGGCCCCAGGGCTGGACACAGTACTCCAAGTGGGGTCTCACAAGAGCAGAGTGGCAGAATCACCTCCCTTGACCTACTCACCATGCTCCTTTTGTCCTGTCTATGCTTAATCTCAGCTTCTATGGGAAGCTGAAAAAAGTCCTTGATTAACATAGACATCTCCTGGCAGCATTAAAACAATATGCATTATCAACATTCCTTTCATACCGAATTTGAAACAGAGTACCCACTAGAAAAAAAATTAACTCTGGCTGAAACCAGGACATCTTGTTTATAGCCCCTATCTTATTTAGGTTGGGGGAAACCTTAGGTCCCAGTTGAATCATTGATTCTGCTCTGATGTGAAAAAGCCTTGCCTGACCAAGGTTATCGTCAAAATAAATAAGTTTCCATGAAAGGGTTTGGTTTCAGTCAGTCCGTTGGTTGTTTTTGATGAACAATTTTCTCCCTCCCCAAAAACATTCCAGACAGGTCTCCTAATTACATGTCTGCCTAAAGATCACAAATCTGGTTCGGTACTCAATGGTAGCAGGTGAGGTCCAAATTTTTGAAATTGGTCTTCATCCAAGTATTACGATGCATAGTCCAGGATATGCGTAAGTATGTAGGCTATTGATGGCAAAGAGAGCACAGGATTGTGCTTAAAATAGACAGAAATAGATAGAAAATGATATGTCAGCAAAATTATCTCCAAGCATGTTTCAGAATTTTCCATGAGGCATCAGGGATCTTTGACCTAAGCTCAAAAAAAATTATTCTGCCTTTCGTTATGTATCTTAGTCACAGAATGACACTTTAGGTTCACTTCAGCAGAGTCTGTGCCACCAGAATCCGGCGTGAGTTCTCCTGTGACAGCATTAGATCAATCATTTTTTAAAGAATGCGAGTAATTCCATCTATTCCGTCTTCCGAGGTATTCCAAAACTGACACTTTGGGTTCACCGCAACCTGAGTTGCTAAGACAGGGTGGAAGGTGAGAGAAAAGTATCACAAAGCTAAATTTTTTAACAAATTCAAAAAGAAAAAAAAAAGAATAAAGAATATGAACAAAATGCCTAGAATCAGGTTTTGAAAAATGTGATAAAATTCAGGGATTTCATTGAAATCAAAGCACTGCTAGCTCTCATTGAACACTGAGGTTATATTTTTAATGGATAGGTCAGGGTATTTGAAGTCTAGAGGTTTGCAATAACGTCTGTGAATCAGGTCTTTAAAGGCAATCTTTACTACACTGACAGACCTAAACAGAGAGTAGAAAATGCCACCTGGGTGTAACTTCTTGGTGAATTCATTATGCAGGGCTGGTACATGTGGTCTTTGAGCATAATGGGTTACAAGCCCAGTGAAAGAAGTTTTCCTCATGCTGTAGATGTTCATAAAGGCCATTATGATATGTGCATCTTTGCTAAACTTGCACTTCCTTTTCATAGTCTTCTTTACAGGCGCTGCAAATTCAAGCCAAGCCCAAACCAGACTAGAAACAGACCATGTTTTTCATGGTGATGGCGAGTAATCACTAGAGCAAACGCGAAGCATTCTTGTCAGCTGTCTGTTGCTGGCATATCTTAAAATGAGATTACATATTTTTCAAAACAGAACTGTACTTGAAACAGGGAGAAATCCCAGGAAGTTCTCAGTCCTGCATTACACAGAAAGTCAGAGTAGATAATTGCAGTATTTCCTCCTGACCTTGTAGTCTGAAGATATATTGTATACCACTGTGGAAAGAGAGGAAAGGCTGTGGGGGCAGTGGGAATGAAAACATTTTCGGTGCTATGAATTTGCATTCAGAGAGTATTCCCTCTAGCTGCTATCCTGCTAATAGAAATGCCCAACACATTTCTTCCCATGTCCCTTGAGGGGCCTTGCTGAGAGAGAGGTCCTCTAAGGGCATCCTATGGATGCACCTCCTGACAGCTTAGCTGAGTGCTCTTGTAGGTGAAGAAGGATGAGAGGCACTAGAGCAACTATTTCCTTCCCCTCTCTTCTCTCGTGTCCAGAAGAAGATTATCCTTGGTATTTTGTTCAGGTGACAGGAGGGTCATCGTTGAAAGCAGTAAGAATTAAATCTTCCCACTTCTTTGGGGTTTCTAGCAGGTAGCCAGTCAGGATGGACCAGTACAACTCCTACTAGATAGCAATGGAGAAACAAAGGCTCAGGGAATAGTACAGGCACTAAACTTTCTCCTTCCCACTTTAAAATGTTCTCATTAGTCCTTCTCAGGATCCATCCATAGGTAAAGGTGGGTATTTGGTGGTCACTGGTTGTGACTAGGCCACAAGTGTAAGATCTGTGATGAGGTTAGAGGTAATGAGGACATAGCAGGATAGTTTTGTCTCTTCTCTGTGCCTTAAACGCTTTAGTTTTGTGCAAAGAAATGAGAAACAACAGGTTAGGTTGATAAACTGAATCATCTGAATCTGCACCTAACCTGACTGCTTCTCTTGTAGCAGAAATGTTGTAATTAGACCGAGGACCTCAGGGCATAGACGTGTCACAGGTCAGGCTGGGATAGAGCTAGCATGTACCAGAGGACTGCACCTCCTTTGTCTTCCCACCTTTTCCCTTTGGGATACATGGGCACTATGTTAATCTTGATAGAAAGGAGAGGGTTTAAAGCAGGAGACAGCCACAGGGAAGGCAGGCAACGACGTGTGAACAATACACGAGTGAGACAGGCATCTGCTGTCCTAAAGTCTTTTCAAATGTTAAAAAATATATAATTGGGGGCATAAGTTGGAAGAGTGCACAGGGAGCTTTTAAAGTGGAGGGCTGGTGCTTACATGAAGGATTGCCTTTTCGTGTCTCTGGTCTTGGCAGTCTCCAGGAGCAGTCATATTCAAATGGCTGAAGGGTTAAGAAAAGAAGTTCTGTGGTGGACAAAATAAGAATCACATTTGCCCTTTTCTTTCAAGTCTTCCTTTTTCATTCTGAATCTTTGCTAAGTAAACAAATCCTCACATTGTGAGCTACCATTTATTTGTCTGCATTTCAGCCATAAACCTGACTCTTTCATGCTCAGTTTTGTGATCCAGGGAGACCGTTCTGAAACCCTGGGGAAATGGAATTGTGCATCTCACTTCCTAGCAGTGAAGGCAAAGGTTTTCAAACAGATCTGATGACTGTGGGCAACCACTTTGTGAGAAATATAAAGGGAACCTGCAACTCAGAAAATGCTGAGCCTTTTGAAAGCTGTCTGCTTAGACAGAATTTGATGGAGGGAGAAAATAGCTTGCTTGGTTTTTTTTTCCTTTTTTAAGCTTGCAGATGGAGCTCAGGTCTTATGAGAGCAAGGGATGAGTAGCGTGGATATGAGCCAGACATAGGACTGGTAGGCTGTGTTGCGACTGCCCCAGATAGATGTGTTGATCCCTTGGCGTGAAGCATCCTCTGCTGTTCCCATCCCAAACAGCTCCTGATCACAGACTAACAGCTGAGCTGTGGTGTTGATTATCATAACGCTCAGGGAAGGTCATAAAGGAGCCTGCTTTTTATCAGAGGCTGAACTGTGAGAGTTCATTTCCTTCTAGTTGAGCCAAAGTTTTCAGACCAGTTGGGTATGTTTTACTGATCTTGTTGCACAAACTCATCCCACTTGTGTGGCTCTGAGACTGAAATATTTGAAGATTACCTTGTGTTTGCTAAGTGTGCACGGGCTAATTCAAAGAGCAATGAAGACAGAAGGCTCAGATTCCTCTGTCTTTTGTGCTGAAAGATCCAGAGGCGTCTGTCAAGTTATAAATACGCTACACCACTGAAGTGCCACCATTTTTAGGGAACTATATGGATGTTATGATGAACGGAAGAAGCCAGGAGTGATATACACTGTGCAGCTGTTGGTACAAGGATAAGTAGCCAAAGGATGAGTGAAATCATGTCCTGAGGACTAGGTGTCCAGTGAACTCCTGAATGACCATGCAGCAGAAGCAAAATTTAGCTCTCATTTGAAGGACCAAAGCTGGTTGTACACATGGTATTCTTCTTCTCTATTTGTGGATACTGAAGTGCTGAATGGACTGTGCCAGGGTTTGAACTTCTGCCTAGAAGACACTGATAAACTTCAAAGATGAAGTGTTATAATGATGCTAGGTGTTTTGCTGTACGTATCCTGATGGATCTACAAAACAGATCTCATGTTTCCGCCACCATGGTAGTTCTTACCTGCTTCTCGCTATTTTAAAAAAATCCCTGTCCTGCTGCCAAATCAACCCCAGGTCTCCAACAGGCAGTACTGTGAAAAGCCTTTAAGGGAAAAATCTTGAAAATGTTGCAATTTGTTATTGAAAAAAGAATATTTACAGTACTTCTGCCAAGAGAGTTTGGCTTGGCTTGGCTTGGCTGTACGCCTCCTTTGTATGCCAGTCCATGGCCTGAAAAAGAAATGGGGACCAGCCAACCCAAGTCAGCACTTTCCCATGTTCCCAGTCACCATCTGCCCCACTGCAGGGACAGTATGGGGACTCCGGCCCAGGGAGGCTGATGGCAGCACAGGCTTGGAGGGTCATGAATGGGTGTCCTTCTCCAGTCCCATCACCATTGCCACGTTACTTTTGGTATGGAGCTCTGTCTTTCTGCCTGTATTGCCCTATTAATGCAATGTAGGTAATACCTAGAAGTTTGCTTGTGAAGTGCTCTGAACTCAGAATAGTTTATATACTATAACGGTGATTATTTTATCCCATGGTAGAGGTGAAGCTCAAGGTTGCAGTGAGATGACAAGGGGTGGTGTAGTCAATACAGGCCATGTCTGGCTCTGGCAGTCTCTACTTGAAGAATGTGTGAAGAGGACAGCCACATTCATTTCTCAGGAGAAAGTGGTTTTGGAAGGGCTGAAGGTGCTTTCTCCTCTCCCTCTTAGAAGCCATTAATTTCTCCAATTTTTTTAATAGCTTTTTATTGTCGGGCATTGTAAATATTCCCAATGTGCGGATTTTTTCTTGTAAAGCATGAGATACAAGGACAGATGGGTAATGTTGGATAAAATAATTCCATTCATTTCAAAAGGATTTTTGAGTGTGCCTCAGGTGGAAAATCTAAATTTTCTTTGGGATGATATTTTATTTTTGTGAACTGAACAGCCCCTCAGAACAGGAATGGACACAAAAGCCAGCAGAACTGTGATGTGACCACAGAAAAGATTTCCTTGGAATCAGCACTGTTGCATGGCCTGAAACAGCACTAACTTTTTGTGTGCTTGCATGCTTAAGACATGAAGCATCAGTGGGGACTACAAACAGAGCAGAGTTTGACCTAATGGACAGGGACGATGCACTTATTCCTTGTAAGAAAGGATCTGGATGTGTATAACATGTTCCGGCCTTTCAGACAGCTTTTCATTTCTACCAGATACTTTGTCCCCTAAAAATAATGCTGCTTTTTAAAGAGCCTTCTGTCGTGCTGCTGAGACCCTCCCAAACAGGACCACATTAGCACTAGCTAGCCCATTCAATGAATATTCATAATTAATGAATATGCCATAATTTGTATTCACTCCGCTGTCCCCCTTCCCCCTCCATATGGTGGCATCAAAGTAAATACAGGGGCTTTAAATGCGAAGGGCTGATTAAAAGGAGAGGGGAAGGCAAATTTCACACTTCAGTTAGTGCTTTTGAGTCAGTCCCTCTGGTTGCAGATTGCCTAATGCAATCGGTTGCTCCTCACAGCTGCTGCAGAACATGAGAAGCAATCTAACTTGCCCTGAAGTCTCTGGTTAACAGCAAAGGTCATGGGAAAGCAATATTGTGGTATTCGACAAGTTAACACTGCAATTAAAGAGGGGCTGGGAAATAAAATCCTGCTGAAGATTGGCTTGTGAACATCGTATCTCTGCATTCTGGCTGACACACAGGACAGATGCCTATGAAAAGCAAATGAAATCCTTCCCTACAGCACAGCCTGCAGAAGGAGTGTGTCTTTCACACCAGGAAAGGCCCAGGCAGGACTCAGAACCACTCAGATGCGCGCCCCGGCCACATCCTGGCAGTGCACCCATCTCTGCAGCCCCTCCACAGAGGCAGCTGGCCATTTCATCTTTTCCGCCGTCCCCAGGTTCACACTTGGGGCCTCTTTCTTTCAGACCCTTTAACTTTACACACTCCCCCATTTCATACACGTTTTAACTTAGTTGTAAGTCAGTGAGGAGACGGAAAACACAGGAAACTTTTGATGCCTTACACAAATCCGTATATTCTGGTCCCAGTGCAAGGGTCTCTGGAGTGTGAGGCTGAAGGACCTTGCTCCTTGCTGCATGGAAGGGGTGCTTTGACACCAAGGCAGGATGGGGAACAGAAGGACAGTGTGTGCTGGCAAAGGTCACATTAGCAACCTCTTGGCTGCTAACAACCTCTCTGGTCCCCCCAGAAGGTATCATTTTAACTTCATGCCATGCAGCCCACTTGAGGGGCTAGGCAGCATGTTGGGGTCTCTCTGGAGGTGGCAGAAGTCATGAAACAGCACACTTTTTGGGTTTTATACCGTGGGGTAGCGGAGATAGCGGAGGAGCAGCCTAGACCTCCCTGTTGTATATCTCTCCCTGCACAGTGCTGTGTCTGGCACCGAGAAGACCCATTTGGGTCCCAGCCCACTTGAGTCCAAGCTGGTTTTCTCATGATGCCTGATGGCTGGAGTGGAACAACATCTAGCCCAGTGCAGAGATGCGCACCACAGCCTCTGTATGTGTGTCACTTTCTTCCCTTTCTCTTGGACAAATTAGCTCAAAATTTTTGCAGTGTGCGGTGCTCATTTTGGGAACCATCCATGTTATCCCTCAGCTGAGAGGGCACTACTTCGATATTTGAAATGTATCAGTAAGGGAAAAAAAGAGAACATTTAAATGCCCTCAGAACTGTGCAAGCCCTTGAGCATGTTGGAGCAGAAGCGATTCCTCAAATAAACCTCTTGGTGTGAAGCCCCCAGGGTGCTTCATCTCCATGCTTCCACTGCCCAGGTGGGAGTGGTGAGTTTGTGCAGGCCAGAAGGGATCACAGAAATACATGTCTGGTCTTTTCTCTGGAGGAAAAAAACTTTTCCAAAGTGCCTTCATGTAAGGTACTTGCCCTCCCAGAAAGGCAGGAAAGGAAATACACTCCAAGTACATGGGTAAAGGGGGTGCCTCTACACGCAACCTAGAATTTTCAGAAGTGTCTTCCTCCCCTCTTTCTCAGATACAAATAACTTTAAAAAATAGTGGAAAGTATGACGATAAGTTATTTAAGATATCAAACACAGGCACAAAACATTTGTGACCCATTCTGTCTCTGCAAATTTTGTGTGAGACCCACTGAAACCTGCAAGGGGTAAACGAGTTCCCTTAACTCTGTTTCCTTTCCCTTTCTTCCCTTCTAGTGCTCTCTGAAATAGGTTTTCTTTTCTTTGGTTTATTAGATTTGCCCGAATGTTTTTTGTAACATTTTAAACTGACCAAGAACTCTCCTGACTATTATTGTGGGCTGATGTGCTACGTGCAGCTCACTGCTGTTGCCCATGAAATATTCACTGGTGTTTGACCTGTGAGAAGAAGAGGAGGTTCTGGTAAGGTAATAGGACAGGAGACAACTGGAGCAGTGCCCCATAGCAGTGTGTGACAATAGGCCCATTGTATTCCTCTGAATTACATTTGAAATGCTATGATTGAGTGTGGCTGGTCAGAAAATGGAATTTTAGTTCTACAGGAAACATACAATTTTATTTTCAAACCTGCACTAGAATTCAAAATTAAAGACTAGCTGAAATTTGGGAAATTTTTTGTTCCTAAAACGTTGAAATGGCTTCCTTGAAATGCTTCGTAATGGTAATTTAGAACATATTGGTCTTATTTCTACTTGTCATAATAGTAACTAAGATTATTCTATTGAAACAAATGATTTGAAGGTATCACAGTGAAATGTAGTTTCCTGGTGAATGTACTGATAGAGTTTGATACCTTCCTGCAAAATTTCTTTATTTTGTCAAAAAAGCACTTACTGCTGTACAACTTGAACAAGCAGCCTTATTGTACTTGTTTTTATTCCATTGTCATTTCTGATATTTTGTGTAAAACCAGCAAAACCAAAATCAAAGCTAAAGAACAGAAAGGCATATTTGGATGTCTTACATTTAGATAACCAACATGGAGAAAGGAATCATAGGGGGGTTGGACTGTGTTGCATCTGATTTTCTGGTTAGTTGACCTAATAATTTAGTCTTGCTTAGTTCCCTTCCTCTCTTCATTGTATCTGTCTAATCATGGACATCTAAGTCTAACACATGATGACAAGAAAGTCCTCTAAAGCTTTGTGATGACTATCTTCCTTCTCTTCTTCCTTCTGACTTGGAAGATGCTGAGTTTCTGCAGCACCAGCCTGAGGTGCCAGATCTGAGAAGACATTCTCTCTCCATCGCGATTGGACTGGTAGCCGTGTCTGCTGCACTCAATATTTTTGGTAGTGCCTTAGAATCTGCCTCTGCACAGGATGCCTCCAGTCCCGCTCTGCAATGTGCCTAGTCTCTGCTCGTATTTCTTTCTTTCTGTGACTTTATTTCTTTTAGAACTGAGCTCAAAGGGCTGTAACAGCTAGATAGGGTCGTGTGTAGGAGTGGAGGAGACAGTAGCTATTAGACACTGTTTCATAAACTGCTTCTTTTTCTAGATAAACTCATTCCCATCTGTGTTTTTTGAAGACATCATTTGAAGCACTTTGGAACTATAAATGATAATCCTTTGTATCATGTAGGCAGAGGGGCACCACTGATGCTTACAGGGGCTCTTGGATGGGAAAATCCTACCCACATGGAGTTATTCACCTGCCTTTGCAAGCGTGGCAGCTCGCCGTAACCCTAATACCCCTATTACTTCTAACATATCAGCTTTGCTAGGTGGGGGCATAAAGCCCACATTATTAGCATGCAAGATACATTTCTATTAATAGCTGTTCACCAGTTCTTAATTAGATCAGCATATATTGAAGATACATAGCTGAATTAAACTAGACTGAATGAAAAGCTACTATCACAATTTCAGTTTTTCAACTGGATTTTCCATTGTCATCTTGTCTTTATAACCACAATGAAATTTTCCTTAGGTTGCTACCTTGATGAAATGCAGGGCTTCTGTAGAGAGATAATAAATAACCTGGCATACGTTTTCCTCCCCC
>JAOXJK010000001.1:81947413-81962838 GCA_025774025.1 Xenus cinereus
CATCAGGCCGCCAGATGCCCCGCCGCCGGGTCCGCAGAAGGGAGCCGCTGACCCAGAGAGCCGCCTCCGACGAGGACGGCGCCGGCCAGCGCCCCTGCGGAGGCGCCGTAGATGTGCCGGGCGTCGCGGATGACGTGCGGGGCACGCTCCTGCAGGCAGGTGGCGGCCCCGATGTGGTAGACGCCCAGGAAGCCGCAGCCGGCGAACGAGACGCTCCAGCCGCGCTCGCGGTCCAGCATCATCGTCGGCGGGGGCGCGCGGGCGGCCCGTCAGAGAGAACACACGGCTGGACCAGCCGCTACCCCGAGACTGAGGCAAGCGCCGCAGCGCCGTCCCACGCCTTACATGGCGGCCGCGCCCCAGGCCCGAGCGGCAGCCAATCCCGCGCTCCTCTTCGCCCCGCCCCAGTGGCCCAAGGTGCCCCAGCCAACCCAAGAGGAGAATGCAAATTAGGCCACGCCCCCGTCTCACCCCCACCCGCGCGCTCGTCACAGGGAGGGCGCGCGCCGTGACTAGCACCCTGAGTGGGGTTTGGAGGGGTCACGCGCCCCTCGGCCTCCTCAGCCCCTCTCGCCCAGGGCGGCCTCTGCCGGCTCCCCGGCACCCAGATCCCCGCCTCGCCGGGGAGGCTGGCTCCTCCCTGCCCGCCCCGCCCCTTCCAGGGAATCGGTGCCGCGGGGCTGGTCCCGCACAGCTCACCCGCAGCCGTACGCCAGGCAGCAGGGCCCAGGCTAGGTTAGGGGAAGCTTGGGCAGCCGAGCGGTGGTAACGCCGAAACGCGGCCTTGAGTCTTCGGTAAGAGAGGAGAGCAGCGCTGGGATCTGCCCTGGCTTCCAGTCACAGGGTAGTGGCAGGGGAATACAGTCCATGCAGGGGCTGGTTTAGAAATTAGCCTGATTATCCAAAGCTGGAAGGAATTTATTGTGTTAGCACGTACAGTCATTTGTACTTCATGAGCCGCTGTAAAAGCAAGCACTGTTTAATAATCCTGTAATAAATCTTAAGAAAATGGTTAATACTAGGCTTACAAAGGGAAGGATTATAGAATAATATGTTTTTTTTCTGAGTATCTCAAACCATTAACTTACACAATTCTGTCTTCATGTTCTACCAACATTTTACAGAGAGAAGTACAAGCAAAGCAGCTAAACACCATTCAAAGTCTGGAACAGTGTCATCTCACAGAGCTTCAATAGCAGCCAGCTGACCCATCCGTCGAAACCAGGCATCAGCAGCTGATGGGCTTTTGGATGTCTCACAATGGCATTTTTGAGCACCTGCAGACCTCCAGAAAATCTGAAGGACATGGACAGAGTGATTGGCACCAGCTGATTAATATAGTAAAGACTTGTGATTGTCTTTACAGGGCTGCTTAATGCAGTGCCACGTCACAACGTCTGACTTAGCTGCAAGCAGGCCCATAGGTTTGTTGGCCCAGCGCTGTGTGAGATCTACTTGCTACGTAATATGCCTCTATGACGAAGGTGCCGTGTTGGTGTCAACCAGCCCTGACTCTTGCCTGCATCAGTGTAGTGAAACCATCATTCTCTCAGCTCTGCAGACTGTTTTCCTCACTGCGAGCTCAGGTATTTCTGACAAATGCTGCGCTGCAGGCCGGAGATGCGCCCTAAACGTTTCTCTGCTCAAGTTCTCTGGAAGACTTAAATGCATCCGAACACATCCAGGCAGGGTTTAGCTCCCTGGAAAAGGTGCTGGTTTCCTCTAAAGGTTTTAAGAGGAACTGGTATTTGTATGTGACTCCTCTCCATCACCACAAATCCCAGAGGTTCCATTAGGCTTCTGCTGTAATGCTGGTGGAGATCGAGTGGCTCAGAAGGGGATTCACAACAATTACCTTTCCCAGCAGGGAGTTTCCCAGAGCTGGACTATGAAAAAAAAAAAACCAACCCAAACAGAGAACAGCATGTCTGAAATCCTCTAGGGTTTAATTGCCTCACTCAGGGCTGCAGAAAACCTCTTTAGCTGCTCACATGCACCATCACACCCTAACAATGGGATTTAAAAACATCTCAAAAGAGTCTGAGAGGAGCTCATATTTTCCAAGGAGAAACCTAGGAGAGGTTTTTTTTATTTATAGAAAGTGCACTGACAGTATGAGAGAGCAGGATTCAAGCTCTTTTTCAGTTTTGAGTGGGTTTGAAGCCATACTGACCCATCACTAGATAGTTCTACCAGGGAGATTTTGAACAAGCTTCAGACAAAATGCTATGATGAGAAACTGGGGATTTAAGTGAGCACCACAAGCACTGGGCCATACTTCCCATTTTCCCACCTCTAACTTCGCTCTCTAGCCACCTGACTTACTGGGCCGTGCATCTTCATCTATTCATCGTCTCACCATTTTGGTGAGCAGAGAGTGTCCTAACCCAATCCCATCTGTCATTTAGGCAATTCCCTTCATTTAGAGAAGAGGAAAGTGTGAGACTGAACCCTTTTCAGTTCACAGGGAAGGAAGGAGCTGAAACAGAGATGAAACCACATCCCACGCTTCCTAAAAGAAACCTATTTCATTAAAAAGGTGACTGTGACTGCTAGCTTTTCCCAGGAAAGAGCCCGCTCTGCTATATTTTGTATTCTCTCCATGTGTGCTGTCATGCTATTTATTCAGATCTTAAGTGCAGAAGAGTGTCGTTTCTTAATCCACGCTTTTGGAAAAGAGACACTGAGGTGTTCAGAGAGGGACATTTCTTAAGATCTGCAGAAATTTGTCAAGGAGAACCAGTTAAATGGCAGAAGAGCAGGGGATTTTTCAGAGCATTATCCCATCAATAGGTTTTTCAGGGCTAATCTCAATTTTACCAGTAGAGATGAGCTCCATTTAAAAATAATTTTTATCCCTAAACTGTCACCTTATTTCTTTAATAGTTAGCAGTCTTATTTCTACCGTAAAATGATACATGGCTGGTTCATAACCATCCACTCTTGTACTTTATCCTTTTACGTGAGTATCTCCTTTATGTTGCTGACAGTGTTCAGAGTGATAAGCCTTATTCCCTGCTGGCCCTCATTCCGTGATGCTCGGGGAGCTGAGCTCCTCTAACTTCCTCTTCTGCAAAAGGGGTTACGAATGCTCCCCTGCCAGTACTTACAGCAACCAGTGCTTCGGGTGGGGCTTCACTACAGCCTTACACAGTCTTTGCTAAATCACTGATTCTGATTGCTTCTAACCATATTATGATCAGCTGATAAATCCAGGTCCTTCCCCATCTCAACTCAGATAATTTTTTAAAAATTATGTTGTGATTCCCCAGTACGCAACACCAAGTTTGCTCACCAACACTGTACTCCCATTCCTGTGTATGCCTGCTCTTTTTTTCGGTGCCTGTTTTTATCTCCTTGGGCTGCTCTCTAACAGATCTTGCAATTTCTTCACAATACCATGTCCAGTTTAGCAAATACTGTTTCTCATGTGGAAAAAAAATAAATAAATCAGCTGAGGTGCATATAGACAGGATGGATCCCATTTCCCTTCCCAGAAAAAGCAGCTGCCTCATCAAAAAGGTAGATTAGTTTGACACACTGAACCTTTGGCTAATCACTGTCTATCTCATCTCCCTTTTATCTCCAGGCCTATAAAGATAATTGTCCTTCATCACAAAACCTCATTTTTTATTTTTTTTTTAAATTCACATTTTTCAGTTAATTCATTTACTTCCAATTACAGGTTTAGCTGCCCTGCACATAACTGTTTAGGATAAAGATCGTGGAGCTAGCTCTAAAATCTGGGCCATCTGAGAAAGCTGCTGCAACCTCGTCAGAAGCACTACCAGTTAACCCTACTATGGTTGTACAATATGCAGTTTCAAGATTGTTGTGTTTATCTCAAGTATCACTACATTACTATGCTGCAATCTGTGTTGCAGACATATCCTAAATCCTTCACTGAATCCAGTTTATAATCATTTACCCCTAACTCCAGGAATATTAAGTAAGGCCTGAAAGGCCATGTAGTGGAAATCAAATATAGTTTGATGGGGGTACAATCTACCAGGAGACCTGCATGCGGCTTGCAAACTCCTGTAAACAGGCATCAGCCCAACCCAGTATCTGGCATGTAAAGTCAACAGGTGTGCCATCTGTCCATTATTCAGCCACTGAAAGCTTCTCCCTTAATCCTTTGCTTTTACCTACCATGTTAATTATGATATAGGCTTGCCATTTTCCTAGGAAACAGATTAAATCAAATCTGTCATAGAAGAAGAGAGAAACCAATAGTTCACTTGTAAAGTGCTTTTAACTCCTTAGAAGAAACCATTTAAGTACTAGGCTAGCTGATGGCATATAATTTATAGAAAAAGGAACCACATAGGATAGAGCAGGAGCAGGAGGTAACAAGAGCACTACTGTACAGCTGGCAGGTTATCACGACTGAGATCTCAGCCAGCCTTGAAGCTCCGATGAGAATTTCTGTCATCAGAGAGAGAAGGATATGAGCTCAAGGAGGTGATGGCTAAGCCCTGCTTGGAAACAGCAACATTTTCTGTGATCTCCTTGACTTTCAGGGATTCATTAGTAATCATTGATCTCTCAACATGGCACATTTCATAAAGCATTTTAGAAAAGATTCTTGTATCATGCTAGCCATTTTCATGGGGTAGGTGGAAAGGGATACAGTAGTGAAATTGGCCCAATATCACTCAGCAAGGCCAGTTTCAAAGTTGGAGAAGCAGCCTGATTTACTGAGTGCTGAGCCAGATCAATAGCCTAGCGCTTCTCCAGAAGGATGACAAAGCATCTACTAGAATTTCTGGAGCCCAGGGAAACTGCCTTAACTTGCTTGTACCGGTCTGTCGTGTGTGTGAGACGTCATTCTGGCCTTATCAAGTGAAAGTCTACCTAATCTAAAAACATTAAGGCATCATCTCTGCCTAACACCTTTCTGGGAATGCTCTACTGTGAAAATTTTATGAAGAACCACAAAGCATTTTCTGACCCAGTTTAGGTGCTTTTGGTGAACGATGCAACCTTATCTCATGATAGAAAACCTTGTTCTCCTCTCCCTAAAAGGATCCAAAGAGCAAAACCAAGGGATTGCTTACACTCCCTTTGAGATCTCTTCTATGGGATGCTGCAAGTTTACCCCTCTTGTTTCAATGCATGCAGGGGAGAAAGAGAATGAGCTATGCTGTCTTTATTATTCAGGTAACTCCTGTTTATGTTCCCATGAAGATGCCAATTTGTCACAGAAATTATAATGAATAATGGAGATTAATTTTACTCCTTTTGTATGATCATCCTACTTGGGCAGACCACAAGGAAAATCCTACTGGATCAGTGGCTAGAAGACCGTTAAACAGCCTTTACTGTTTAAAATGCACAAGGAACCACAGGACAGGGATGTGTTGAGTTACAGAGGGAGGTAAACTGAGGACAAGTACTGATCATAACCTGGACAAGGAATCCCATTGTGTTCCTTGTGCCAAGGCCCCACAGGCATGCTGCGCTGCTCTCTTCACTGACTTCTGCCACAGGGTTGTACGCTGGGGAGCAGAGATGGAGAAAGGATATTTACATTTTCCTGGCCAAAGTTTTCAGGGTTTTTAATCTGTTTTGCAGCACCAACTGAAATACCCTCACCACGCTCATTGCCCATTAACCTTGCAAAGGTCTCAAGTTAACTACTCTCAGGTTTCTTTGGCAAGAGATGGAAAGTAGGTCATTTTAGTGAAAGCTACTGACCTGCTTTTCCTTGGGCCTGATCTTCTAGTGTTTGAGTAAGATTTTGTGGTTTGGGTTAATAGTCTGGTGATTATGTTCCTAAATGACTATGGTAGCGCATAGTAAAGCTGTAGAAATTTAAGAGTATGATCTCAAAAGTTGGTTTGTACACATCTAATACAGTAGACGTTGGCAGTTTGAGCAATTTTACTGCAGCTTCCAAGCTTCACAATGCAATCCTAATGATTATTATAGTCCTAACCTTTGGCTACAAAGATGATTAGGGGCCTAGAACAACTCTCATGAGGAAAGGCTGAGGGACTTGCATCTTTTTAGTCTGGAGAAGACTGAGGGGGAATCTGATCAACACCTATAAATACTTAAAGGGTGGGTGGCAAGAGGACAGGGCCAGTCTTTTTTCAGTGGTGCCCAGTGACAGGACAAGAGGAAATCGGCACAAACTTGAATATAAGAAGTACCATCTAAACATGAGGAGGAACTTCTTCACTTTGAGGGTGGCAGAGCACTGGAATAGGCTGCCAAGGGATGTGGTGGAGTCTTCTTCTCTGGAGACATTCAAAACCTACCTGAACATGTTCCTGTGCAACCTGCTGTAGGTGGACCTGCTTTGGCAGGGGGGTTGGACTAGATGATCTTCATAGGTCCCTTTCAACCTCATATCATTCTGTGATTGCTTTGAACTTAGCTAAAAAGTCTGTTCTCTGAGTTTTAGTTGTGACTGTGGACTAACAGGCTCCAGTTTGGGCAAAGGGAAATCAACTATGAAGATCTATCTCAAAGGAGCAATATAAAATCTAAAACCAGATGGATAAGGCAAGCTCTGAAATTTTCTGTAGGCTTCTGCCATAATCTTTTTTAAAGGGAAAAAACGTCAAGTATCTATTTCACATACCTTTTGCTAGGATCTAATGCTAAGTCATTCTGTAGAGGCAGATCCCTATTTTCCCTGTAATACAGCTGAAGCATGGAAGTAGTAGGACTAGCTTTTGAAAAATCTCTTTTCAGTCAAGCTGTGTGCTATTAGAAAACTGGGAACTTCATTTTGGAAGGTATATCAGAAGTACTTTCTCTGGTTACTTTGGCTGGCATTGTGTAAACTATTTTGTAACTATTGGTGAATCTCAAAATACACAGGAGGTCCTCAGGTCTAGATGCATCTCATGTCCTAAAAATTCTGTCTGTTGAAATGCTAATTCTGCTGCTGGAATTTGCTTACTCCAAGTGACATGGGAGGAAAAATGTGGTAATCCAAATTTAGAAAAGATAATACAAAACATGTGTTAACTAACAAAACACATTAAATGCATTTGCCTTTGACCAACCTGTTTGTAAACAGGTCTCTCTCAAGAACATAATGCCTTTTAAGTGACAGCAGATAGAGAAGAGTGCGGTGTAAGGGGCACACGCTACGCAGCCTGCAGTTGTCATCACTGTGCTGCCAGCAAGGCTCATCAACAGTGCATGTAATCTACTCATCAATAGTCAACAGCTATCCACCTCATGCTAAAGGAAAGAAAACAGTAACTGAGTTCTGTGACTAGAGTCTTGCTTTGTCAATTTATTTCTAAAAGCAATTCAAGTCCTCCAGTGCTTACCATATGTTCGTATTGGAGGGTGGCTAGAAACCAGTGTAACTGGTTCTGACAGGAGTGATCTGTGTATTTCATTCTCATAGTACAACAAATAAATCCCGAGAGTTACAACTTGCTTTTCAGGTCTGATATCAACCATTGCCTTTACTCTTCATAATTTCAAAACTATTGCATGGAACAAATAGCCTAATACTATTTCACATGAACACGGTCCATATTTTTTTTAGTATTTTCACAGTATTTTTGTTTCATAACTTTGTGGCCTGATATGTATGTGGCAACAGTTTATTGCAAAAGATCCCATACGGTTTTATAAATCCTACAAATGAGACACAGCAATGACCATGCCCATTGCTAACTCTTAAGCTTAGCTTTTTTGGATTACTTTTGAAGGATTCGTTATTCTTTAAGATAGAAAAGTAAGAAAAAAGTGTATGGCTAATGAACTCAGGGAAATTCAGAAATCATTGGAGTTAGATTTTTAACATCTTGTCTTGCAGAGAACAAGTTCCTTTTACTGTTTCTAATGGAGCTATGAGAATGCACCTGTTTTCTCTCTTAAGCTGTGTCATTTCTACATTAACTATATTATTATATTTAATTACAGTTATGGATTTTGCTATATCTGGTAACTGCTGGGTGGCAAATAATGTTGCATCTTAAAGACCTAATATCTTGTCATAGAAAGGCCTCATAATTAACACCTTACAATGGCTGCTGAGACAGATTCTCAGCAAAGCCTCCTCCCTGGTCTTGACCTAAGAAAATATTTCAAACCTGTTATTGCTCTAAAGACTAGATATGTGTCTTCACAAGTCTAAGACCACTAATATTTAGGGAATTATTCTAGAGATAGATATGTACACAAGGAACAATTTCTCTAGCAGAATATTTCCCAAGAGTTATGATGCACTTTGAATCTTGTCTTACAACACAATGATCCATCAGCCAAGAAATACACATGAAGATTATTTTCTATTCACCTACGCTCAAAAGTTCCCATTCTGAAAAAAAAATGTGGACACAGAAACAGCTGGTCCTTCATTCAGCAACCCTGAGAAGAGGAAACTGGGAAAACAGTGTGGAATTAACATTTGTAATAAAAGGAAATTATTGCTTGTGTAAATAGTAACAAGTAAGCTGCTTAGTGTGCATTAGCCCCTTCTTAACATTTGAAAATGTGGTAACAAATTCTGGAGAGGGGATTACAGAGCTGCACGTAGGTGAAGATGCTGTCAGCAAAGCGCGCGGGTGGGGATATAAACATATGCACCGTGCATAAACATAGGCCTTTGTTATAGTAGTCTTGGATGTCTCAGTCCTTCAAATACCAGAGATTTAATATTCTTGGATTTTTTTCCTTCCAGTTGGGTAGGGAAGAAAATTAGACCAAGCAAGTCGCACCTTGGAGATGGCTAAACTAAACCACAGGCTGGATGACAGAACCACACTAATGCCAGCACATCAGGAGCAGGGACTTCACAAGTGCCACAGAAGATAGCCCAAAGGAGTTCACGCAGTCTGTCTTTCAAAGCAAAAAATTTCTAGTGAGCTTCTGGGCAACAATACCAACCTGAGAAGCCACTGCCTGTCCTCTGCCACCCTTTGCTGTGCTCATACAAGCATCCATGCATAGTGGACCAGCTGGAAGAACTACATTGCCAGTAAATAACTTTTATTTGATGTGTTCTCAACAGTTCTGCTGCTGAACAGCTAATGACCTGTCGCCTCACCTTGAACAAGCTTCCTTGCTTTTCATGTAAGCCAGGTGACTTGGGGAAGGGCATTCACTGGCACATAACAGAGGGTGAGGGGAGCTGAGAGACGGAGTGGGAGAGGAGGCAGCCTAGATGAGGGTGATGTACACTGTAAGCTGCATGGTGTTTAGGGACCTTTTTGTTCAAATCAGCTATATTGGAGATTTGAGGGACTCAATGAAAATTATCCCTGTGTTGTAAAGAAGTTGGAAAAGCAGACAGTGCCCTTTGTGGTCAGTTACACTGCATTAATTCTGTAGCCTCTAGGATTCCTAAAAATGGAGAGAAAAGAAAGAAGAGACAGTTTAATGAATCTATCTTTTCCCAAAAGGCCTCTGAGGACCATTCTTGAAGCTGGAAGTTTGGAGCAGGTATTTGAGAACATAGAGAAGAGTTTCTTTCCACAGCTGGCTACAGCTTCATCTACAGGCCAACCAGCTACATAACAGGAGTTGTCCTAAATGACCGTCCTCAGGCCAAACTTCTCGTTTAATCATTGAATTATAGTGCAAGGAGGAAGACTTGGGGAAGGCTCTTTGTCCTATAGCTCTGCTTTAACTGGAATACAGCACTTTTTGTTTATAAAGGAAGGATGTTATTTAAGGTCCATGAGAAAGGCATCTAAGCTATGCATCTCTCATTGCCCTAAAGTAAACATCTGTCCTCATCATCCTCCTGTCAGTTATTTGAGGCACCCAGCTGTGCAAGGTCCTGGCTGTTGTGAATCCTGTTTCAAATAACTCACCATTCTTCCCAAGTGTTACACAGGAACTTTAGGCACAGCCTTAAATCCAGGCTGTAAATTTTATCCCAGGGGATGAAGTGTTTCAAGGGAGCTGTCGAAACTTTGAATATAACATTACCTAATTCCTTTTGTTAGTCTAATTACCATTTAATTTTCACCGAGGTGGCACTAGATACAATCTAACTGTTTAGTTGTTTAGTAGGCAAATGATCGATACAGCAGAAAACAAAAGCCTGTTAAGCTCCCAACTTAACCAGGAATCCTACAGAAGTTCATGATCAGCAAGAATATTACTGTAGACTTCCAGGGTCACTGGATGTTTAAATGCCATTATAAATCAACAACTCCCTACCCATTGGTATTAAGATTTTAAAACAAATGCCAGGTCCAGATCTTCAATTGTTGCAAATCATTGTATTCACATTTCAAACCTGATGGGGAATTTGCATTTACTTTTAGACATCAGTAAACTTCTCTGCTTGAATTGAATAACACCTTTACTTTGAGTGGTCCCCCTTACTTCACTGATGCTTTTCAGTGAGAAAAACAGTACAAAATTTGTACCAGAGAGACAGTGTTGTTCTATAGCCATAAAATAGAATAGCAGTGCCTAACTGAAAGGAGATACGCCACCTATGCGGAACGGCCACCTGAACTTCAGTTGAGGAACAGGGACACTTCTCTCACTATTGTGCAACAATCTTACAGGCAACTCAGCAGAACAAACTAATGAGGGATTTGAGAGCACATAAGATGACAACTGAAAGACAGAATTCCACACACACCCTCCAGCCATTAACATTTATAATTAAAATGTAACTAAGGTTTACTTCTTCAGCTAGAGAAAATTTGCATAAGCAACAGTAGCATCATGGTTTGCATCATTACAGAAGGAGACTGAAGCCTCATTTGAAACGCTGTGGTGACCAAAGTTGTCTAAACTGCAGCCCATGTCAAGATTTCCCTATTATAAAATAATCATTCTGAAACTCATTCATGCAGCTTATCCAGGAATTTGACTTTGTATGTAGAGTGAGTTCATTTTAGAGTTATTTTTATAGGTCAGTGGTGACTGCTACAGAATTTTTTGTTGCTTCTCAAGAAAAAATTGCGTGCACATTCTCATTGTACATTCATTGTTTTTCTACTTCCGAGTCAATCACTTCAGTCAAATTCATACTGTAGGGCTCATTGTCTAGTGTTAAATGAATAACTCATAGCAATGCACATTTTATAGTACAGATTTTACTTTGATAAGCGTATATGTTCAATTTGTCATTAGAGAAATAGATTCATACAAAGAGTTTTGCCTAAATTTAGAGTGATGCCGAATTCCCAAACAAGCACTGTCAGTTCATTTGCTGTGCTGATGCTCTGCTAAAGTTTTGTTTCATTGCAGCACCTGATCTTTAAATATTTGCTAGTTTGATATCAACCTTTCCCTAGGCATGTTTTTCCTCTTGACATGATACTCATATCTGATAAATTATTTTATCACCAAAAGGGAAACTGAAAAATGAAAACAGAATCAATACATATTCTTGTAGCTGGTTTGCACTCCATTTTTTATGATTTTACAGCTTCGTTCCTCTGAGAAAATACAGTATTTTCAACTGTGATTGGATTCTGATTTAGGATTTAAACCCAGATTACTTTTCTTTTGCTATGGAGAAGAAAATAAATGGTTATTTGGAAATATTTCAGTGTGAAAATTCAAATGTTTCCTTTGAATAAGTGGGTTTGGTAATGTTAAAATATATGAATACCATTAATAATAGTATGGAGCTATAACCAAATGAATTTAAATGAAATATTTTACTTTACTGGAAGTGAATGGGTTATTAAAGTTAAATATAAGAGTCGTAGCAGTTCTTTTGTTCTTTTCTCATTGAAAATTGCTGAAACTGTCACATTCCTATGACTTATTATTTCCATGAGGTTGAAGTTTTCTGATGGAAGAAACTTTTCTGTTATTTAGTTGGAAGTAATATAAAACTTCATTTGCATTCATTCATCTTTTGGCCAAACTTTAAATCACGAAGGTTTGAATAATCCTCCTCTTTGATGGCCACTTTTGCTGATAGACAAGGCCAGTGACAAACTGAGAGCCACATATAACAAGTCACAGCCTTTATTCACCTTAAACAACTGTCTTTTCCTCCCTCTAATAATAGCCGTTGGCATCTACAGACCACCATTGTTTTCACAATAGAAATATGCAAATGTATTCCTAGGACACACAGGTGGTTGCTTATCACTTCTTGGTCCCTTTTTGTAATAGTTACTTTGTCTGTTTTCTCAGATTTGCACAAACCCCTCATGTAGAGGGGCACCCTGTGTTCTGGCTTTCTCACCATTTTGTCCTTATGCATAAGATTTCTTATTCTGAAATAAGTAATTATGCAGCTTAGGGTATTTCTTTGGACCAATAGTACTGACATCTTTCCTGGCTCTGTTCTACTGCAAGACCAAGGACTCTTCACTTCCCTGATACTTTCATATTTCCATCCCTTTGCCCCTTGTCCCACTCTTGATTTCTCTGTTCCTTCCTCTGTTGCTTCCATGTTTGCATGCTCCCCACCTTCCTTTCCTTCTCCTACCACTTCTCTGATCCTCTGCTTAGCCAATTCAATTAGCTAAATTCAGAATCGCAGAATCACAGAATTGCCTAGGTTGGAAGGGACCTTTAAGATCATCTAGTCCAACCATTAAAAAAAAAACCAAACACCAAAAAAACCCCAAAACCAAACAAAACACACACACAACAACACTAAACCATATTCCCAAGCACCATGTCAATTCATCTTTTGAATATCTCCAGGGATGGTGCCTCAGCCACTTCCCTGGGCAGCCCACTCCAATGCCTGATAACCCTTTCAGTGAAGAAATTTTTCCTAATATCCAACCTGAACCTCCCCTGGCTCAGCTTAAGGCCATAAAAGACAAAAGTGAATAGTTTGCTGTGTAAGAAAGCTGAATTGGCTTAGCATGGAGCAGTTAAGCAAGTACCAGAGGCAGTCTCTCCTTTCTTGGCATGGGCCAGCTGGTGGATCAGCTCTGTCTGTAGCATAGCTTCACCTTCAGATGGGGGTCATTGCAGTGAGGTTGTGGGTACTGAGGCATGTTTATAACCACCTCATCTTGTGACTTGTGGGCAGCCCTTGCTTCCCTCCCGTGGGGGTTGCGAGACAGAGGGCACAGCAGAGTGCCAACCAAAGCTGGTTAGTGGGTCAGTCAGCTGCCTCTGGCATGGGAAGAGACTGACCTTCATCTCCTCTGCCATTCCCCTCAAAAACATGCCATGGAAGCCAGACTGCTGCTGTATCTGCCTTCAGTTCTTTCAGAAGACTTCTGCAGTTTCTATCTCTACTGTGACAGAAGTGTGGGGATTTTTTGGTCTGTCCTCCCTTTTCACGCCCAAATCTGCTCTCCATTTACCCCAGGCACATATAGATGCCCCCAGTGTACTTCTGATGCCTGTATATGTGCCTTCTGAGAAATGCCGCAGTGGACTGCACTGTTTACATTTATTACCACGTTAAGTTGTGTACAAAACAGTAATTGCCACTTTCTCATGCCTTAAGTTCTTGTCCATGTACTGGGAAAGCACAAAATCCTTTTCTCCCCTTCCCTTCACTAAACCATTCTAATTTCCGAATCTAGGCCACTGTGTCACACCATCACCCCATACTCACCACTCCCCCCCTTCTTTCCCAGCTGCCAAATGTTGACATACTGCAGAGAATTTGGCTGTGGAGTGATATGTCCATTAAGTTGTGAAACAACCAGACTCTGATCTTAATTCCCAGCTGGTGCATTCAGAGAAACTCTTAACTTCAACTTTAACCACAGAGATAGATCTGGCCCTGACTTGTCATGTGGAATGAATTATATTACCCCAAAAATAGGAGTAAATAAAATGACTGTCCTTTCCTTAACTAAATATTGACTTTAGTGAACCCAAGAAACAATGTTTGTTTGCTTCGGTCAATTTCAAAAAACAAAGAATAAAGTTTAATCTCACTGTAGTCAAGTTCGGAATAAGAACATTCCCTATTTCACCCCTCTTCCAGGGAGTGCTGTCACCGTCTGCCAGCCTGCTGCCCACCGGTTTCCCACTCAGCCTTCCTCAGTGAGCACACACACCTGGGCAAAGCGCAGTCCCACACCCCTTACATTTGGCTGAACTGTGCTCCTCATTTCAGCAAAAGACAATGTTCTGAGTAAGATGCTGCAGTCCTGATAGCTAGCAGATTAACCCCTTCTTTGCCACCTTTAAAAGGTGATAATATGTATCTCACTGCACAAGAGATGAGGCTAATACTGATAATTCCCAGGAAATGCAGCAAGGGTCACAGGAAGCTTATAAGGACAGCAACACGTGCCAGGCACAGGATTCACTCTCCTATAGCAAGCACTTTTTTTTCCTCCAACCGCAACAGCAGCTTTTTTCATACCACAACAAATGTGTTCCATCATTTCTAGATGCTCCATGGAAGGGGGAGATAATTCTAGACTAGCTCAGAAGAAATGCCACTGCTTCCCCCCCCCACCCACCCAGGCACACAGCAGTACAAATGAAGATTAACTGGGAGACTAGGATGAAGAAAGACTACAGGTAGTTTGGATTAGCTATTTTATCTTTAGATGACCTCTTTTAATCTTATGCATTGCCAAGATCAACATAAGCACAAGTTCTGCATATTCAAAAAACAAAAAGACAACAAACTTGGTAGCTTTAGTCTTTATCTTGCATTGAATTTGCCAAGTAGAACTAGAATCTCAGCATGATTTCATGGGGGCATTTCAAAGTTCGATTAGATAATCATGCCTTATGCACAGGAACTTTTGGTGTATCATCAGGGTAAGATGTTTTTCCAGCATAATTTAAGGCACACATTTTGACACCTCTCTACTCAGAGAAGACCTTCCATGTGGATTTGCCTGCTTCCATTGGACCATGAAAAATAACACATATATCTACAGAACAACTAACAGCATAAGCACTGAAATAAAATTTAAGGTCTTTCACTTCATCATAGATCTATAAACTGAGGTGTTACTTGATCACAAGCTATTAACATAAATGCTTTAACTATATAGACATATATATGCTTATAGACACTCTTTCTAACCTTACTGTCTGCTTACATTTTTCAGCCTTTTTATGAGTACCAAGAGAATGCTGTTCAGGGGGTTGGTGTGGGAATCCTGGTCCCAAAGAGCGGGGTGCAGTCCATAGAAATACCAAGAGTCACTCAGGATTAGCTGCCACAAAGTGATCGGTCCATGCCCATTGGCTGTTTCTGGGCTGTTTATTTAATTTTTGGCAAACCTCTGATGATAATCTTTGCCACAGAGAAGCATATAGGAGACCTTGCCGCAAGCGTTTCCGTATCCAAAGCTCTATAGGCATCTTTAAACAGTTGCATTTCACATCAAAGTTAGTGAGGTTGAGGTGTGTTTAGCAACATTACAATTATGATTATAAAAGAGAACAATGGATGTAAGGGTTCCCCTTTCCACTTGCTATTCAGACATGGTGATGTTACTGCAAACCAGCAGATAAAACTTTCTAGGACTCAATTTAAAGTTTAGAAAGCAGGCATTCTTTATTGTGGTGCTGGGTGC
>JAOXJK010000001.1:81962938-82016685 GCA_025774025.1 Xenus cinereus
CAAACCAGCAGATAAAACTTTCTAGGACTCAATTTAAAGTTTAGAAAGCAGGCATTCTTTATTGTGGTGCTGGGTGCACAGGGGATAGCTCCTCCTATTGTGCACACGGGATACTGTTGTCAAATTAAATTTATACACAACAGGTATGCATATTCAATGCAATTCCAAAAAAATAGTATATTCATTACATTTCTGAGAATTCATTTACATATTATAATAAGCTTTTGGGCATGCGTAATTACCTTCTGGCAGTCCTCATTTTGAATGAGGGTTGTTTCTTCCTCAATCTTCATCTTCACCTGTCCTTTGGCTCACTTTTCATGTTGGCAAAACATTCTAACTGCTTAATTGCTCCTTAAAACCAATGATCTCCCTGCTACCACCTGTTTGTCAGACAACGTCCATATTTATTGCATCCTTGTCTTAGGTCACCATGTTCTCAGGGCCACAGACATCCTTTCTTATCTTACTAAGTCCTTGAAACCATTGGGGATGGTTACTAAAATAGCTACAGTTCTTCTCTAAAAGAAGATTCTCGACAGTTTAACCATTTATAAACTACATAAAATCTGCCTTAGGTATCAGTGAGAGGTTATTTCTTAAAGAGGTACTTGAGACCTGTGTGCTCTGACATCAGAGAGTTAGGGCATAGTGGTTCGTGTAGGGAGCAAAGAAGCTGGCCTCGGGGCATGTCTAGCTAGAGAAAGCTAGTCAAGGGACAGGGTGAAGGTCGGAAAGAAAGACAAGAAGAAGGGCAGACTGGAAACAAACACATCAGTCTTGGGAGCAATGTTTTGTAAACACTAGGCTCTGCCCTCTAGGCTTACTAAGCCTGTTGCAACAAAGCAGGGTGACTCCTCATGACCCCAGGTAGCCCTACAAGCTGCAGCACCAGCTCAGGAGTCATCAGCTGCTCTTTGGTGACTCATTACAATTAACTGCTAGAAGAGAAGGTGACACCAGCTGGGTTTACATTACCAGGACTACCATCTTCCTGGCATTAGAACTGCTACCACTTGTGCTTCTGCCTGTCCTTGAATGCCTCTCTGCCTTGCCCTTTTCCTTTTCGCCTTTGTAGGCAGCAGAGTCCTTGCTCTGTTGCTGTAACACCAGGCAGCGCTCCAGCCTTCCTCCAGCACGTGCCGCAGCTCTGTCCCCATCAATCTGGCCAAAAGGCTTTTCCAAAGTGGAAACACTGATAAACGTGGGACTTTCTCCTGTTGTCAGGTGCAAGCAATCTATTATCTTCATAGAAAAAAATCTATTGGCAATGGATAAGCTGTGAAAGCCAGACTCCCCAGGCTGTCTGCCCCATGGAAAATTAAAAATCCAGAAAAAAACCTCTTCATAGATGCCTTCTTAAAGAGGGATTAAAAGGTTTATTGAGTCTACAGCTAAAAATATTTTCATGTAGGTCACCACTAATGGGTCAACTGAGATTAGTTATAATTCTATAATTCTTTCAAGGAGCACGTAGAGACAAACCACTCCTCCTGGATCAGTTTCTAAATTGGTGGGGTAGGGCTGTAGCTAGTTTGAAAAGGTCTTTAGACAACTCTAAAGTTACCAGCCACTTTGTAAAGCACAATTCCATATGGTCTACATTCAAATCCACTGTCCAACAGACACAGCATGTGGGAGTTGTTTTTCCCACACACATCAAAAAATGTTTTTCCCATAGTAGGTCCAGCTAGAAGTTCATCTGTCCAGCTGTTCATCACTCATCGATGAATCCTAGAAGTACAAAAGGTCCAACGGCAGATGGAGGCCTATTGTAGACAGCTTGCCCAGTACGTATCCCACACTACTCACAAGCAATTTATTCATCCTGAGTTGTAGAGACCTCAGTCAGCTCTCAGTCCAAGGTCTCAAAAAGCCTTTCAAAATGCAAACAACACTGATAAAAAAAACCCCACATTCCTACAGCCCCTAATGTGTCCCTTACTGAGGGGATGCATCCATTCCCTTGCTTGTTATCTATTGCTGGCTTAAGTGAGTCCAGAACTTCAGACCCAGTCTTCTGAGAAATCAAACCGGACCAAAGCTGCCCTCAAAATTTACCAAGTCTCCTGACTGAAGCCATAATATACTGCTTCCTAGCTCTGAAGAAAGTGTGCATACTTCCAATTCAGCTGCCTAAGAAACATCCACAGAAAATGTGGAAAAAAGAAAGTTGTCTCCTAATCTCATTGTGATCTTCCAATCACAGCTAAGTGACTAATTCCTCAGATCCCCATGTCACCTTTAAAAAGAGCAAGAGATAGCTGGATGACCACTTTCTAAATAAACCTTAGGAAATTTGTTCATTATTGCCAATAAAATAGACTATAAAATCCTTTTCTTTTTCTAGAATGGAATGCACATGAGAGCCTTTCCATTTCTGCCAAGATTCCTCTGTTCACTTTCATCTACTGTGGCCTGTCAGTAATGCACAGACTCTAGGTCAAAGAAACCAATAGGGAATAGTTCTATGTTGCAATATTCCTAAAAATATATATATACATACATATATATACACACATACATATGCATATATATTTCTGGGTTTCTTGTAAAGAAAAATCTTGTTTTGTATAAATCCTGTATCTCATTCACTGATACTCTGGCAACAAGAAGCCTGACTCCCTAATAGAAAATCATTCTCAGTTAAGCACTTACTGTCAACACCCTCACACCTTTTATTTCCTCCTCCCAATAAAAACTCTGAATTTACAGAAGACTGCAGCATATTGTCTCTCATCGTGGTCTATTTTGCAACATGAACGTACAGCAAAAGAAGCAGTCAAAATAACACAACTGAGAAGCTGGCACAGAAGCAAATAAGCAAGAAGAAACAGCTGAGGATGGGAAAAAGAAGGAGATGGGGAAGGAACTGGTCAAGAGCAAGTATGGTGAAACAGCAGTCAAACTGTTCTTTAGTATGCTAAGACTTTTGTGGGATCAGGGATATGTGCTGTCATTGCTTCACAACAGGAATGGTTAAGTTTAATGCACATAAAATAGCTGCTTTAATTGAGTTTAACAGACAGTCCTAATTCTATTTAAAGATTTTATCTTTTGTTTAAAAATATTGCTGATGTCAAGTAAGCTTGATTAATTTCTAGTTTCCTGGAATGACAAAATAAGCTAGATCCTCAGAGCAATGCTGCAAGTATGACAATGCAACCAAGTTTGTCAAATGCTAATTTCACAATTAGAAAAATTATAATACAGACGAAGACTGCATAAAACAACCTTTAGACCCTGAAACAACTCTTAAAACAAAAGGATCAGAAAAGAGATTATAGAGCAGAGGAGAACATGGCATTGCTGTAACGTCTGTTTTGTAAGTTCTGAGGAATACATCTTAAGTACATATGAATTTGCAAATACAATCCAAATAGTAATAAAAAAATAAAATCCTCACTGCAGATCCTAAGATCCAGTTAAAATTTATGAATGCCATTTAACTTTTATTCCATTTTCTGTATTTCAGTAGTTCGACTTCTCTGTGTAACAGCAGATTCAAAGGACCACAGAACGTTACCTCTGTATTCATTATTAGTGCAATATCACGTGTAGCAAATATAACTCCTATTTTTCTCATTCTAACTCTATTACCTCCCTTTACAGTGAAGGAACAAAAAGCAGATGTAAGACCTAACAGCTCACCCACCTCTCGCCAACCACAAGGAATCATGTGTAAAAACAGACCTTTTTTGGTTGAGGCCTTGCACTTAAAACTAAGATTTGTTTTGATCTAATGGTCAATGTATCCCATGACATTTACAGGAGAAAAACCACAGTGCTCAAGTATTTAGCTGGTATAAATTGTCATATAGCAAAAAGCAAATGATGTTACAGTATTTGCAAGTAAATATGTGGCAAGTAGTCCAGTAACTATTGTTTTGCTCAATCCCACAGTTTTTCCTTTGTAATGCCAACAGCAGTAATCTAGAAACCAAGTCTAGCACAGATTAATGCAGTTCTATTCTCAACACAGAGTTTACAGTCTCAGGAGATGGAAGGCACATACATAGGCAATGGGCGTTCTGGTTTCTCAATTCCAAAGTCAGACCTATTAAGCCCAATTTTCCTTTCTTACTTTTTCCAGTCTTATTTGCATATAACAGCATGGAACGTAATGCTGATATAAATCAAGTGGGAGAAAAGCCAGGTGCAGGAGAACATGGACTTTGTTGTGCAAGAAGGAACACTCCCTCTCACGTCAGATTTTCAAAATGTGGCAGGCTGAATTTCTTGCTGAATTCTGACAGGCCCATTCAACACGTGCCTGGCTTTTGCAAATGCAACAGTATAATTAAAAGATAATTTAAACAAGGATTACAAAGGTCATGTCGTACCTAGAATTGGGGGGAGAAACAGACTTTCTATTACAGCTAGAGTGCCATTCTTCTGTTTATCTACTTTCTCATTGTATATATTATTTACCTAGGCTAAGAGGTGTCCTTTTTTTAACCAAAATCCATTTCAATCCATTTGAAGTCCAAGAATGCTTCATCCCTGTGACAGAGGAAAGATGAAAAGAAATGCAGTTTATGTTTATGCCCAATGTGTCTCTAGTATTGAGAGATTACATCTGGTAGTCACAGCTGTAGCCCTCAATTGGGAACCACCCTCTTGAAAGAGAAGCATCTGAAGCTGCATCAGTCACTGCAGTTTCAGTCTGTGAATACAAATTGCATTGTCTGAAATTGCACACTTCTTAAAAAAATTGCCTGGAGTTATACTACTATTAAGTGTATTCTCTAGCACTGGAAATAGTGCCACATGAAACATGAGTAGTGGATGCTTCCTTATTATTTTTTACAATTAAAAAAATATTGATATTGAAACAGTAATTCTGACTCTGGTAATGCTTATTGCAGTGCAAACCAAAAGCACTTGAAACTTTGTCACAAATTTTCGTTTCCATCTTTGCTTGCCCAGGCCCTTATTCAGGGTCCTTCAGTGTAAACACAAGAAAGGCTCATCTGTGAGAAAAAGAGACGGTTCTGAGGCTTACTGTAGTCAGTTCAGATGGCACATGAATACAGGCAGACTCAGACACCTTGCCTTCTGCTCCTGGAATGGCTTCCTGCATAAGCCACGCGAAGTACTGGGCATAACCAGAACAGCTTGCAGTACTAGGTCAGAAACTCCCAAGCCTGTCAATGCAGCACCACTTGGGCAATAACTTCTTTTTAACAGCCTCTTTCCCTAACAGTTGTTCTCTCTGTGTCAGTGGCTGATAAAAATTTTATTTCTTCTATATCATTCCCACAGAAGATTTTAATTATGTGCTCATTGCAGCTGCCTCTCAACTAGGAATGAGTCTTTGCCCAGCTTTCCTAAGTCATAAAAGTAGCTCATCTGTGCCTTAATTTCTCCTATTACTCTGATGTCCCTTCCTGTCTTACACAAACTATACTAAATGTATGGGCATCAGGTGTTCCCTGGGTGGATTTGTACTGTTCATCTCACTAGGTGGTCACACATACGTGTCCCAGTGGCAGAATTGCTAAGCTTGCAACAGAAGACAAATAAGAGGAGTAAGTTTCAATAGTCTTGCAAAGTCATAGTTGCTCTGCTGTGTAGCTGAAGGCTGAACAAGTATGAAGTATTGGGAGTTGGAGGTGGGAAGAACACAGAGCTGGACACGTGATAAACACTCTTACATTTAACTCAGAAGAGACAGCTATAGGGGAAGAGACTTTAGTAAGTCTGTCACAAAGACTCCAAGACAATACATTTTTTTTAAGTACAGAAAGAGAAGGTTTAAGAACATGAGTGGGAACGTCAAGTAAATTAGAGCAAACCTGGGGTTAGAAACTAAGACTTCTATTTCCCATCCACATGCCTACACTTCTCCTGGAGTACATCAGATTTGTATTGTTTCTCTTTTTAGAGACTAGTCCTACATCCCTAATTTATATGATCAGTCCCATAGAAACTAGTGAGGTAAGAGTCAGGAATGAGCATTTAAGTTGCAGTCTTATACTTTTGTTGGCTTTTTTTTTTTTTTTAACCCAGAACCTATGCTTTCTTAACACTCAGTACCTAAGCTATGATAATAAAGGTAATTAGGAATAACAGTAGGTTACTATATTCCAAAGGCTCCAAATTATATTTAGTGAACAGGTAGGCTTGCTACTGAAGGTATAACATACCATATAAGAAAAACATACAGAGCTATTTGCCAGCTTAATTAATGAGTCTGGTTAAGATAAGTCATATTACACCTGAATATATGACACACTCTTTAAAGAGTGTGACCTCTATCATCATTACAGGTCCACCCACAGGAGATGACTGCAGCCATTTGTAGAAGACACATTACATTTGAACTATTCATGGGTGCTTTCATGATACTGCCACATGCCAGCAGATACTATAGCATATTCCTTTTGTTTGTCTGAAGAACCATATTGCTAGCTATAAGGATCAGGACGGAGCTGGAGGTGACCTGGAACAAAAAGTCTCAACTTTGCAATAGTCAACATGTGGATTGGGCAGCTGAAAGATGAACTGCTTCATTTCCAAATACAGCAAGTACCACTAAAAGATCCTGCTCTTCCATTTGTATATCACTTCAGAATTCGCAGGGCAGAGTGGCTTTGAAGCCTGGTATATAGTAATGCACAGTAGTAATATGTTTTGTTTTTTTTAAAGTTCACTATGAATTGATACTGCTATTCTCACAGAACCAGTCATGTTGTCTCATACACAAGGAAGGTTCAGTCAGTTCAGTTAATAGTCACTCTTGGGTACCTGAGGGTTGTTTTCCCGCCCTGTGCCTTACGCAATCCATACAGGTGATGCTGTAGGCATTACTCACATCTCTTCCTACTCTCTGCTGAACAGACTTTCTGTGTTAAGAATAGAGGAAGACCCTGGTTTCTCCCTTCCTGTGCCACACAAGCCTTCTAGGAGGGCACTTTGCACAAGGAGCAACAGGCAGGATCAGAAAGAAGACATGTCCTGGAGAACAGTACAGTAGCTGCTACCACTCACACAAGAAGCCTTAGCAAAACACGAGGAAAGTCTACGCTGCATTTTCTCAAGTGCTTATAGGTATTCTGTCTGCACTCCCTTTACATATTAAGAAATGTTATTCAAGCACTTGTATGAAAAATATATCTCCCTCCCTTTCAGCAGTATATGCTACTGCACCAATGTCTGGAATAATTGTCAGGGGGATTTACTTTGCCACATGTTCACCAAGCAGCAAGATCATGGTCCACACCTGCAACTCTCTACACTCTCTACACTGTGAGCAGTAGGAATGACATTTTGATGCTTTGAGTAACTGTCCTCCTCAAGGCATCTGTCACACTTCCTTCTGCCTTTTCAAGTTCTTTCCAACACCTATGCTTTCCCACTGCTGAGCATTCTGCTTGAATCAAGCAGTCCCTTTTCTTCAGAGTAGCTGCAGCAGCAGCAATTGGTAGGTATACAGGATATTTACCCCATAGAGGCTGTTATCCTGGAGTGTCTACAATTACAGAAAAAGAAATAGTCAAAATTTCCCTTTCTCCACCACACATCTAGGAATCAAATAAGCAACTAGAAAACAGCTCAGGAGACTTCAGATTCAAAAAAACCAAAAATCCCAAAGCTTCCTGTGAAGATTGAAAAGAGACACCCAATTGTATGATAAACCATATATAGTACTACCTACTTTGTCTCGAGAATGCGTGAGACATGTTCAGCTGTGGGCAGTGTTGAATGGCAGTACTGTTGTAGCCCAAGTTCACAAGTAACATGTATCAAGCACCACCCGCTCCAAAGATGCTGACAAAAGAGAAGGAAGGAGGATTTTTCATTGACTCTAGCCTGTAAGAATTATGTTCTTTGACTGTCTACATGATATGTTCATTTTGTTGCTATTTAGTGTCTCACATAGAATGAAGGTAGTCCTTAACCCAGGACTCCCCCAGGAGTTAAAAATAAAAAGCAGGGTTATTAGTGAGAGCCATGTGAGCCAGTTGCTTAAAGTTCTCTCATCACACTTCCTGAGCTGTATGTTTTGAGGCTCAGGTGATACAACTCACAATACCAGATTCTCCGGGAATGCCTTTGAGAATGAGTCTAACCTTGACAACCGTCACAAGTATGTGCTTACATGCAGTCAGAATAGAAAGAACAACTTAACACAGGAATTGTCAGGACCAAGATCAACAGCAAGTATTTTCTTGATCATCATAGCTATCTTGACTCAAATCTGTTCTGAAGTAGTAGGTGACTAGTTATGTGCATACGTATGTGATACATACATGCATGAACATACACAACATTGTGTCAGTTGTGTCACTAATGACATTACTGGTATCAGTTCCCACTCAAAATTTGCAGATTTTAATAACTTTATTATTGACACATCAATACAATAAAGCATATGGTTGTTATAAGTATGTGAATAGCCACATTCATACTGATGGGATTCATGTCACTCAAGTCACGTATTCTTCAATGTCTGTACCTTAAGTGCTAGTCAACATCTACAGTACTTGAGTATGGATCACATTACTATATAAACCTGCTCTTACCTTCTTTTAGGCTCCTTGTGTAGTTTTTCCATTTCCCATCCCCCTCAATTTCTGTGTCTTGTGTTTCTGGGACCTTTAATGTTCCTGACTGCTGCAGGCTCAGTGCCAAGCCATCACCCACTCTTGCAAGCAACCTGGCACATTCATTTCAGCTTCTAGACCCTTCTACCTCTGTCTGGTAAGCGCTTCCACTCTTCCTAGACTGACCACCTTCACGCTGCCTTTCTGCAATCCTCCTGTCTCTTCCCTGACTTTCTAGCTTGCTCACCTCAGTAGCAGAGATATTTCTCTTTTTTTTTTAGTGGTTTCCCCTCAATCTCCCTAATCCTTTCCTTCTGGCCTTTTCTCCCCAAAAATTCATTAGTAAACGAGGCAGAAAGCTGCCTCACAGCTGTGCATATCCATTTGGTTTTCTCTGTTGACGCAAGGCAATTTTTGTAACGAATGTGTATCAGAAACTGTTGTTCTGTACCTTTGTGAAATTACATAAAAGATTGTAAAGGATGGCATATTTACTGCCTTCTGTAGCAAGTAGTTTAGAACCATGATCAACACCTGTTGATGATTAAAGCAATTCCAGACACTCCTCAGAAGCCCAGCTGAGCAGCTCCTTTCTTTGCTATGAACTTTTATTGCTATCTACATCCTCATTGTGAAAATGACTCCACAGCTATAGTAGGTAATTTCCTTTAATACTTTTTTTTTTTTTTTAATTTGAAGCCTAGAGGCTACATTTATAAAGCTGTAATTTCTAGGAGATGCTGATCATGTATCTGAGTGGCTTTACAAATGTGCCTGAAGGGTAGGCATTGCAAAGCACAGCACAGAGTCCCTAGTTCAATACCATCCCAAGCCTTTAAATCCATGTGCAGTTGCTCAGGCACACAGAGAAGGCTGAGCTGCTGTCTGGAAGCAGTGAAGCCTCCTTACATCACTACACAAACCTGGCTACACAACAGCCTGCAGAGTCAGCTCAGAGCTGTCTTTTCATGCACACATGCTCCCATTTAATGGGCATGATACTCTTCTGCAGCTGTTTGAACAGCAGAAAACTGATACTTCCAAGCCCATTCAGGAAGTCAGGGTCTTGTGTGGTTTAAGGCTCATGACTTGAAGATTATCCATCCTCATACCTCTATGCCCATGTTCAGATAAAAAAAAATAATAATATACTTTTAGAAGCATAAAACAAATCAAATTTTTTTCACCAAGTCTCATCAGGAACAACTGTATCTGTACTATTTCTATAGCAGCTTGCTTTGAGATAGATGAAATCAGAGGCATTTAGAAGGGAAAATAACTCTCCGCCCCCAGCCCTTAGGACTAATGCAGCCACATCCAGCTCACCTCCCATTAGGCTTCAGTTTCTATGATTTTGCTAACATAACAATCACAAAAACTCCTGTAGAACTGATTTGGTTCTGTGGTACTGAATCACTGAGATGTTCAAATCAGGTCCCTCAAAAATAATCAAGTTTTATATGAGATAGCTGCACAACGTTTATTAAGCAGAGATAATAAAACTAGCATATCCAAAGGCCACTCAGTTGTCTGCCTCTCCTAACACACTGAAAACTAACAGTTACTGTAAGAATACAGTGAAAGCCACACTGCCTTGAAACAATCATTTGCCTTTAGAGCCCTGATCTTCCTTAAGTGACCATTTAAGTTATCCCCAAACTGTTTGTCTTCAGCTTTAATAGTGACACAAATAATGAAAATAAGACTAATAATTAATAAGCATAATTAATTGATTGCATTGTTATATATCATTATTAAATTGTACTTTCTCCCAAGAATGCATAAATATGTTCACATCTGTCTCTGTCCCCCTTCAAAAAGAAGGGTAACTGAAGCAAAGGGTGGTGAAGTAACACACCCAGCTTCGCCTATGGCAGTAGCAAGAGTTTGCAATGGAATCCAGACACCCTACATACTGTGCCAGCACTGTGCCTACAGGGCCACATTGTGAACATTTCCAAAGAAACCTAGGGCAGATTAAGTTAGAAATTTTCTTTCCTTATGGCTCAGTCCCAGCCATAACCAGTTATGCTACTAAAATTATCCCCAATTAAAAATTATCCCTTTTTTCTTGAATAAAAGTTGCTGTTAAAAATACCAAAAATTCGAAATTGTGGGAGGATGGAATGGAGATAGAAACACACAAATAGCTAAAGCTATCTACAACCCACTGGGGAAAATATTTACAGTGTGGCTAGCAGAGTTACGCAAGGTATCTCATACTGTCTTGTCTGGTGGAATTATCATTGCACAATTTGTGGTGGGAGTTCACAAAATTGCAATTCTGACCTTTCTGGAAAGCAAATCTACAGTGCTGACTTATTTGCTGCTCATCTTCCTCTCGTGTTCTTTGCTTTGACTCACCAAAAATATCGGTGCACTTCTTGCACTTTTCCTTTGACGTGATACCCCAGCTTCCTGATTATTTTTGTTACTTGCCTTTTTATGTTCCTGCCCTCATTTCATAGGTGATGCATACGCAAAGTGACCTCATGTTTCCTCATGCTGCTTAGGCTCACGGTAAGGCAAGCCCATCTTGTCTGAAAGCCTTTCCCTAGATGGCCTGCGGGGAAATATAGTGCTAAGAATAAAGGTGATACACGATGTCTACATGTACTTATGATCCAAGTCCACTGAATTTGAAACACTGTAGGGTATAATCTTAGAAGCACTGTAAATTTGTGAAAAATATTATATGATAAGGAGCTGTCTCAGAGTTGGTGCTGAGTGGTGAAACTCAAACCAGGACAGTGGTCTTCTGCAGCCTTGGGCTCTGGGTAACTGGCTCTTGTTTCAAGTACTAATTATGAACACTAGGAAGAAATTAAAATCTTTGCATGCTGACCATATTGATCAGGATCACACCAAGGAAATTATGATTTGCATCAAATTTTGCCTTCTAAAAAGAGCTTGAATCTTGTGCTTGGGTAATAAGAGGCAAGAAATCTATCTTCAGATACCCTTGGGAGGTGGATTACAGCAATTGTGCTGTTTTGACAGGTGGAAGTTCAAGCACAGGGAGACAAAGTTAGTTAAGGTTACACAGAAATCCTAGCAGAAAAGGGATCACAGCTACGGCTCATATTTAGGCCAAGTCAGTAAGAAACATTCCTGAAAGACCATGTGTACTCACTGAACAAATGGAAACCACTAGAAGACAGCAGTGTTTTATGAACACCAACCTACTGCACAGCTGTTCACTGCATTAATACAACATCACATGCTATTATTAGGGTATCGCAACTATTGCTTCATGCAATACCTATGGTAGCATTTACAGATTTCACGTCTAGAACTAAACTGCAGTTGGTACCCCAACAAGTCTATCTTCTGCTGAACATGCCCCTCCAACCTTGACACAGGTTGTTGTTATAATGGTTTAATAAAGAGGTAAGATAAGGTATTACCAGATTTATCTTTTTCATCAGGTAAGATTTTGACAGCTGAAACTCCATTTTTGTGCATGTAACAGTATGCACACACGTTGTTGTGGTTTAACCCCAGCCGACAACTAAACAGCTCACCTCCCTACCTACAGTGGGATGGGGAGGAAAATGGAAAAAAAAGTAAAACTCATGGGTTAAGATAAATACAGTTTAATAGGACAGCAAAGGAAAAGATGATATAATATATATAATAATAATAGAGTACACAAAACAAGTGACGCACAATGCAACTGCTCACCACCCACTGACTGATGCCCACCCAGTCCCTGAATAGTGGCCACCCATCTTCCCCCAGTTTATATACTGAGCATGATGTCATATGCTATGGAATATTCCTTTGGTCAGTTTGGGTCAGCTGTCCTGGCTGTGCCTCCTCCCAGCTCCTGCACTTCCAGCTTCCTTGCTGGCAGGGCAGTATAAGAAGCTGAAAAGTCCTTGACTTAGTATAATCACTACTTAGCAGCAAGTTAAACATTAGTGTGTTATCAACATTATTCCACCCTGTTTGTGACTTGTGCACTGCCTCTGAGCACATCATACTGATTATAGCCTTTTTTTCACATTAAATTCCTAAACAAACAGCTTCTGTGCATTTTTAGTTTGGCTGTCTTTGAATTCCCAGCAAACCTGATGTGTCACAGATATGTCAGATCTGAGTAAGCACTGGGCTGGTGATCTGCACACGTGCAGTAAATACCATATGCTTAATATTCACATCCATATATCAGCTGTGCCATTCGTTCACTGTAGGTCCAACATCCCTACATTAGGATTTACTGCACCTGTAACACAGGGATGGTCTTTCCAAATGCAGTTCATCCAGGACACCTGGTTTCTAAGCCACATTGGGCTCCAATTGTTCTTTGATTTGAAACATTGTAAGGTAAGTGAAAGCATCCGTTGCTAAAGAGATAGCTCCAGTTATTGTTGTGTCCCTTGTGGTAATGCCTGCCTGGCTTTTTACTCTACAGAAGCTGCTATTCCACCCTGAGATACATTTGCACAACTCCTATTAACTTAAAGAAAAAACAGAAACAAAGGTTTTCCTGTTGTCAATATGGCTCTCTACACTTGACGTATGGAGCAAAGGCCATGCCTGAGGACTAATTTAGAAATTTAACAAACTAAATTAAAAAAAGTAAGAGACTATAATTCAAATCTGCCTATTTTGTTGGATTTAAAAGTTATCTATTACTAGTATAGCTTAATGTTTTTAATCAGAAACATCTAATAAATTTTGCCTCAAAGGCTGGCTAGAAAACCTCACAACTCTACTTTCCATAGAAAATTGAAGTTTTGAGCAATTTTGTTAAGAAGAAATCAGACCATTTAAAACACCATAAGAAATAAAAGAATAGACACTAGTGACAGAACATCAGTTGCTTCCGAGTTTACAATATTATTTTAAAATACAGAATACCAACTGCCCAGCTGCCTGTTATTCTTGTCAACTCACTTTTTACTTATTTTTTTTAAATTGGAAAAATTGTTTTAGATACCAACAGATAATTCTGATTTCAGTGTCTTGAAGAAGCAGGCTCAAAACTAAACTTAGTATCACAGGGACTTGAATCTGCATTGTTAACTTCTCGGGCCAGTCTTACTAGTCAGCCATTGACTCTAGGATGAATTTTTCTCTCTAAGGTTGCTTTTGTGGTTGCTGGTTTTTTTCCTGCAAAACTGCAAACTATTTTCATTCAATGAAACAGTATTTTGGTGTTAGTTTTTGGTGGACGTTTCCTACCTACTGTAATGATAGCTTTAGTGTTTGTAGTTTATTATTAATATGAATGAATGTAAGTAAACTACAGTAAAACTGTTGAGTTATGTATGTTGGTAGATGGAACTATAAAGGCTGAAAGCAGACTGCCCTCAACTGTTTGCACTGTTGCTTTTCCTGAGATTGCTCCTGCAGAACAGACAGTTTGATAGGACACATAACCTCCAGCTGCCTGCTGTTCATGATTCAGCAAACTCAACTGAAATTAGCAATAATTTACTCTCTGGTACTTAGAGACATGTATTTTCCAAATCATTGTACCCTCTTCTCTTGCTTTACATGCTTATTTTGTTTCTTTCAAATGTATATTATTGTAGATACTTTGTATCTGAAGCCCTTTGTATCTGAAGCTTTTAAAGAACTTCTATTATATTTTTGGACTGTTACAGAAGAATATATAATTAAACATTAAAAAAACCCCAGTTCCTATAAGAGTCAAGTAAACCAAAACTCTTCACTAACCTTTCTAGAACTAATAGAAGTCTTAATTTTGTTGAATTGCTGCTAGCGTTTCATTCATACCAGACCAAACCAACAAACCAGTCTTCATTTCCATAGCACAAACAGCTCTAAAGGAGGTTAGAGAATTTATACCTTCCCATCAGCCACGAATAGGCCTTAAATACCCTGAACAGCAGCACCTGGGCTGTCTTGCCCATAAGCCTACTTGGGAGTATTATTTGAGTTCTGCCCTAGGAGTCCTGCTGCCAGGAGTGGTGAGATTGGAGCTGCTCTAATAGGAAGGGTGAAGGATGAGCAGACAGCAGCTATAGCACAGACAGAGCCACATCTTCACTAACCAGCCCTCAGCAGTGTTGAGATACAGATGCTTTCTGCTGCCTAAAGATCACCAAGCAAGCCAAGTCAATGACTCAGCTCTGATACCAGCCTAGGAAGGTCAGGAAGCAAGTCAGAATTGGCAGGGTCGGTGCTCAGGCCTCCGCCCACCTGCAAGCCGGCCGGCTGCCTTCCCCTCTCCTCAGTCCCTCTCCCCGCCGGGCGGCCGCTGAGGTGGAGCCGACCGCTACCGGCTGTTGGCGCCGCGCGCTGCGCCTGCCGCGCATGACATCACCGCGCGTGCACACACACACCCCCCCCTCCCCGCCGGTGCGTGCGTGGGGGCGTGCCGGGGGCCGGGGCTACCGCGCCCGCCGCTCGGTCGCCCGCCCGCAGGAGCGCACCTCGCTTCCTTCCTTCCTTCCTTCCTCCGCCCCCCCGCCCCCGGCAGGGAAGAGGATGGCGGAGAGCGAGGCCGAGACCCCCAGCACGCCGGGGGAGTTCGAGAGCAAGTACTTCGAGTACAATGGGGTGCGGCTGCCGCCTTTCTGCCGGGGCAAGATGGAGGAGATCGCCAATTTCCCGGTGAGGGACAGCGACGTCTGGATTGTCACTTACCCCAAATCAGGTAGGCGGGGTCGGGTCCCCTCCCCTTCCGTCCCTCCTTCCCTCCCCCCCGCCCGGCCTGGGGCCGTCCCTAGGTATGGGTGGTGGTGGGGCGATAGGATAAGCCGCCCCCGCCGACGGGGCGAGCCGGTGGCCCCGGGAGGGGCGGGAGGAGTCCCCGCCCGGCGGGCGGTGCGCCCCCGCGGGAGGCCGGGGCGAGGCCCTGCGTCTGTGTAGAGAGAGGCTGCCCTTCAGGCCCGTGAAAGCCCCTCCGAGCTGAGGGGCCCGGCCGCCCCCGCCATCCCGGGCACGGGTGGGTGGGGGCGTGCAGCTCCTTGCCCCTGTGGGCAACCCACCGAGTTTAGATACAAGCCAGCGCCAAGCGGTGGTGGTCCTCGCCTCGCTGGTCCCGGTACCCGCTAGCTGAACTACTCGGAGATGAAGATGCTGGCCCCAGGCAAAGGAGATCTTGCTCGGCATATGTCTAGAAAAGCGGGAGCGTATGTAGCGCGCGTATGGATTCCTGATGTGACACACGCAGGTTTGCTGTCAGCTCCACAGCCCGCCGGATTGTGCTCTCCCGAGGCAGCCGCCCTGATCCTTCTGGGAGAACGTGTGCTCAAAGAAACGTTCTCGCTGCACTGTCTGAATTTACCAGAAATATCTCCTGTTAGCACTATAAGCATGCATTTCTCCCGTAAACGCATCCTTTGGCTGTTTTTTACCTTTCAGGTATCCGCTTTTAGTATTCTGTGTCTCAGTTTCTTATCCTGTCCATTTCCAAGGGGGAAAAAAAAAAAAAGGTTGAAACAGAATTAACATGGATAAAATACTGACTGCAGGGAGGCAGACAATATGGTAGCTTTGTAACACCCTTGGTAAAACCAGAAGTGAACAGGGATGGATGGGCTCTTCCTTGGGTGACTTTTTTCCTGGCAATAAGATGATCTCTTTCTAGAAGATTCAAAGTCCACTGGAGATAACAGATGTTAGCTCTGTAAATACCCTTGTAAAATGATGTTTCGGTATTGCAGGTTTCTGACTTACTTCATTGTTTTTTGAATGAATGGCTAACATCTTTCTATTTCTTGGTGTGCAGCTTCAAACACATACACACTTTCTACAATGCGGCATCTATTATGTTATCATTTCTCAAGCGGTTTCAAGTATTTTTCTTGGTGGCTTTTTTGGGGATTTCATTACTAATGAGGCTGTTAAAGACTGGTCAGAGCTTGATAGATGCATGCATTAGATAAGGAATAGCTGGACTCAATATAACCAATATGTCAGCTGGCAGTAGCTTAGTTTTGATGGCTATACAGTTGGCCGTGAAGAGCCAGCTTGCATAATCATATTTAAATTTGCTATTATTTTGTCAGTATAGCAAATCGTACTAGGTGTCTTGGGGCCCCAGCTGAGGTCCACTAAGGAAGTTAGTGGCAGTATTTACTACAAAAGGATTTGCTACCAGTCACTGTGGAAGGAGGAAAAGGAAGACTGAGAACTGGGGCACCAAAACTGAAGGTATAGTGTTGTGTGGAGGAGCTGGGGGGATTAGCTTTGGGATCAAAATAGGTGCTGTAGCATTTTACTTATCAGGAAGGAAAATACTTAGGTCTTGAGGAATCAGATGCCTTTGTTGTGGGAGTAGGCTCTAGGTAATAAAAATGTCTGCAAGCTCCAGCTTTAGGAGGCCTGAGGTCTACTGAGAGCCTTGGAACTTGTTTTGTCAGCTGATCCTATGTGGCTTATGGCTCAGTGCCTTATTTAGGGCTTCTGAATGAATTATCAAAGGGTCTGCTGGCTAGGGACAAGCATGTCAGTGGAAATTAGGCTGCCCTAATATCATTCCCATTGATTTAGCCAAGGTCATGCAGGAAGTCTATAGCAAAATCACGAACCCCGAGCTCCTCTGCAGTACCTTAACACTACAACTTCATCTTCCTGTCTCTCAGTAGCATTGACAAAGATTTTTCTATTTACTGGAGATAATCAGAATTCTCATTATGTTGCTGTAATCAAAAAAATAGGTTTGCAAAACGGATTTCATGCACAAAATGCAGTTATTTGGGGTGAAATACTTTGGGGTTTTTGTAATCTTTAAAATGTGGTTGGGATCACTCAGCTAGTTTCTATTAATAAATTACATTTGAACAAAATAGCAAGAATGCTTTGACAACAGAATTTTAGGAGAAGGAAAATGCATCAGCGTCAGATAGGTTCAATGGAAAACTTTTTTGTTGTTCTTCGGGAAATCAGTTTTGTTCAGTGTTTCACCAGCTCTCCATCTGCTCAAACTGTGGAAAATACACAAGCAAGCCCTTCTGCTAGATGTGTGAGAGGCCAGAGCTCCTAGCTCTTCTAAGCCCGATGATACAGTCTAATAGCAGAAGGCTCCATCAATGACTGTTGACCATATGTTGGTTTATCTGGCAAAGAAAACACACAAGTAGCTTATAAGGTCAGGACTGGTTCAGTAATGCTAAGGACTGATAAAGTAATATGTGTGCCATTTTGAAGGCATTATACTCTGCAAGACTAGATGATACAGCTCTAAATACGTGAAGTGGAGGTAGTGCTTGGAAATAGTTACAGATCTTGGTAAATTGGGAGTGACTCCAGGAAAAGCTGGTCCAATAATGGTAGAAAATTGAATATATTGGTGGCCTTACTGGGAATAATGTAATAAGCCTAATGGAAAATGAATCTGCTTTAATGTGATTTCCACTGACAGATACCTAAATAATGATACTCCTTAAATCTTTAATTATTCTTAACACCTGTGTCCAATCAATGGTAACAGCTTTTGGGAGCTACTTATGCTTAAAACCCAGAGACTCCTTTAGACGTGTAAATATGTGAATCTGCATCTATGCTTATGTATACAGTAGAACTGTAATTACAGAAAACCTTTTTATTGTGATGCATAATTTAAAATCAGGTGTGCTACTGCTTTTGAAGAAATGAAGTCACAAGTTTCATCCTTCATGTAACTGTGGTATAGAATAGGTAGGCTGAATGGAACACAGAGATTTACAGTAGCTGCTAATGTAAAATTGAATACCATTCTCTGTAGCATTAAATAATTGGAGCTCATGCAACAGATTGCTTCACAGATAAGATACAGATGCAATGTTATAGGAAACACTGTGCCTCTGTCACAGCTTTCCTTGAACTCTCTCATACTGTGAGCTTTTTGTACCTACCTTGAAAATAAAAATTCTTCTCTATGAACTTAAACTATAGAATTAACGAATAAGCAAATTACGTCATGATATTCCCTCAGTCACCATGCCAAGAGCAAGATTAACTGTCTGTTAAGGTCAATGATTTCTGTGGAATTAAATCAGTCCCTAAAGCATAGTATTGAGTTCAGGTTCACATACTATTTTGCTGTGTCTTATGATACTAACCCCTGACTGTACATGATCTGTCTATTTGTTTTACTCATAAGTGGTGTGCAATAGCTCTCTTAATCCCATCTTGTATCTGTTCTCAATGAATGTGCATTTTGCATTCTTGGGTCAAAGCCCACAAATTAATGCGTTTTGGAAAATTGGTAATTTGAGAAAGTGAGCTATTTACATTAATAATGAAGCTGTCACTGCCATGTTGATTATTTTGCCAAATAATTTTCTGGAGTTCTGTGTGGGGAAAATGTCAGTTGTTGGGCAAACACCAGCTTCAAGTCCAGAATTCTTGCATTTAGTGCTCAACAACAGGTCAGAGGAACAAATGCTGTATATGGCTTTTATCTGTCTGGATGTATCAGTATTTTTTATAGGTCACATTTTGAATTTTCCTTGCAGCACTGGATTTTTTAACTACCCATTAGCTTGTAGGGAATATGTTGGCTGACTCTAGGCCTTTGGCTTAATGAAGTGCCAACAGTGAATTTACGGATCAGTTCAAGGACAGTTTTCCCGTATGTACCTTCACTGAATTCTCCTGTTTCAAATTCTTTAATGCTTACCTCCGTTTTTGTATGAAATCAACCAGAGAAAGTTAAATGGAGTTGTCCATTATTTTATTTGTTTGAAAGGTTCTGGATGTACGCAAGAAGGTCATGCTTCTCAGTGTTATCTGCTGGTAAAATGCATTGCATGCACTGTGAGTTTTCTGGCTCCTCCTGTCTTGTGTGCCTCTCCCACTGCATGCATAACCCCTCTCTTATCCTTTTCTATCCTCTTCTATTTCCAGCACTCCTGAATCAAACACCTCCTCTTGCTGGAACACTGGTATGCCCCAGTCCCTTCCCTGATTGATGGGAGGAGCTCTGTTCATCGTTCTGTCTTTCCCCATTCTCCACCACATGTCAGGGGCTATGCATTCTTCCATGGTCCGTTTCCCTTGTGCCATAATCCCTGTTAATCTTTCCATGCCAGGGACACTATGTGTCCCAGAGTTTTATTCTGTTACGGGGAAACAGTTGTTTGATCCATTATGGCAGTGACAATCACAGCTGCTGGGCTGTGAACCAGATAAAGAGGGTACAATGTAAACCTCACTTTTCTTGTTTGATTCTTCACTAAAATTAATAGACTCTGGTTGTGAACATCTGGAATGTTCTTTGAATAAGACACAGCACTCGAAAGTTACTACACTTCAAGCAAAGGGAGACTTGAACCATTGGGTATGTAGACACATGTAGTTTGTCTGTGAAAATGGTTTAAGGATTTCTTCTCTCTGGCCTCTTGTTTCTTCCCTTAAACCTTCCAATCAGTCTTATTTGTCTGTGGGACCGTGCTATAAAAACGCATTGGCAAAATGTCTTGATTTAAGAAATATAGCGTAGAGAAAATGTGCCAAATAGCTATGCCTTCTGTGAAATCTTGCTTTGTTTGTCTTGTGCAATCCCACACTTCACGTTTTCTTCAGACTATAAAATTGTCTTGGCAGGGATGGTACATTTACCGGCAAAGTCGGTTTCTGGTTCTTTAAGCATTATTGTACTGCACAATAATACCATTTTTATTCAATATAAAGAGTATTACCGCTTGACTAAGATTATGTGGCTTCACATGACCTATGCTTGCAAGAGCATCCTGCAGTCATCCAACCCACCAGCTGACATACTTGCAGTTACCTGCTGTAGCAATCAGTGAGTAGGTGAAATGTCTGCACAGAGCTACATTGATTATTATGTGAGGGAATTGCTGTGCCTGCATCCTTTGTTACCTGCCTGTTGTCATACCCCACTTATGGCTTGGTAAGTTGGACTTTTTCGGTGCCCTGGCTTGCTGCCTAACTGGCTAACGTGTACTAGTAGCCTCTACATGATGTGACAAACTGATAAGCCTGAGCAGAAGGAATCCAGTTCTTCCCACCTATCCGTGTATGCACGGGTCCAACACTGCTGGCAGTCAGTCCTGATTCGTGCAGTCATACATGAGAGGAGAATCAGGCTGAAAGGTTGCCCAAGGATGTGCCCAAGCTGTGAGAGCTTCTAGGCTGGGAGCTGTCAGACAGTGATGTGAGTCAGCTGTGGTGGATTGCAGAGGTTTACTCTGGCAATGGCAAGTCTGAGATGGTCTTATGCCATTGAGGCTAAAGCCCCTCAGGGAACACGAACGTCCACATGGATGTTTGTGTCTTAAATTAGTTGACTTGCCTTAATTTCCAGTGTTCTATATGGAACTCCTCCCAAGAGTTTTGTTGGTATTATTTTTTAACAACAGTTTTGCAGTTGCAAAAGAGCTAGATTCTGCACTTTTGCCCAGGGAAGTTGTGGATGCCCCATCCCTGGAGGTGTTCAAGACCAGCCTGGATGGGGCTTTGAGCAATCTGGTCTGGTGGGAGGTGTCCCTGCCCATGGCAGGGGGCTTGGAACTTGATGATCTTGAAGGTCCCTTCCAACTCTAACCATTCTATGATTTATAGTCCTATTCTCTCTGCAGGGTTTTGGTGGCTTGAGTTTAATCCATTTTCATTTAAAGAATGAATACAAATGTTACTGGCTCAGTGGCATGCTTCAAGAAATCATGAGGTTGTCTTAAAAATCAAGAGATTTTTACGCAAAATATATTTGTGATTCTTTTCCTTTGACCTGTCTTTTTTGAGGCAGTACTATGCACACATACCAAGCTCTTCCCTGTGACATGGAAACATAGGAAACCTCTGTTAGTTTCATGAATGTGGATGAACAAACTAGTTAATGTCTTTCAAGTTAAGTATGGTATTTAACTTTTTCTCTTTTACAATAATATCACAGTTACTTGGTTTGTTTATCTTAGGTGATTAACGAAGCTCAGGTATTGTTCTAATGCGATAAAATGTTCATCAGTTCTTACACCATCTGGTCAGAAAGAATATACTTCTTATACAAACAGAAAGGAAAGAGCAAACTGAATGATGATAGATTTTATGAGCTGTCCTTTTAGGAACTGATGTATGGGATCCATATTTGTATCTGATTTCATGCTCTTGGTGACTGAAATCATGTTCTTTCCACCAGAATACTCTGCTGCTTAAACCCACTCCATTGAGGACCACTCAGATGCAGAAAGTAACACCTGTGGACAAGTGTTTGCAGGGGTTAGGGCCCCTGGGTTCCTGTGTTTTGAAAGTCCCTTTGAAATGGGACTATCTTTTTTTTTTTATGTATAGCTCAAAATACCTTCCAGTATTGACTCAGTCTTAAATACTGCTAGGCAAAGAATTGATAAATAAAAGCATCAAATAATGAGTAATTGAAGACAGTGTTAAATTTGCCACTAATGCATTTGACTTGATTTCGGTGGAAGTAGAATTGAATAGGTCCTTGTGTGTCTCAAACAGGAAATAAAGGTGGAGAAGAAAAACCTGTTGTTAAGGCAGGCTTGTTTTTGTTATCTAGCTAACAGTGTTTCTCTCATGAGCCTTTTATCAAACCAGTGAAGAGATATTACTAGAGACAGAACAGATAGTTCAGAAGGGGAAGAATTCTCCAGCTACTTAATGGGTCTCGCTAGGTCTTTTGCAAATGTAGCATAATTGCTTCCCTGCTGTGAAGTAGTGCAAAACTCAAGGAACTTGCTTTTTGAAAGCAGGCTCAAGGGTTGGGAAAGGAAAACAGGTTTTACCCTGTGTAAAAAGTGTATTCTGGACATTTGAAATCACTACTGACTGGATTAGATGATAATGACCTCAAAGACTAAAGAATTAGAAAATTATGTAAATGAGCCAAACGCAACAGCCTATGATTCTCATTTTGTGTTACTGTTCATCCTTCATAGTGAAGATATTAATGAAAAGAAGCAAAATGCTTGAACATTGGACTGAATTAGATGAAGCGCACATCATTTTTCATTCTTATCATGCAGTCTTTTATTAAATGAAGACTTTTCTCTTGTTGGGTACAGTAGGGATTCGTACATGCTATGCTCAGGGAATGGAACTACCCCATGTATTGTCCCATCAGTGCTGCTTTGGAAGTGATGCAAGGTTTGGTACACTGAGCATGTGATAGGACGTTTTGGCTAGAGATTCTGCGACCTTGGATAAGTCATATAATCTTGTTGTCTACGTTTTCCACTGGAGGCATGTGGATGTATTTCTTATCTACCAGAATTTTTCATGTATGATGACAAGAAATTCTCTTGGACAAGGGGTGTCACTTACCATCTATGTTTTTTGTAGAGAAACTAGCAAATTATGGCTCAAATTGAATTAAGCATCTAGATATTAAAGCTGAACACATAATAATGCTAGTATGTAGGAATGTGTTTTTCCTCTTGGTGGGTGGGACCAATGAACGGGACTAATCAAGTGAAGCATCAAACATTTTATCACTTTGACCCTGTTCAGGGTTACTGTAACACCTTGGAGAATCCAGGAAGGTGGGGGCACAAGAGCTGAAATAATTATGGTTCTGTATAACAGAGACTTTTACAGACTCTTACAAAAGAAATACACCATTTATGTCATGTGTTAATCCTGTAATATATTGCAGAACAGAAACAAGAGAAGTGTTTTTCTGTGGATGCATGCAGGCAAAACAGCATGGCAGAGGAAACAATCCGTCATTATAACATCTCAGCCAAACTGAGCTGTAGGCTTAGGAAAGCCACTGGGAGGGGGGAGTGAAGGGATTCTGAGGAACATCAGGAAAGAAGCCTATCATGAGGCTGAAACTGCATAGGGGAGGTTTAGCTAATTAAGTCTGAGGCAGTGGCTGAGGTAATAAAGGATAAAAAGTGAGGGCACTGCAGAAGCAACTGAGGAGGGATTTTTGTCACTAAAGGCCAACATCAATCTATAATTTAAAAAAATGCAAGCTGATTTCACATGCTTTTACCCACCTGCTTTTTATAGTGCAGGATGTGAAGGCCATCATCCCTGATAAGGCTGCACGTTCTAGATGATGTATAATGACATTAGATCACCATATGGGATATAGATAATGGTGCTGAATTAGCTCTTCACTGCATTTGCTGCATGAGTAATAAATTCATCTAAGCCAACAAAATGAGACAAGCGTGAGGCAGGTGAGGTGGGGATCACGTTCAGAAGACACACACAGACTAAACATGCAACAGTCCAGATTTGGCAGTACGTTGGCTGTTTGCAGTGTCTCGTCGATGCAAGGCAATCATAAACTGTTAACCATCCAGTTAAAAGCCTGTTTACTGCTGAGCAGGCTTGCCAAAGTAGCACAGAACAGCTACAGACATTGCTAAAATTGGATTGCTCTATGCATATATAGCTGAAGTGCACATTAATAGTGATCAATGTCAGTGCTTCTGTTGGATCACCAGAGCTTTCTGTCAGAAATAGTGCGTTCTCTTCAAGGATTTTGCTGCAATACCATGGTGATATAGATTGGTTGATCGCCTTTTATACTCCCAATTAGATCTATTTCCATTTCTAATTCTGAAGAGCAACAACAGAAATAGAGTAAAAATTGATGTAGTTTACCTAAAACTACAATTCAGCAGAGGGACACAGGTACCTTCCAAAAATTAGTTTTGTTTAGGGCAGCTATAATTTGAGGGGGATCATGTTTGAGATCATGCATAGAGGGTAAACAGTGTTTCTTGACATTCTGAAACAAAATGAGCTGCTGGTTTTTTGGGGTTTTTTTTTTGTGTAACTCTTATCTGCAGTTGTTTCACATTATACTGTTGGTGTGCTGCCTTGCAATTTAACCACCTAATATATGCAAATGCACATTAATGTGTAGGCAGGTTTTGTCTGACGATTTTCCTGGGAGGGATTGAAACGGAGGCATAGCATTGCACTTTGAGTAGCGACAGACATCCTCTGAAATAGGTTTACCATGTGGAGAGAGGAGCATGTTCACAGCAAAGCGTATGAAGACTACCTCAACATGGATTTCTAATACAGGTGCCCTATTGTCTCCTGTCTTCTGATCCCATTTCAATCAGCAGAGCTCGCTACAAGGCTCTGCATTTAGCCACAGACCACATTACGACTCTGTAGAACAGAACACAGAAAGTGATGTAGTTGTCCTAGAAATCAGTGGTGCTAAGGGTAAGTAAGCACTTCTCTTCAACATAATGAAATCCTTCAGTTATTTTTTTTTTTTTTTTAAAAAACCAAAACAACAATGGCTGGTGGTAACAGCAAAGTTCTTTTCTGCATTGTTATTCTTGGTACGGTGTTGTCACCTGTATGAAAATGAAGGGGAATTAGACACAGTGGGGGGACTTTCTGTTGGAGATTAAGTAAGCTCCTGCTGCGGTGTAATGTATAATGCAATTTAGGCATGTTTTTTATATAGATTCTAAACATTTGGGAGAATAGGACTAACAGAGGAAGCAGGAGGGCAGGATACAATTGAGGTCAGATTGGGGTAAAGGCATGCACCTTTTTATGTATGCTCCAGAGAGGAGGTGAGATTTGAGAATTTTCTAATACACCTTTTGCCCATTGCTGTGAGGAGGGACCATTGTTAGTTTACATGGCCAAAGTTTGCCAGAATCTGGCCTGTAGTATATATTAGTACTCTTCCCTGTGAATTATTGTCCTGTTGGCCAATGCTTTGGTGTGACTGCATGTCCCTGCATGCTCGCACTATTGTTCTGAAAGGCATGGTGTCTCTGAATTGGGTCATGAGGATGTCCATCCAAGGGAGGAGCCTGGGGAAAGAAGGTAACAACTGAATGTACTGGGTTGACTTTACACCTGGTCAACCTTGAGTAAGTGTGGGAAGGGTGAAAAGGGATGTCATTCTATCAGATAGTTGGTAAGAGAGCGAGCAAGTTTATCTGTTTATTTTTCATGTTCCTGACATATGATGCTATACATTTTTTCTTTTTACTTTAGCACGATAGCTGTTCTGCTCTCTTAGACCATGGGAGCATGTTTAGTTGGTAAGTAGAAACTGAAAGAGAAATAATCTCAGAGTATGGGTAGATGTTCTCTTTTAAAAGCATCTGCACTAGTGCAGGATGTTAGTGTCCTTAGCCTACTGTTTATTTTAAAGAACCACCCACAGAGTATTTTATGTGGATTCATTCTAGCTTGTCCCAGGCAAAATTTGCTAGGTGAGTTCATACCAAAAATAGAAACTCCTTAAGCTAATTTGCCTGATTTAATTTTAAGTGAATTGGAGTAACTACACACAAACTCCTCCGTTGGTGATGACATCTGGTGCAGACATGATGAGCATCCGTAGACATGGGTATGTTATCAGCCCAGATAAAGCTTAAGGAGAAAAGTAAAATGCTTTCCCCTTTGAATATCTGGTACCAAGACGTACCAGTTACTGATGAGAATCACACTTTTCATCCTGTCCTCTAGTAGTGGTTAGTGCACTAATGTAAGGGAGAATTAGGACTCAGGCTATTTTTTAAAAAGTAGTACTAATGCATTAGCTGAAAATAACACCGTTTTGTTAGCAGTTCATTAAAGCAGTGCTTTAGGATACTGTATACATAATAGCAATAATCCTGCGGATAATACATGTATGTAAACAGTTCAGTGACGGCTTTTCTACCAAACAGAAAGTACATTTTTGTCCTAAATAGAATATGGTTTTCACAGTTTGCTGTTTACAGCCTTGGGTGAAACACATTCAAAACGCAACTTGGACCTAATGGACTCATGTCTCCATTCTCTGATGTAAATCTAGTGAAAGACAAGCATAACTTAACCTGCTGGTTTTGTTGCAAAAGCCAGTAGCTTCAGGTGGAAAAATAAACTGATTAATAAGTCTAGAAATCCAAGACTGCTTTCTGAATGTTACTGGAAATCATGCAGTTATGACTTGTTTTAAATCCAGTCTTATTTAAGCTGTTGCCATCAATTTCAGAAGACCTGGATTCATTTTCCTCATGTTCCACAGAGTCCCTTGATAGGTCACTATTGACCTTAGGTTGACCTTGACATTTAGGCCATGTTAAAGGGACATTAATCTTAGAGGATGAGTGTTCAGTCCTTTCTGAAAATCGGGCCCTCTAATACATATTTAATTGGTCAGTCAAAAATATTGGCGATATAACATCACAGTTTCAGCCTTTATTCTGAATCCTGAGTCTCATCTAGGAACAGAAGACTTGGAAAAACATGGTATCAAGGTGTATACATTATTTTTATTATTAAAACCCTAATTGATAATGAAAATCCCTATTCTTAAGGCAGTTGGAATTGCAAGATGTAGGAGAACTTGAACATATGGACCTTGAGATATTTTTATTGTTTGGAAATTGTTTTCTTCTAATGGAAAAATCTAATTTTCTCTCCATTATTGTAGGGTGAAGATGAATGTGTCATACTTACCTGCAGATATACACTGAAGTTGGTGAAAGGGCAATGAGCTTGCAGGCAATTAGAACAACTATGTGGGGAATTGCTTTACAGCACTTGCTAGGCCAATCTGCCAACTTTAGCAGCCCTCATTTTTAACTCATTTATCCTCATTTTTCAGAAAACTGAAGTAAACTATATTAGAAGCCATGTAGGGAAGCAAAAATTCACATGGAAGTTTGGTTTTTATATCTGCCATGCCACTTCGAACAAATCTGTGAGGTTCAGTAGCTGTATGGGAGAGTGCCAGTGGCCAGAAAGTAGTGAGAGGAGCCCGAGAGCAGCTACACTAAAGTATATTTTTACCTCCTACAGAGACTAAATTTGACGTCAAAAGACATCTAATGCTTAGAAGCAAAAAGGAGTAGCTGTGGTGTTTCAAAGTTTTGGCTATCTTGCTATGCTGTCTGGCTGCTGCTGCAGCAGTTACACTTGCTGATAAGCAGAGACAGTATGGCCATGAGCTGACTTAGCTATCATTGCTGAGGCATTGGCTATGAAAAAGGGGTACAAATGAAGAGTTCCCAGTCATCATACAGGCTGCTGTAGGTGTGATAGGATTGTTAATGAGTCCTGATGTCTGTGCATCATTAGACAGCACAGAAAAAGACAAGCACACTTCCAAACTGCTGGGACTGGGCTGCTTTTGTACATGCTGTTACATGGAGTAGAAATGCAGGTTCACAGATAATTTAAAAGGCTCTCCTAAAAACCTGCAAATTCTGGCAGTGGCTTATCACAGCTCTTTCCCATCCCATCTCTTTCCAGATATTGTGTGATAAACTGGAACACTCTGTTTTCTCCTGAGGCATTGTATTGACATAACAGAAGAACTTGTCAGGGGAGAACGTTTCTCAGGTACAGTGCACTGAAGTTCCTCAGATGCTGACTAGCTCCATTTTAGTTGGAACTGGATAAGCATAAATGAATTCCACATCTGTTTTGGCAATATGACCTTGGAGGTAGCAGGGCCAGCAGTCTTCCTCCAGGATAAAACATGGATCTGCTGCAGTTGGAAGAAGAAAGGGTAGAATTGCTGGATACTTATGAATGTTGCATCTGGTACCTCATGCCCAAAGGCTGATGATTAATCCTGTTCGTCAGTGAGTGTTTACTCTTTTTGTACCATCCCAACTGAGGCATGCATGTACATGTACATGTATTGAGCAACACAAGGAGAAAATGATGTAAAATACTAGAGACGTTCAAGATCCAGTGATTGTCTCCAAGAAGAGCCTTTGCTTCATATGTACACATGCTACCTTGTCCACTTTATGACTCAATCTTTTACTCAAACTTAAAAAATGAGTAACCCTCAAGCAACAATAAATTGTTATTGGCAGCCAGGCCAGAAATCAAGGGAGTATAAAGGCAAGTTCTGCACTTTTTTTTTTTTCTTCTTTAGCTTCCTTCATCTTTTTCTTCTCTGCAACAAGTATCATCATTGTCCCTTTTACTGAGAAAGCTTCAGTGGCTTTCAGATCTAGCCAAGTTCTGTGATAGACTGGGATTATCAGAGGTTATTCCCATAGTCTCCTTTGAAAATCTCATTTTCATCAATTTACTCTTGCTTCCACCCATAAAGTGGTGGTTCTTACGCATCTCCACAGACATCAGTTTAAATCAGTTGATTCAAATGGCCAATTTCTATATGCTTTATATGCAGATGGAGAAATCAGGGGCTACAGCAGAAGACTCCCATTCACCTCCCACAGTGGCAAATTTAATAAATTCTGCTAGCTCCAGTCTAGGCTTGGTCCTTTCATCAAATGCATAGGTACAGTACCCCTGTCTGTTTGGCTTCCCAGCCAGCTGATGTTCTCAGGGACTAGGAAATCTTGCAGCTAGATCTGGAATTTTGGCTGCCATTTGTCTATTGCTAGGTTAAGCCATTATTTCTAAACCAAAAGAACATTGAGCTCAGCTACCTGCAATTTAACTTGAGTTGGTATTAATCCTAATAGAGATGTCGTGAGGTTATATATATCTAAATATATAAAGGCTTTTAGCTATTTTTTTTTCTTTTAAAACAAATAAGCATGTGGTGTTTTAGTTGGGTTTTTTTAAAACAGAGCAGGTCAATGATAATTTTTTATATGGGGCTCTTGGGAACTTGTGTGTGGGATAAATGATAATTGATTAAGGGTGACAAGTTTAAAAATCACAGGTCCCTCAAAAGTTAAATCTCTAGTTTTTATTTGCATTAAGACCCAGAAAATCCTAAGCAGAGTAACTTGAGTGCTAAATGTAGTGGGTGGCAAAAGTGCAAACTAGCATAGAGCTCATGGGTGGGAGAATGCAGAATCAGTGGTTCTGTTGCAGGTCTAGGGAGCAGAAATTCTAACCTGCTGGATGGCCAGAAGCCAGGCATCTACACTGTCAGCTTGCAAACTTCCCCTTTATAGAAGAGATATTGCAGAAATACTGCTTGCTGTGTGAATTGGAATAGGATGCTGGAATATGTGCAGCACTACAAATATACCTATGGTAACTTGTTTATGTCCATTCTAATTAGCACTGAGGTTCACAGATTTAAAGCACTGTTTTAAAGAACCTGTATTTGATGGAGATTTTTTAATTTTCTGCCTGGAGTACCTGCCATGCGTCCAGCATTACTCTTTCAATGAATTACTGTTTTTGAAGGAAGCACATTTAGATGAAAACTTATGAGCTTCCAAAGGCCCACTTCCTTCTGAATCAGAACCCTTATTCCCCATGCCTCCTACATTAATATGTCATTTCCTATCTCTGCAGTGCTCCATGGATCTGATAGCAATCAAGCTGAGTCTAGTGCATAGCCACGGGTCTGAGCAGAACTAATAAAGCCATGGGGGCTGTGCTTCCTGCCCCTCACCTCCTACTTATCTGGTGGACTTTGTGGAGACCTGGTAGGGAACACGCTGCTCTCCTGAAGATCTGCCTCAACTCTGCAGCCCTTCTGTATTCAGAGACACAATGGAGATGGCTTCTTTTTGCCTGGAGAGCAGCTGAGTAATGAAAAATTAGAAAGTCCTGGTGGTGTTGTTTATCCCCATGCAGTTATTCCTTTTCCTTTCATGGAACAGGTTTGCTATAATAGCATTTTTCTTTGCAGGCGGAATGGGAAATACAGAAATAAATTATGGAGAACCAGGGTGTCTCCTGTCAGAATAAATACTTAATGAGAAACAAGGGTTGTGCTCGTTCAGAGTCACAAGGACTGATACTGAAGTACCATATGTATGTTAATTTTATTGTCTAAAATATATGCTTGGACTTAAAAATTCAGAGTGAATAACCTTAACGACAAATGTGTATTGTCTGTGACAGCTGTCTCTGTGGGTGATGATAATGTAAAAGTTGCTTTTTTTCCAAGCCGTTTTAATTTACCCACCAATCAGTCAGGAAACAGAGGAATCTTAAAGTACTTGCTCTCCAAAGCGATTCTTGGAGACGTGTGTCCTTTCATGTTGTATCCAGACTGTGTTCACTCTACCCATCCTCTAAAGTACATAAGCTTTTTTAACTCTTCCTAGCTCTGATTAAAAAAAGAAAAATCTGAATAATGATACACTGGTTTTCCTAGTGTTGGAACAACATGCAGAATTTGTACAAAATGTCCACCAGTGTGTACAGTGGTGCTAGTTAACAAGAATCAAGTGGTAACTGTTTCAAGTTACTTGCAACTTACAAGATATTTTCAAGTTAAAACAGGAGTGAAAGGCATGAGTTTGCAGCTCATCTTTCCAAGGACATGGAATGTTGAGCAGGCTTGTGCTTTCTAAAGAGTTCTGGAACAATTACTTGTTTCTTTAGGCAGCACGAGAGAGAGAATAAATTCCTGTCTCGTGTTTCTTACTTCTCGCAACTCTTAAATAATTGGTCAATCTATTGCAGTAGCCAGGATGTCCCATGCCCATGTGACTTGTCATCGAAACTTGGGGCCCCTTCCCTGCTAGCTCACTTTGATCTCTCCTCATTCTGTTCCTACGTCTCACCAGAATCTCATGGCTTGCTCTTCATAAGCCTCTGTCAAATATCTCTGAACTCTGAACTCTCTGAACAAATATCTCTGTTTGCCTGTTTTGAGGGTTTCCTACCTGCCTGATGGTAAAGTCATTTGAAATAGTTTCCCTGTTCAAACTTCTATTTGGAATACCTATTAATTTTCCAAAGTGCAGTCGTTAAGGCTATATCCTCTAATGGTTGCTTTGTAAATGTCCTTGGACTGGAGAGAGATACATAATTGGGGCCTCTGAAGCTTATGACTAACTTGCTATGCATTGATGCATCCAGTGGTTTATCCAGTCCATAACATGGAGGTATAAATAGACTCTGAAATCATTGCATAACAGTAGAATTACCTACAATTTAAAATAGCAGTCTCCCAGTACGACTGCTAATGCATTTTGTGAACTTGGATGACCTCTGACTGCCTCTTTTTTTTCATTTCTAAAATGAAAATAGTAGTATTTGCCTAGCTAGCACCCACAGTGGAAAAACTTTTTTCAATGCTTTCCAATTAACAGGTAAAATGATTGGGAGACAGAAACGTATTTAAATTATAACTGAAGAAAAATCCCAGGTCTTTTATGTGAAAGGAAATCTTAATGTGTTTAAAATAAAACTAAGGCAGCTTTTTTAAAACTACATTAATACTGTAGTTGCAGACTTAGTTCATAGCAGACTGTTAAGGATAAAAGTTATCATTGTTTCTATGTCTAGGTCTCCATATGCTTTTGTTTAGATAAGAACTGTAATGCAATGTGTTCTCTTTCATTGTTTGGTTTATGCAGGCACAGGCTTACTACAGGAAGTGGTGTATCTAGTGAGTCAGGGAGCTGATCCAGATGAGATTGGACTAATGAATATAGATGAACAACTTCCGGTCCTAGAGTACCCCCAGCCTGGTCTGGACATCATCAAGGTACAAATTTTTGCAGAGAAACTCTTTCAGCACTTGGGTATGTTTTCCCTTGGTTCCATGTTTATCGCTTCGTTTCATCCTCTGTCCTTGTCCTTTTCATCACTGGACTTGCTCCGTTTGTTGGAATGATTCAGAGTATTATTAGGTTACTTTAAAATTGCTTTTATTAAGCTTTATTGTACTCTAATGCTTTAGGAGATGATTCTCCATGTCCTAAATATCTTGGCAATTGGTTTCCTTAATAAAAGTTCCAGGCCTCCCTTGCTTATGTAAACAGAAGCTGCCCAATTGAGGAAAATTTGCTTTGATCCCTTCCCTGAATTTCACAGAACGGAATTGTCAGAGTTGGAAGGGACCCCTAGAGATCATCTAGTCCAACTCTCCTGCTAAAGCAGGATTGCCCAGAGCACATCACTCAGGACTGCAATTTGTGACAGAGGAACTACAAATACAGAGATCTATGGATCTGTAGACCCACTACTCTGGATTTACATGTATAAATTTGTAGAGACCCAGGCTCTGTAGGTGTAGTTTTGACGAGTTTGGATTATTCTGCATGAAATTACTTCCACACTATTAAGAATTTTTCAGAGACTAGTAGCAGGGCATATAATTGTGATCTTGTCATTGCTGTAACTACTTCTGGTACGGGCTTCTCTTGGAATGATCAGGCAAAATACTGGGCTCCATCCTAGAACAGCCACAGTGGTTGTTGAATTGAGCTAGCTAAGGCTGGCACAGATATATTTAAGCTGCTTCTGGTCCACGACAACTGCAGCATCAGTTTACTTTAGGCTGAGTGTATTTGCTGGGCAGAGGTTGCTTTTCTTTTTCATCTGTGTGACGCCTAGTCTGATGAGACCTCAGTGCTACCGTGATGCAAATAGGCAATGGCAATAGTGAGAGGCTTAGTTTGGGATTACACATTATCTATACTGTGTGCTAGCAACTTGATCCAATATGGATTTATGCAGTTTTTAACTACTGGAAGATGACTTGTGTCATAAGATGATTTTGTGTCAAGTTGTAGAAAAATACTCTGTTTGAAAGGTGTTCACACACTCAGATAAACCTTTGGATTGTTTGGGTATAATTCTGAGGATAAAATAAATTGCAAGAGTAAAGTGAAGAAGTTAGGGCTAGGGTTTTCAGAGCTTCTACTCTTTTCTAAGGAATTTTAATGGAAGCATTACTGGGAACAAAGTCAGTTTGATACTAGGAACCTTCAACTATGACATTCTATTCTTGAGAAGGTCCTACAAATGGAAGTACTTTGAAAACAGAAGGGACGTGGGGGGAAACAACAAAAAACCCCAACACATTATCCAGCCTATTGATATCTAAAGAACAGATGTAACTCGCTCTCCCAGACCCCACTTAATTTAAGAAATGAATTTGTGAATATGACTCAGTACAGTAAAGGACTTCAAGTATGACACTTCAGGACAGCTCAAGATGTGCCAAAAACTAATGCACAGTAAGAAATGTTTCTGTCTGCTTTATTGTAGGAACTGACATCTCCTCGCCTCATAAAAAGCCACCTACCGTATCGGTTTTTGCCTTCGGACCTCCATAATGGCAATTCAAAGGTAAAAATTAAATGAAATCATGTTTATTTAACTATATCAGCAGCAGTTGTTTAAGTGCTTTGGGAAACTTGGGCTGGGGGAAGACTTTCAATAAGATGTTTGTCTTTTTTTCCCCCACATCATAGGTAATATACATGGCTCGCAACCCCAAAGACCTGGTGGTGTCTTATTACCAGTTTCACCGCTCCCTAAGGACCATGAGCTACAGAGGAACGTTTCAGGAGTTCTGCAGAAGGTTTATGAATGACAAGTGTAAGGAGCTGTTCTCTCTGCACACGCTGTTACACATTTATTTTCATCTCTGCATTCCTTCTGCAAGTACAGAAATGAACTGGATAAAGGTGCATTTGCTTTGCATATACAGCAAGGAAGTTGCTACAGAGTGCTGCATGGACTTGGATTTGTCCATGCAAACTATGGCCATGCATTGTAAATAATTGCCTTATGATATTTGACCTCATGGGCTCAGCAGTGTTCCACCTAGCTCAGGCAAAACTCTGGTCTTCTCTTTTAAAATTCCATTTGTGAGATACCAGGTGCCTTGTGAAAAGTGGTGAATACTCCCAGCATCATTTCATTTCAGTTGTATCTCCCTGTTAGCTACTTTGGAGGAGTCTATCTGTCCCTTAAGGTTTTTTTTTTTCCTGGTAATTCCTTTCATATTTTTATTTCACCCAAAAACTCAAGGTTTCTCCTTTGCAAGATACCAGTTAACACATAAAAATCTCTAGCTTGCATGAGATCAATCTGGAGTACATCTGTAAGTTGAAGTGAGCCCCTGTAGGAAGGCAGTTGTGGGCTGCTACCGTCTGAAAAATACACCTCTATAATGAGAATACACAATGACCTGCTTTACAACAACTCCTCAGCTGCTCACCCAGTAGCTCCTTTGAGCAAGGGCTGTTACGTGACACACACACCCACTCTGTTCCCACTCAGGCTGCCCTACCTTAAGTAGCTCCGTTGCACTAGCACTGTAAACTCACAGGGAGGAGAAACCCTGTGTTCTCATGTAACTGGCTGGCAATAGGCTTTTTTCCAATGGATTGTCACACTTCCTACCTAGGAAGAGAAAAAAAAATTATTGCCTTCTATTTCTTTACAAATTCTCTTTGATACCTTAATGTGACACTAAGAATTCACCACGTACCTTGTGCTCTGAAAGCAGGATCTCCTCTAGATCCAGTGCAGCAAACTTTCCTTCAACCTGGAATTTGGAGGAATTGATGCTAAAGGAGCTGTATAATACTAATGGCAAGAAAAAAGTAAAAACCTCCCAGTGGAGATTACTTAACAGGCCTTAAAAACCTTTGCTGCTTTCTCCTGCAAGTTTGTGCAGGGCAGGTAAATGCTCTCCTTCCATTCCAGCCCACCTTTAGCTTTTTCTTTTGCATGCCCTGATGTTTGTCTGTAGCCCATGACCAGGAACTTCTAGACTGGAGACATATGAAAGACACATTAGAAGATCTTCTAAGATAGGAGGAAGGTTCTGTATTCTTTTTCATATAAATATCCCCAAAGTTATTTATATCTTCATACAGCTAGCTGTTTTATCACAGCCTCCCAGAGTCAGTAAAACATCACAGCATGTTCTGTGTCCATAATTGTGCAAATGGACTGTTTTGTAATACAGTAAATTTAGCATTTAGCTGAATGTTTGCATCTCATGGAAGCAATGCAGCAGCAAAAAAACTTTCATAAGGTGGCAAAGTACTTTTAGAGGGAGAAGCACTGCGCCCAAGTGACACAATCCCACTCTTTTTACCCCTCCTTATACCTGACTATCTTGAAAACAAATTCAGTGCGTTTTAGGTATATTGTTTGAAAGCATACGGTTGGATAGAGATCGGTCTTGAATGTTCTATTTCTTTGGCATTATCCTCTATAGCTTAAAGGAGTTTCTTACATAAAGTATAGGAAAGCTCTGCTAACATAAGCTTAATGGATTCTTGCACTGTACCATTAAGAGCAGCTAGGAACACTTTTTGCTTGACTGATGCGTTAGCTTCATGCATGAATTTATTTAGGGGTGTATGGAATGGGAAGAACAAAAATGGAATTTTTCCAGTACCTTTATAAAAATTGAAAATGAGTCAGCAGATTAAATAATTTTCCTCTGAAACAGATTTCTTTGTCCATTGAAAATGTTCCAGTTACCAAAATTAAACAATTCCTTTTCAAAGGGAAAAGGTGGCTTCAAAAAATAAAACTGAAAAGTTCAGTGTTTTTCTATAGCTACTTTGCTGTAAAGAAAAAATTGACAAAAAAAAATACTGGGTACATGAAAAACTGCTCACCATATTTGCTTAACTCCCGCCTTGATTATCTGAAGTATGTTGGGGGAATTTATCACTAGTAACGGAGAAATACTCAGGATGCATTTCTCTTCGGGTTGTCCTTCTGATAATATTTGCAGCAAAAGGCATTCTCTAGATAATAAATACCAGTGTCTGAACCTCTGCTAGACACATGAATTGACTGAAATCAGAGCAAATGTGGACTTTATCAGAGAAGTGAAAAACAAAGGAGGAACGTTTTGGGGGGAGGGTTAAGGCTTCTAGTAACCACTGCCTCCGCAGTGCTGGGAGCGCAGCATCCCCCAGCATAGCACCTCAGCTTCTCTTCAGGTCCTCAACCCCACACAGCAGATACGGGAACTGAAGCCAAGCTGCTGGTGGAATGCAGGAGGTAGGAGGCATAAGCTTTTCGTCATTGGCAACCCTGAACGCTGGGCCTGCTCACAACTTGTGATGTACGGGAAGTACCTCGTCGCATCATTCTAAGTTTTGGGGAGCACTCAACACCTCATGGGTGTCTGACTGTAGTCTGGATTTATTGTGTAGTTGACATAACTGATAACAGTGTAACTGAAACTGTGTTCTGGCATAACTACAGAAGTTGTTTGGAAGTGTTCAGAAAAAAGCAACAGAAAAGAACAGGTCTTAGATTTTGGCAGGGGGCAAAAGATGCAATGATAAATAGAATATTCTCTTAATATACCCTCATTTTCTGGGAATGACCTCGAAACATTTTTATAGGTCTGTTTCCTCAATACTTCTTTAATTAAGAAAGGACAATGGTTGTTAGCAATTCTTTGTAATAGGGGATGCTCTATGGAAATTTCCACAAATGCTGTATCTAGCTTCGAAGTGAAGGAAGCTGCAGAATGATAGCTTAATCGCAGGAATTCACACAGATTGGAGCCACTGGAAATTTGCCTTCTGCAAAGCTATCTGTGTAGCTTTTATTTTGGCTCAATTTCTGTTCAGTAGTCAGGTGTGATTAATACAGAGCTCTAAGAGGTCCATCATGAAATATGGTAGCATTTTCAGTTGAACACTTTTATCTTTATGCTAAGTTAGTTCTTTTGAATATTCCAAACTGATAGAAAAACTTGTTTGTAAATTAAGTTCCTTGCTGTGCGTGGCAATGGGTCAAAACCAGATGCTGTTCTCCTGGGACTATGAACTACTCCAGGTTTCTTTCTCTTTTCTTTTTTTTTTTTTTCCTTTTTCAAAAGGGCTTAATAACAAAAGTGTTCATTTTCCTCATGCCAATCATGTCTTTGTAGTAGGATACGGTTCGTGGTTTGAACATGTGCAAGAGTTTTGGGAACATCACATGGATGCCAATGTACTTTTTCTCAAGTATGAAGATATGCATAAGGTAGGTTAGATGTAGTAAAAAGGTATTTTAATTATATTTAGCGCTGTAGTGTTTAAAATACATAAAGTACAAAATTTGCTTCCTGTGTCCATATTTGAGCTCCCTAAAGTCTGATACCATTTTTAAAGCACTGGCATTCAATAGCTTCTATGGGCATCAGCAGTTTCATAAACCTATTAATTTACTCAAGAATCTGCCTGCATCCATAGGCACTAAACTACTCACAGAGAAGGCACAGGTGTGAACTGTTCAGTGCTTGCTACACTCAGCCCTGGGCATGCATCAAAAAAGAAATGTCTTACTGTGTGTGCTGTATCAATGAGGAAAAAAAGTATATTATCAGTGTTTTGCCCTATATATTTGGCATTAGTTCTGATTATTTGGTTGTTCTTACCATCTTCTGTGAAACAATGTTGAAAACAATTAGGGATGTTAGTGTAGCATAAGGTGAATGTAATTATTGGGTCCTTACAGTATGCTGGCTAATAAATTCACTTCCTTTTTAATCAGAAATTTAGTGGAAATACTACATAGCTCATTGGTTTCCATTTCCTATTACAATAATATATTTTAAGAATTAATGAAAATACTTCAAAATGTTTATTTGACTGGAAAACTAATGCAAACATAAGAGAAACCCAGCTCCTATCTCTAAAAGTACATAAAGGCAAAATCAGGGTAGAACTCAGTAAATTATAATTTCAGCTTTACTGAGCCTTCTGGTGGAGTGGGGTGCTAAAAGATGATGTAATGCAATCTGAATAAGTAAAAAATTTCAGTAGAAATTATTTCAAACCCATGGTTTTGAATAATGATATATTCCTAGCTGTGCTCACCGGTGGATGCTGCTGAAAGCCGATGGCATCATATTATCTTTCTGCTTCCTGATGAACATTGCTATTTTGTCCTTGCAGCTCCAGAAATCTTACTCATACTGAGGAACCCTGGAGTTCTGGATATATAAATTAATGTCTGCTTATTACTCAGAGGCCACCTCACTAGATCCTGTTCCATCTACATGAATACAGTCCCAGAAGCTAACAATGAAGGAAGGGCTTTTCTAACATTTGTAGTCATTTATTTTACCAAGATCAAAATCAAAGTAACTGAAATTCTTCCGAAATAAACTGGTATTCCAAAGTGATCACTTAAGGGTGTGGTGTTGTCTGAAGTGGGAAGCATCACAAATATTTTGCAGTTCCCCGTTCTAATATTTGAATAGATGAGCTTACATGACGGTGTTCAACGCCAACCCATCTTACCCTGATTACTTGAAATGTATTTATCTTCAGCAAAAATGAATGTGGCAAAATTCTTAGACGATGGTGTTTCTGCAACTTCTGCATTTGTATTTTTCACATTCATCAGGATATAACTTATTTTGAAATATTTAACCTAATTTTAAAAGGTTCGTTTAAAATATTGTAAAATAAACTGTTTTTTAAATACTCTCTTGCAGGACCTAGCAACAATGGTTGAGCAACTGGTGAGGTTCTTAGGAGTTTCTTATGACAAAGCACAGTTGGAAACCATGGTGGAACACTGCCATCAACTCATTGATCAGTGCTGTAATGCAGAAGCACTTCCTGTTGGCAGGGGTATGTTTAAAACCCACAGTAAAACTCTTATTGTGGAAATTGCAAGAAGGAACTGACAACTTGGTAACCTCCAGGATGTGTTAAGGTGTTGGCAAAATATTGCTATGTAAATGACAGGAGGTAACTGACTGTTGGTGCAATTTGGGGGTTTCTTTGTTTTGAAGTTAGGTAGAAGTGACTAAAAAGGATGGAGACGTCCAAGATCAACAGTGTACATTCAAACCATGCAAACCACTTTTTTATAGAATCTTTGGCTTCAACGGATGAGCTATTGATGCTGAGAAGACTGCACTGCTCCTTCTGACCTTTGGCATGTCAAAGACCACACAATTTCATACAGTTTATTCTGGCCTAAGCCCTTGTGTTTAAGTATATCAGATTTTCTAGAGTAGCAGATAATTAAAATTTGAAGGTATCAAATGACAAAGAGCTGTAGTTTTCCTTATGAGTTTTTCTTTTCATTATTTACCTCAGATATTTAAAATGTGTTTAGCTTCTAGGTGTTTATTCTGGTGAGATCTTTCTCTAGGAACCTGAAGTGTCCTTTAAACTGCTGATAGATCTGTCCTTTGATAACATCAAGAGATCAAGTCCTTTTTCAGTCTTCCTTCTGATAAGCCTAAAAAAATAACCTTAGTAAGTCTCCCTCTAATTATTTTCTGTAGGCTGCTTTACAGCACTTAACATTTCTTTTTAAAAATGAGGGCATAAAATGAAGATGGAGAATTCCTATGTCAGCCACACAAATGCCTTACCCAGACATAAAATCACCTTATCCACTGATTTAATCCAGTTTTAACTGGAACTTTCTCTCCTCTTCTCCCTTCTTTGTCCATCCATGGCCATATTAGCACTTTTTGTTACAGCATCATACATGAAGCATGTGCCATTTACCGCAAAGTCTTCTCAGATGAACTAATTTGCAGGTTCCTGTCCCTTACTCAGAGAGCATGATCTGAACACTCTGTTCTTAGGTTTCTGTGTAGGACCGCTTTCCATACTATGTCTCTGACAACCTTCTTGTTATCTGCAGATTTTCTCAGCTGTAATTTTTATAATTATTTTCAAATCTCTGATAAAAATACCAAATATTGCCAGTCCTTCTTGACTACTAATTTTTAGTTAGACAGTTTTTTATTAATTTATCATGCATTTTGTTGACCTTATATGGTTCTATTAAAAAACACTAAAATCACATGCCTTATGAAAGTCTATTGTATTTTTTATTTCACCTTTAATCAGTCAAGCTGCAGTCTTACCAACACTCAGGCAGGTGGTTTTTTTTGAGGAAGTTTCTTTCCCATGAAAGCAGGTTCACTGGTATTCTGGACTACCTTTATGTCTTTCTTGGCAGAGTCTTATGCCAGTTTTCCATTACTCAGCTCAGACTATCATCAGAGTAACTTGTCCTGTTTGTATGTTGGCACAAACATTTCAGGATGTCAAACTTGGAAAAAAGCCATTGTTCACACCTCCTTTCTTTTAGCTGTGACTTTGCTCACCTGGTATGGAAAGGCTCTTAAGTATATTGTGTAGGGGCTATATGCTCCTGTTACCACAGTAGGACCTGGAAACCAGATTCCCAGGGGCAGTTGTCTGTCATAACTGTGATATGGCATCTCTCTTTGCCCCAGTTCACTTACGTTATGGTAAATGATGTCTTCTTGAAATAAATATCTCAAGTTTGCTGGCTTGAGGTAAAATTCTGGTGAAGACAAGAAAGTTCATAGTTTTGCTGAAAGACCTAATATATTCCTTATAGTTTCTGGTAGAGGTCTCCACTGAATGGTGCGTTTTTCTGCTCTTAGTTATCTCACTTTCAACTCCAATCCTACCCTCCCCTTACTACTTCAGACTGAAAATTCATAATGTAATACAACTTGTATCTTGTGTGAAAACAATAGACCATCTCATTTGCAGTAGGACTTTACGGCACATTGCCTAATTGATTAGCAACCCAATTCTCTGCTATGAAGACAAGATCACAAAGTAATGAGTCTGGTAAGGTGTTCTGAGGGTATTGGATGAAGTGTTCTATGGCAGTGCAAGATTTTACAAACAACAGAGCTGCGTTCTCCTCCATTGACTTGTATGTAACACAAAACCCTTGGTTTGTTCCTAACCTCCACAATCTGGAGATGTGCACAGCCCAAATCCCTGCTTCTCATCCAGTGAAAGCCAGAAAGGCACTTGTGAAAGAAAGGTAATTTGAGACAAGAGAGAATAGACCTTCTGGTGAGACCTTTCACAGGCAGAAAGGTCAACTACTGTCTCTTCTGGCCACATCGTCTCCATCCAGATAAACAGGATGATGCCCGCTCTTGCTGCATGCACTGTTCTGTACGTGGTGTGTCTCTTGTTCTGTAATGGAACCTGCAAACCCCAATCAAGGGTCAGTATAACATCTACAGATCTTTCAAAAAGAAGCCTCCATTTTGTAATAGAGAAGGAAGGGAGCTACAGCAGTTAATGTAATATTTTGTCATGTGTTCACTGTGTGCTTTTTATTAAAAATATCCTTATTTTGAATTTCTTTTGTTCGCTGTCTCTGGCTTTTACAGTATTTTGTTACTTCAGAATGCAGCTTCATTAACAGTGCTTTGTTCCTTCTCTGTTCATTTCTGTGACAAAGAATGGTGGCAATAACATGACAGCTTATTGTAATTTGTTTCAAATATTTTTAATTTGTCAGTTATATTTACTTTCTTATTTTGCTTTATTTTAGTTCTTCATTTTTTTTTTTCTTTTAGCACATTGATCTTTACTCTGAAGATAACCCTGAGCTGCTGTGAAAGCAGAACAATGATTAGATATGTTACTTATCTTTGACTCTTATCACATCATAATTTACACAGTTGCATGATTCAAATCATAAACCAGGTGGGTGACTATTTGACAAGCTATAGATTCGTATGGTAAAAAAAAAAAAAAATGTTACAGATAATCCACTGCATATGTCCTTCATAAAACTTGTCATTTGTCCATACATGTTATTAGGGACATCCAGAAATAAAACGCTTATCTTTCCCAAGCAGAGGAAGAAAAAGTTTTATTATCGTTATTGAAAGGGAAATTCAGGCTTTTATGATTCATGCTGTACTTTATGCAGTTGTAGTTGCCAGAGCAAAACATCTGATACTGATTTCAGTTTATGACTGCAAGTATTTTCTTAATTTTTTTTTTTTTTAAATACAGGAGAAATTTGGTAAAAACAATAAATGATGCATTTTCAGTCAGTTTCAGGTTCTTTTGATCTTTGGATCCTGAAAACAAACCAGAACACTATCATACCTTCAGGAGTTATAGGAAGTCCTGATTTCATAAAACAGGCCTTTCCACACATATTACACCATCATATTAATATGTAATTTGTAGATGTTTAAGACAGTTTTGTCTTTGGACTCAATTATAGTGTTGCTGCATAAAAGCAATGGTAATTAAATTAAATGGGTATTCTTCTTATGCAACAAATGCATAATTAAGCTCCCTGCATGTAGTTTTGTTCTTGCTGTTATGATTAAACTCTCTGGTAGCACAGTCCCAATTCTCCTTTCATTTATTCCAGTTGAACAAGCCTGGATTTTGTCTTTATTTATATCCAACATAAATGAGAAGAGAATTGGGCCTCTCAGTCTCGTTACTCTATGGGGCTCATTCTCCAACAAGTAACCCTGGCTGACTTGGAGTTAAATGGATTTTGGACTGCAGTGAAACACTGGTTAAGGCTCTGCAGCTTTGACTAGTGGCTTCAGCAGTATCATCAGGTTATTTTACTAGTTGGGTTCCGTGGAGTAGACGAATACTCCATACAAGGAAAAAGTGTTCAGTCTCCGTATTGCATCCACCAAAAGCTTCCTATTTTGTATTTATACAAATCTAAAATTTAAATTGTGCAAAGTGGGTGCATGGCACTTGTTCTCTTCTGTAGATGTAATCTAGGCACTCATGTTTAACAAGCAGTTATCTCCATATTGAGAAACATAAATTCATCTGTTGAACTTATCGTTACACATAAAACAATAGAAATTAGTAATGATAATATCACACCTCAGTAATCAGAATTCGATAATTGGGTTAATACTCGGCATTCCATGTATCTTTTGAATAGTTCTGTAACCAGTGTATGCTGAAGGCATAGTAACTTTGAAATGTGTTGTTGTTAGCCGTTGGAATTATTAAACAGCCATAGTTTGCACTGAAACCAGAAATCCACTTTTAAATGAATACCCAACCCAAAATCTGTATTCATTTCTGATTAAGACCAGAACAAAATCTCGCAAAAAATCTGAATTATTCTTGTATAATACTTGGCTGGTGCAGGTGACAAGGTGTATGGTACTTATTTTAAGGCTTTGTAGCAGGGGAATTGGGTAAGACAACAAACAGCCTCTCATTGAGCTTTCCGTGAAAGCTAAGACTGATTAGCATCTCACGGATGATATGTGCCCTGCATAATTAGACTGTAGAATATGATGTCCTGTTATGTCCACTCTCTGACTTGTGTTCCTTCTCTGTGTTTCAGGGCGAGTTGGGCTATGGAAAGACATCTTCACTGTTTCAATGAATGAGAAATTTGATTTAGTTTATAAACAGAAGATGGGAAAATGTGACCTCACATTTGATTTTTATTTATAAAAATGCATGCATATGATATCCAAATATAGCTAGAAGTGCTTTATGCATTCATTTATTACCTGCTGGACAAACTACTGTAGCTATTATGTGTAACAAGATTTAAAGAAAGAAAAACAATCTAAGTAAACCATATCAAATACAATTATATTTGATCCTAAACAGCTGTTTATCTTCTAGTATTTTAATCCTTTGTCCACGTGCAAGAACTTCCTAGACAATACTAGAATATTCAGCTGTTACGGAATGTATTATATACGTATAAGGTATGTATCATATATGCAACTAGAATGTACACCTTTTCAGCCCCACATTGATTATTTAATGTGTTTTATAAAAGCTTTTCACTAGAACCTAAATAAATGTCCATAAACCAAATAAAAAAAAAATTTCAGAGGGAAACAAGGAACAGGCCAAAACTGTATGCTAGAATGATCTCAGGGGTTAATTGTCACATTTATTTTTATAGCAGGTATATCAAGTATAAATAAATCCCATTCCAAAAGAGTAACTGATCAAAGTGGGGTTCACATTAGGTTCTGCACACCCTTACCTGTATAATTTGAGTAGGTTCTGTGCACTGGCATACTCTGCAAGACAGGCCTCGTTATGAAATATAGCTGCAATTGTCACTCTAATCCCAAAACCCACCCATGCTTTCATGGTTGATGGCACATAACTGTTTTCCTGAGGGATGAAGTTCAGCTCCATCCCAAAGGTCAGCAAACAGAAGCTTCTTAAGCCCCCAACTCTATTTCAGTCCCTCAAAATGGGACTTAAAACCAAGGCACCTGGTGCAGGATTCCTCCTTTCTTGAGGAATTGGAGTCTCTGACCCGTATCACTTTCCTGTGGATATGTGAATTTCACCCGTTAGATACAGTAAGAGAAGATAAGGTGCTGGGTATCTTCTGGTTCCACTAAAAGTTAAGGGCACTTAGCATTGTTTAGAGTTTGTGCTACTGGATGCCACCCGACCTAAGTGGAAAATGAATATACGTGCCAGTATAAGCAGGCAGAGGAAATGGCAGCACAAGGAAGAGAGTTTAAAAATATGCCACCAGGTGGGAGTATTGCACAAATATACATGCAGAATACAGTTTCAGTAAGTGTTAGCCATGTCTGGGCTGAATTATAATCAGGATTCAAGTTTATTTCTGTATTTTTTTATTCTCTATGACAGGTACACAAACAGCCTGAAGCAGGCTACTATCATTATAAGCCTCTCCAGGATTATTTTATCGTTCCGTTGGGTAATGACATCTATGCTTTTTAGGTTCTCAGCTGCAGGAGGCCCATTTTTGCTAGTCAAACGTTCAGGCTCACTGAAAGCCACGAGGAAGGACTAGCAGATTTTTAGTGTTTCAGTTCTGTTGGGAAAAAAACTGTCAGTTCAGCAACTGGCAAGTGGTGTAGCATGATGTGGCTTGACAGCACTTTTCCTTGTATATTTGTGAGTGAAAATGCTTTCAGTGAAATTTTATTTCTATTTTTATATTTTTTAGTACTGTATGAATATTAAGCACTACACATTATACTTCTGTGCTTGCTTGCTTATTGAATAAAAGATGTGTTCCATGCATTGTGGTTTGCTCATCTTCTAGACCTCCTTCTCGGGTCAGGTAGTCTTTGTACAAGCCACAGTTCCTCTCCCCTGCCCACACCTCCGAAGTTATGGCAGAAGAACCACAGAAGGATGGTGTCAAACCATCATCTGACTGAATGAGCTGTCTCTTACATGAGAATACAATAGAGAGCACAGGACTCTGTCAGCACCTTTGTCTTTTATAGCGCTCCACAGGGTTTTCTTCCCCTCATGCTGGCATTGACAGCATCCCGTGGCAGTGAGTTATTCATCTGAATACACAGTGTGAAAAAGGATTCGTTTGCTTAGAGACTGCCACTAGATAGTGTAATTTGGTGTTCCTTTGTTCTTGCATTATGACAGATGATACACAGTCACTGTTTAATCTATGCAGTATTTTACACGTTTTTATCTTGCACCTCTCAGGCATTTCCTTGCTGAGGAGTCCTATGAGTCTCTGTCATACAGGGAACCAAAATCCACACACTACAACAAGCTGCAAGAAGACAGGAGCAGGAGAAATTCTTCTTTCTACAGAGGAAGGCAAAAATCTCCCCACAGTTCCTGCAGATTAGAGTCAGAAGAAAATTTCATTAGCACCAAAAAGCTACTTAAATCACTTAATCCTGAGGATATATGAGGAGTACATCCTTACTGGCTACCTAAAAGTCTTCTTGCATATCTGAAGACACCGGGGAATCCTCCTCCTGTTCCCAGGCACAGCCTGTCTCCTTTGTTGCAGGCAGATGACCAGCCCCCAAAGCCAAAAACGTTCTAAGGCCACGTTTTTAACAGCCAGGTGTATACACGTGTCACTGCTAAAGTGAGCCTGTGCAGAGGGCCACCCGCTGCCAGGCTGGAAGGGTAACAGCTAGTTTGGCCAAAAAGGCATTCCCTTAGCACAAAGAGTAATAACTTCTGTGACAATCTCTTGTGCACCTACTGCTATGCTGGTGCTCCTTGTTTTTGACAACAAAGTTGTTGCGTGGCAGGAATCTGCTTTCTAGGACCAGAAAGACTGTCCTCAGCCAGAGCTATTCTTTCCTGCCGCTCAGCTCTGTTGCCTTCTGTGCTATTATGTGCCTGGTCAAAGCCCATTCCCACATAAGCCATGCTGAAATTTTGCCTTTGGATCTCTGGTCTTTGAAGCATTTCAGTCTTTCTGTTAAAATCTGCAGGTAATACATGGCTCTGTAACTGGTGCTACCAGCAAGGCTTTGGGTATTCAGACCATAGTTTGATTTACAGGACACCAGGTCTGCTTGAGAGCAATGGGAAAACCCTATCCTGAAAGGGGAAAAGGGTATTAGGCCAAGAGTTAGCAAAACTCTTGCACAGGGCTTTAAACTAGAAGTGAAGGGGGAAGGGGATAAAACAGGACCCAATGGTAACGAACCTGGGGGAAAAGGGACAAGGATGGAGATGAAATTGGGAGCCCAGCTCAAGTGCATCTACACAAACGCATGCAGTATGGGCAACAAACAGGAGGAGCTGGAGGCCATTGTACTGCAGGAAAACTATGATATAGTTGCCATCACAGAAACGTGGTGGAATGACTCACACAACTGGAGTGCTGCAATCAATGACTACCAACTCTTCAGAAGGGATAGACAAGGAAGGAGAGGTGGTGGGGTGGCCCTCTATGTTAGAGACAGATTCAAATGCCTAGAAGTTAATAGTGGGAATGACAGTGTAGAGTGTTTACGGGTCAGACTCAAGGGGAAGGCCAACAAGACAGATATCATGGTGGGAGTTTATTACAGACCCCCAAACCAGGACGTAGAAGTTGATGAAATATTCTATCAGCAACTAGAAGAGCTCTTGCAATCACTCACTCTTGTTCTTGGGGGGGGGACTTCAACTTCCCAGACATCTGCTGGAAACATAACACGGCAGAAATGGAACAGTCCCAGAGGTTCCTAGAGTGTGTGGAAGACAACTGTGTTAACAGCTGGTGAGAGAGCCAACCAGAGAAAGCTCCCTACTGGACCTGCTGCTTGTTAACAGAGAATGTCTTGTGGGGGATGTAAAGGTTCAAGGTCTCCTTGGGCAGAGTGAGCACGAGATCATAGAGTTTTCAATTCTTGCAGAAGCAAGACAAGGAGCCAGCAGAACTGCCACCTTGGACTTCCGAAAGGCAGATTTTGGCCTGCTTAGGAATCATGGTTGAGAGAGTCCCCTGGGAGACAGTCCTGAAGGGCAAAAGTGCCCAGGAAGGCTGGTCATAATTCAAGGAGGAACTCTCAAAAGCGCAGGAGAAGGCCATCCCCAAGTCCCATAAAACGAGCAGACGGGGAAGAAGACTGGTCTGGCTAAATAGAGGGCTTTGGCTGGACCTCAGGGAGAAAGGAAAGTCTACAATCTCTGGAAAAAGGGGTTGGTTAGTCAGTATGTGCTACTGAGAGAGCGGCGGAGGTGAAGATAGCTTTATGTAGTGGATAGGAGTGTTTGCAGCTGGAGGCATTCTTACATTAGCACAGGTGGTGAAGACCAAAAAGGACTTTCATTGCTTTCTGTTAACATGGTGGTAACAGCAGTGGGCTTCTGAGCACAGTGGAGGTAGGGGCTAGTAGTTAATACCATTATTGTAGCTGCAGTTCTTATGTTAGGGACTTTTGTTTGTTGTGCTATTTAGAGAGCATTTTGGAAATAACCTTTATTTGGGATGGGGGTTGGAGAGAGTAGGAGACTGAGGAATATAACTGCTATGAGCTACTCAGCCTAGGACAGAGTGGAGAATAGCAAGCCAGGTGGAAGAATTGCTCCTCTGGGAGGACTGAACAACGAGATCATGCCACATCGCACCCCCTTAAATGGGTGCCTCTCATTTAGAATTACTTTCCAAGTGTGTGGCTTTCAGCACTCTTTCTTTCATCAAGGGGCTGTGGGACTTCTTGTTCCATCTGAAAATAAAAAGCAAGGCTATTACAAACTCTGGATTTAGGGTTGTATCCTTATTACTGCATCCAAGGAAGAATCTTATCTCCTCTCCTATTAAACCAAAATTAAAAGTTGCAAGAAATTGACGTACTTTTTGAAAGCTTCTGCTCATGTAGCATATTCTTTCAGTAGAGCCCCTTTCTTGCATAGAAAGGTAATTTTTTTATTCTACTGCACAGCTTTTCAGGACAAAATGAGATAATTTCAGCTCATTTAGCAGAGTAGAGAGAACAGATTGGATTTTTTTTTCTTATTTTAGTTTTTTTGTTGTGGTAGTTTTTTTAGAAACTATAAATTACTTGAATTTTCATCCATTTCGCTTTATGCGTCTCACGTCAGACAGGAATTTGACTAAGTCACTGTCTGTCATTATGATCAGAGTGAATGCGTAATGTTAAGATCACAGTTTTAGCAATCATTTCTTAGGGTTTGTTTTGTTTAACCCATTGCCTTTCCTTTTAGTTACCTGGATTTGTTTACCTCCTTCTCTAGGCAATAATCAGTTGTGAGAAGTAAATCTATTTATTAAAGTGGATTTAAATTAATCTAGGCTAAAGTAATTTTATCTCCTGTACCTCCAGACCCTCTTCATATAAATCCTTAATTTGATGTATTCATAACTTAAACTTAGAGGATGTAAAATTTGAAGTTACCTTTAGATGACTAACCACAACTAGGAAAAAAATACTCAATGAACGCAGGATAACAACCACTAGAACTTTCTGACTTTCAGTGCATACTGGAGTGAGAGAGCAGATAAGACTACAGCTCCCTTAGTTTTCCTGAAAAATCCCTATGCCATCCATTGTGGGATAGGACTCACTTTTGTTAAATGAGTAACTTCTGAACAGTTATACTGTTGGGTAGTAAAACACTTGGTTTGTGTGGGAATATTTTTATATATACACAACACATACAAATAAACATTAAAATTGTATATATTTAAAAGAATAAAAAAAGTATATATTAAAATCATTCTTTAAAAGTCCCTTCAAATATACTTTTAACTTAATAATCCAATATCTACTCAAACATTACCTACTATTAATTACAGCTGCAGAGGCATACTTCTCTCTTTTAAGCTTATACATGCCATTTCTAATTAATTCAGAACACCAGTTATCTGCCTACAGATGGGCATATTCTACCCTCAGTATAATTTTTCAGCAAAGACTTCAGCATTTAATCACATTTGCTGTGAGAAGAGAACTGCGTGACCATGGCAGTGACACTATTACACCTGCATAGATCTGATTGCTGAAGCAGAGCCCAAGACCTTAATTTAAAAGAATACATAAGCTCACACCTATCTGTGAATATGCCCTTAGGTGTCACTGACACTTAACCAAAAAAGTTGAAAAGAAGTAATTTTGTGACCTTGCACATCACAACAGACGCAGCATGCTGCAAGGTAGCACCTCACTCATAAGATCTTTAGGCGTTACCACAATAAAAGCAAACAACGCTGATTTCAGACAATGGGTAGCAATTGCTTAACTACAATCTACCTTTCTTTCTTCAGGATGTAATTTTTTGTGCAAAAAAAACCAATGTGGGAAAATAAAAGGAAGCCTTCTGCACCTTCAATGTAGTGACTGATCTTGTTGTTCTTCTGGCTAATTTTTTGGGGTTACGCAACACACAGAGGTTATGGGCACTTCTGAATAGAAATGATAATAATTTTACTGAGAAAGAAGACAATGAAAAAAAACCAAAGAATGTTTTTCTGAGAAAAACAGAACTACAAAACATACCAGTAAAACCAGCTAAAATGGGGAAAAGAAAAATCAAGGGAGAGTGATTCAGATGTTCGTAGAAAAAAATACACAGTTCAGAGCTTGCACTGCAAGAGTCGTCGTTGTCTATAGATGGAAGAGAAATGTTAGACAAAGGTGACTGAAAAGCTTGATGTGAAAAATCACCTGATGTTGCATTAGTAAAATCTACCTAGTTACTTATGATTGATTTTGATATCAGCAATCAAAGGAAGAAGGAAATTGATACCAAGAATTAGATACAGATGTAATGAAAAGTCATATAGGCTTCATGTTACACCTTTTCTCTTAAAATATTTCAAGTAAAGGAAATGAGTAACGCACAGGAACAAAACTTATCCCCAAATTTTAATAAATAAAGCACTTGCAAAGTTAGCTTTAACTTAAACAATGACTAGAAGAGCACTGAGGGATTTTACTGTAGAACATAAGAAACAAAACTGAGATATCCTATAGCTCAATCTTTTACTACAAAATACAAAACTTACAGTCTTTCTACTGTTCTCCTTAAATTCCTTAGTTCAGATGAGGTTACCAGTTCAGCTCTGAATGCCTGCTTGGAGAGGCAGCTGGCATTCCCCTCTGAAAAATGAACATTATAGGTGGTCTTACACATGTTCTCAGTAAAGAGTGGATGAATAGGAGGTCCTAGAGTGAGTAGGATGACACAAGCAGGTGTTCCCCCCCCCCCTTTTTTTTTTAAATGAAGATTTTTCTTCAGCCTTTGAAAACCAGGAGGAAAATGTATTTTTTCAATAGGCAGATAACATAATATATTAATCTAACAGCATAAGCAGCTTTCAAACTTCACACAGGGTGTAACATCTTGTGACATTCACACTTAAAAGATTGAGCTCTTCTGAAAATTGAACCCTATCTTGAACTGTGTTCCTCTAAAAATACCAGATGAGAATTCAGGACCAGAAACTTTACGCAGAATAGAAAAGAAAATCTGAAGATCCTATGAACTGTACAATTTTACAGGAAGCTTCTCATTATTCAAGACATATTCAGTCAATTTGGAGTCAAAAAGTCACAGGGTGATCATTCACAAAAGTTCAAGTAAGTCACCTTGCAAATCCATACTTGATGGATACCTACATCCACAATTCCGACAAGATATTTTTGGTTTGGGTGGTTCAGTAACTTTATGCATTAATTCTAATAATAGGCAGATCTTAAAAAGACTGACTATTCAGTCACTGTGTATGTGCACAGCGAACAGTGTGCACGTGGAGGTAAGTGATTCTCCCCATCTGCTCTGCTCTGTTCTACTCTGCTCTACTCTCAGGAGACCCCACCCGGAGCAGTGCATACAGTTCTGGGGGCTCCAACCCAAGAAAGACATGGACCTGTTAGAGCCAGTCCAGAGGAGGGTCACAAAAATGATGAGAGAGCTGGAACACCTTTCCTGTGAAGAAAGGCTGAGAGAGATTGAGAGATTGTTCAGCCTGGAGAAGAGAAGGCTCTGCGGAGACTTTATTGCAGCCTTTCAGTATATAAAGGGGGTTTACAAGAAAGATTGGAACAGAATTTTTACCAGGGTCTGTAGTGATAGCACAAGAGGTAACAGTTTTAAGCTAAAAGACAGTAGATTTAGATTGTATATAAGGCAGATTTTTTTTTATGATGAGGGTGCTGAAACAGTTGCCCAGAGAAGCTGTGGATGTCCCGCCACTGGAAGCGCTCAAGGTCAGGTTGAATGGAGGTTTGAGCAACCTGATCTAGAGGAAGATGTCCCTGCCCATGGCGGGAGTTGAGGGGATGGACTAAAAGTTCTTCAAAGGTCCCTTCCAACCTAAATCATTCTATGATGCTATAATTAAACATAGGATTCAATTGTATTTAAACATGACCAGAGATGTTTCATTAATTGTTCTGTTCCTTAAAATCCCTATGATGGAAAGTAATGTATCAATGAAAATTATATTTTACTTAGTCAGTGGAACAGGTAAAGTACTGGTACTTATTAATTTCGAATGTACAATTCTAAATTACAGGAAAATTCATTAAGGTAATCTTTTTTTCTGAATTATATTTCTTAGCAACTAATTATGAAAAGGTATACTTACATTTTTGCAACAGCTGGCAAAGGATGTAAGAATTAGCAAAGAATACTGGACTCATCACAGTCTGTATATTTATTTTTCATTAATCTGCCTGTGTTTAAGGCCTTTTTTCTCCACTATCACTTTCTGTCAGTTAGAATTTATATAATTCATTAAAAAAATTCATTACAAAAGGTATTAAAATAGAACTAATGATTTCAAGTTAAAGCAGAAAATTCCCAGACTCCAAAATGTGAAAAGTAATTTCTAATTGGGCGGAAAGGGGAAATACATTATAAAAAAGAAGAGTTTATCTGAACCCAAAAAACCAAACAGTTTTAGTGTGAGTAATGTGTGACTTTACAATAAAAATAATAAATGAAACAGATAAAGTGAAACAGTTACAAGTGGATAGCATTGGGTTAATACTTCTTTATTATGTCATTTCCTTACCATTTAACACAACTAAAACAGATAATGTATGGCATGACAAGTTAATGACACTATGACACTACAGTACAGGAACATTATGTAATCTTATTCAGCGCTTTGGTTATTAAAATGCATTTTTAATTTAATGCTTTACATCTTGGGCTTTTACTCATAATTCGAATTATTACCTTCTGTCTTACAGATTGCCTTTTCTTAATATTTAATAATATAATTTATAAATGCTAGATAGTTTATCACTGCTCTTCTACCGCAAGGTAGTTTGCTAACCTATATTATCCACACTTTCCATAGGAAATGTGAAATAACTTAATATATTGAATAAGACAGTACATGGAAGGATTGCAATAGGTAGGATTGCAGTCAAAACCACACAATTTTTCATCTATGTTCACCCCATGCTTTGTTTCTCTGCCCTATAGGCTGAGTTAGGTATACTTATATGTACTCACTGTGACATGCTTTCCAGCTCTATGGATAGCTCTTACCATGATTTCATAAAAAACTATCTGTCTGGTCTGAAGCATTAAAATCCAAAGTGTTAAGGCTAATATATGTCAGATGTAAATCATGATTTGATAAGCAATAGAGTTAAATTTGATTTCTCAGGAAGTTGCACCAAAACCTTTAGTTCTGGCCCTTATTCTGGAAAACAGAATTACTTACTAGTAGCTCTTGTGAATTTTCTTCTGCACATTAGTGCACCTCCAAAAAAAGATTTAACATTTCTGGCAAACTAAAACATTTTTATTTTTCAATTTCAGAGTCTTTCCTAGGTTAAAAATCATGCTTCTTTCTTGATTTGCCATTCCTTGGGAAAAACATATAAGGTATCAGGAGGCAGCCACTTGGTTTATTGTCGAATCTATTTCTTTTATCTTTATTCCTATTTTAACGCAGACAAAGAAAACATAGTTTTCTTCTTCCATGATTAGAAAAGAACATTTTTAATTTTCAGGGATGAGAGTTTAGACTACTGTGTGAATCACTAGGATTTCCACATTGTGCTATAGTAGTTACTCCGACCATGTCTTCTGTTTAACTTCCATAGTGATGCGTCACTGTGCAGTGAAGTTGATATCACGGATTATAAACAGACGGTTGACTGTAGCCTGTACGCTGTGCTCACTGAACACCATCTCAGTAGTGATGATTTTGGAACCTGCCTGACAGCAGCCTATTTTCAGACACGTTAAGAAGTGTCTTTCTAAAAGCCCTCTTTTATAAGAGGTGCTTAATCTGCACAATTTTTAGGCTCCTGGTATGTCAAAGGAACATTTCCAAGAACTTCTGAAAGTTTCTGAACATTTGCCTTCATTATCATGTATATTAAAAATTAAGAGAGTTTTTCCAGAAAAATACACACTAGAAAGCTTAAACTTTTTCCTCAAATTTTCTGTATGCAAATTTTACTTTCTAATTTTCTATTCTTATTCATACCCCAATTACATCAATCCAGTTAACAATTACAGTTACTTCAGTGTTTTTATGCTTTTGTCTTTAATACCAATTCAAAATTAGAAATTTTATCAAATGTTATCTGTTTCCAATCAATGCACCTATTTTTCTTAGTACTTTATATTTACTGTGATGATTATAATTTAAGTAGACACAAACTTTTAAAAATATTTAATAATTAGAAAATTATGAACA